>JACDOX010000360.1:445521-514666 GCA_014549065.1 Cardinalis cardinalis | reverse complement strand
AGGAAGGAAGGAAGGAAGGAAGGAAGGAAGGAAGGAAGGAAGGAAGGAAGGAAGGAAGGAAGGAAGGAAGGAAGGAAGGAAGGAAGGAAGGGGAGAAACCCATCGGGGCAGCTGGTCACGGCGTGGTTGCCTACACATGCAGGACCTGGCCCAAGGAGGAAGCCTGGCAGTGGGCAGGCTGTGCTCAGCAGCTGGAGGCCACCAAGCTGCAGCCCCAGGGATGCTCTGGTCCCATCCCTGCAGCCCCCTCAGCACAGGTGGTGCTGCCCAGAGCCAACTCCTCTGGAGGAACAAGGAGGAGAAAGCAGGGTAGGGCACAGGAACCGTAAAAGATCAAACGCTTCCAGCRTATCTCCAACAACAAAAATTCAGAAACATTACAAAGCTGCCTTGTTTTGCTAAGAAAAAGCAGGTGCCAGGCAGGGGTGGGAATGTTGGGCAATTCAGCATGCAGAGCAAAGAAACCTGKTTTTTTTTCTAGTTTCCAGGTTGAAAAACAGTGCAGGGGAAAAAAATCAGCTCATTTGTCTTAAAAGATGTTTTCTATTACATACTAGAAACTACATACAGACACTTTATAAATACACATACTTTGTATTTCAATATATCTACATGCAACTTTATATACATATATATTACTATAATAGATAAATATTGTACTTTTTTTTTAATACACTTACCCTTCTCTGTCAGATTTCTCAATCCCTTTCAAACATCCATGGCAGGAGCTAACAGGTGGACTGTGTGCATCCCAAAAGGCTCCAGGTGCTCCTCAGAATCCCTTCCAATCCAACCCATTCCATCTCAGGTCACCAGTGGCAAGGCCTGAGCTCCCAAAGCTACAGCTAGCAAACCCTGACGTGCTCCAGGTTGGGAAGAGACACAACCAGCAAGGGAAACACCAGAGAGGAGCTCCAAAACCATTTATTGAAACAAAACCAAGAGGAATCCACATGAATCCAAAGCTGGGCGAGCAGGAGGAGGGAAGAGCTTCGTCAGGTTTCTTAAAGGGTCACTGTGTTTCTGATCTTTAAACAACCTTTTCATCCCATTCCACAGGATGCTGCTTTGGGATGGTAAGGGGTTGTTTTTTCCTTCCACTGGAGTGGCATAAAAATAAATCTGTCAACTCRTATTATATACACACATATGGGCTGTAGGTTTTTTTTTCTGTGGGAAAACATCACTCTCTCAGTACTTACAATTAAGTAGCATTATACTAATTTTATCTTATTGAAATTTTTGGTTTTTAACTGAAAACTTTGAGACTTGAAGCCTGAAGGTACCTGAGGCCAGCACCCAGAGGAAAATCAGTTTAGCAGCCAATCTCAGCATGTCTTGTACAGTACAGCAAAGCCCAGGGTGTTTGCCACAGGAGCTCTAACCTGGATCCCAAACACTGGGAACACCTGGGACACAGGGAAAGCTGGGGTGGGGAAGGACCAGAGCAGCACAAGAACACCACACAGGGCTCATTTTCCTTATAAAACATCTGTACAACATGGCCACAGCCACAGGTACCTGGCAGGGATGKCAGGAAATTTAATACCAGAGGTGAAAACCTTTCTGTGTCTTTCCTTAGGACARGTTCTCACGAGGCTGGTATCCATGCTGGATCATGCGCGTAAATACAAAGCTTTGGTTGCACTCATGGGGTGACCTGCAACCACAGCTCAGCCTGCTCCAGCGCCCTGGGAAATGTGTCCTCCAGCCCTGCTGCTGTCCCTCCCCACACCAGGGACACCAGCACAGGGAGCAGGATGKTGGGAAGTTGAGAAAAAAACCCCCAGGTGAGCCAAAGCAACCAACACCAACGGCACGGGCAGGATGCGCCCAGCAGCGGGGAAGGTTTGGTTTGTTTTCTGCAGCTTGAAGGYAGCTCCTTCCCCAGGGAAAAGTCCTGCTTTGTCCATTCCTGTCTCTCCTAGAGATGGAAGTCCCCCACGGCGGCGTGAGGGGGATCTGGCAGCACTTCTGCCCGGGGCTGAGGCTGGCAGGGCACTGGATGGTCTTGGGGCAGTCCCATGGGAGAGCTGGGCAAACCAGAGCTGGTGCAGGGCTAAGAGAGAGAGAGAGAGAGAGAGAGAACACTGGTGAGGTGCTTTGCAGGGGGTTATGAGCACTGCCTGCACAGAGCCCCAGCACAGAAAACACTGAGCCCCAGAGGGAGCAAGGCCCTTACCCTGTGCCTGCCCTCCTGGCTCCGCGCAGAGCCACGTGTCCCATAGGAATTCAGCGTCTCCAGAGGGCTGCTGATGCTCCCAAAGGGCCCGGCAGCTGAGCTGGGGGAAGAGTGCTGGGGCACGGAAAGAACAGAGCTCAGCTGCTTTTCGGGAATGAGCTGGTAGAAAGGGGGCAAAAGCCTGGGGTATGGAGCCATCTCCTCCCAGGAGCCGCCAGTGCCAGCAGCATCAAGGCTGCACAATCCATCCAGGCTAAACTGCTGTGGGGGCAGGCACAGGCCAGGCCCAGCGCCCAGGCAGCCCTGGGGCTGGGAGATCACCTCTGTGCCAAGGCCATGAGCATCAGGCTGAGCTGGAGCCCGCAGCAGAGGGCAGGCACAGGCCTGCCAAGGGACAGGGTGTGGGGAAGAGCTGGGGCAGGGGCCACACGCCCCGTTCATCAGCAAGGGATGGTGCCCGGGCTGGCTGGGCGGTGCCACGTGCTCCTGGCACTGGCTGGGCACGGAGAAGGGCTGCTGGACATCCTCTTGGAGGGGCTGCACCACTGAGAAGTCTCCCTGCAGCTGCTGGGCCCTGGGTGGCTCCTGCGGGCAGGGAGCTCCCGGGGCTGAGCTGGGGTTCTTGTGCCATGGGGTGCCCTGCACTGGCTGGAAGGTGTGGAGCACAGTCTCCTGCCCAGCTGGTCCCCACTGGGAGCCACTGGACAGCTCTTCCTGCTCAGCCAGCTCTGGGAGCAGCCCTGGCACAGCACTGAGGGGCTGCTCCCACAGCAGCGTGGGGGGCTGGCCCGGGGCAGTGCTGGGCTGCCCTGCACGCTGTGCCAGGGGGCACCCCGAGTCCTTGTCCTCCTTGTGGCACGGAGCAGTGCCTCCCTCCGGGCTGGGGGGYGTGGCTGGCAGGGGACAGACCTGCTGCCCTCCCTCATGCCCATCCACCRGAGGCCTGGGGACATAGGAGACAATCTGGTTGCTGGCCAGGCTGTTATTCAGGGATGGGGACTGGTCTGGGTCCGTACTGACCATCACCAATTTCTCATCCAGCAGCAGGAGCTCCAGGTCCTCAGCATTCAAGGCCAGGCCCTCCAAAGCACTGAAGAGCTCGTTGGAACAGCTCTGGTCACTCTTAATTGAGAGCAAGTCCATGGTGGCCAAGAGAGGGTCCTCCTGCTGCAAATCCAGCAGCTTCTCTTGGAGGCTGTTGCCCCTTGAAGAAGCTGGAGCTGAGCCCATACTCCAGGCATCCCCTCCTGCACCTGGCAAGGACACACCCTTGAGCTGGAAAGTGCTGCTGAAGGAAGGGTTCGGAATGGGAGCTGGGTGGGTGGTGTACACCGCCTTGTCCTGCTGCATCACAGCACCCAGCAGGGACCTRGGGTCAATGCCATTCTTCTGGGAGCGCCCTACGTGGCTGCAGGAGGGCTTCTTGGACTTGCTGAGTTTCCCTTTGCTCTGGAAAAGGTCAGGGAAGCCTGGGAGAGGATGAGTACTTTGGTACAGAAGCGCCTCTCCTGTAGCAAAGGTGAAGGGAAGATGCACGGACCGCTTCCGAAGGTGCTCTCCTCCTTCTTCATCCCTGCAGGGCAGGAAGAGGACACTGTGGCTGACACGTGCACAAACCCACCCCACGAGTGCTTCTGCAGCGGGCAGCTGTGATCCCTGCAAGCCAAAGCCCCTTTGCTCCAGCCAGCATGTACTCACACACACATGTAGGGGGATACAGGATGGGTAAATGAAGGTGCTATAGGATGTAATCTTATCCCCTAAAGAGCTGCAGCTGAACCAATTCCTAAAGATTAGGAGCAGGCTTAATGTTAACAGGCCACACCAGCAGCCAAAAAGAAGAGTGTTATAAAAGAGTGGATTGGTGGGGACTGGAGTCAGATGGCTACTGCAAGGACCAGGAACAGTCAGTGCCTAGAGGAGCTGCCTACAAGAAGCATCAAGGAGGTACGAAACTCTAGCAATACGAAAACCCTTGCAATGCAATGATAATAGGACTCTTGCAATGGATATGGCAACACACACGCACACAGAGAAAAACCAAACACCTTCAGCATAAATGAGCATCACCCCTGTTGAGGGGTGGCCTTGCAGATGGGGATGTGGCTGAACAGCACCAAGCACAGAATCCCACAGCTGCAGCAACAAAGGCAAGGACAAATCCAGCATGCTGCCCTGCTCAGGACACCYCAGAGCCCTGGAGAAAGGCAGGCTGTGCCCGTGGCAGCCCAGCACGTACACGAGGGGTCTCTGTGTGACCACGATGTACTCGGGTTTGCCGTTCTTGTAGACGAGCCGGGCGTTGGCCTGCACCCACTTCCAGCGCTTGTCCTTGGTCAGCAGCCGGAACACCGTCAGCCCGCTCTCGCCCGTCTGCATCACTGCCAGAGGAAGGAAGCACCAGTGCTGCCACCACGCCACGCTGCCCTTCCCAGCTGGAAACAGCAGCAGCGTGGCCGGCAGGCACAGGGGACAGCTGCACACCCCTCGCTGCGCTCCACACCCAGCTCCCTGCAGCGGCGGGAGCAGCACAGCGGAGCATCCTGTGGGGAAAGAGCCACTGGGCTTGACAGAGTAGCCAACAGAGCTGCCCCAGTCCCAGCCCACTCATCAGCACAAGGGACCAGGGAGGGGACTCTTACTCCTGACGTGGTTCTCAGCACAGTACAGCATGTCAGCAGCGTGGACAAACTGGTAGCCCGTGCCACACATCCGCAGCTCCGCCTCGGTGTAGCCCAGGACGATCTTCCCCCTGTGAGACACAGAGAGCACACTGAGCTCACGGGCAAGGCTGGGGGGGGATGTCAGGAAGGGAGCACTGGAAGCTCTGCTGCTTACTTGGCATCACACGCCAAGGGGGTGAAGTCCAGCTTGTGCTTGGTCCTGAAGATCATGTTCTTGGTTCGGATCTGCAGGATGGACGGCGGCTGCAGGGGCGTGGAGATGGCGAACAGAGCGAGCTGGGGGGGCAGGACAGAGCCATCTTCAGATCTTTCCTTCTGCCCATGAAGGAATTTCAGCCTGCCTTGAAGGTTCAAAGCCTGGGAAGAGAAGAAAAGCTCATTGCCATGCAGAAAAGTGAGAAGGAAGAGAACTCCATGGAAAGGAAGATGTCTGTCTAGAGTTGGTGTGAACAGAATCATCAAATCACAGCATGGTTTGGGTTTGGAGTGACCTTAAGGATCATCTCCTTCCAATCCCCCTGCCGTGGGCCAGGACACCTTCCACTATCCTAGGTTTCTCCAAGCCCCATCCAACCTGGCCTCAGACACTTCCAGGCATGGGGCAGCTACAGCTTCCCTGGGAACCCTGTGCTCTCCAGTGCAGAGAGAAGGAGGGATGACCACCACCTACTTGATCTTAACACACGCTTTTAACAGAAAAACCAAAACACAGGGGAGAAAAGCACTCGATTGCTCAAGATCCAGCATTTCTGACAGGGGAGGAACAAAACTCACAGGGAGAGGCTGTAGGTACAGGCCAAACCCATGAAAAACAGGGAAAGTCTCTCGCTGAGACAGGCAAGTGCTGCACATGGCACGAAGGAGCACGGGATTTTTCCAGGGGGTGGTTTCAGTGCTTGGTGTGACAGTCTGTGGTGAGCCTGCCCCTCTCCTGCTGCGGAGGGTCTGTACTCACCAGGAAGCCGGAGGAATTATCCAGGAGGCAGCGAAAGCGGCACACAAAGCTCCTCTCCAGGAAGGAGGAGTTTTCTGGGGGCAGCTGATCCGGCTTGTAGATGACAGCAGAGGAGCTAAGACTCTTCCCTGCTGTGGAAGAGAGGATTGAGAGAATCCAGCAAGGATTCACCCCAGCGAGGGCTGGAGGTGCCCAGCCCTGGGCACTGCAGCAGTTTGCAGAGCACAGCAACTGGGGGGAAAAGCCACAACACTGGAACGAAGCCGTGGCCTGAGCCACATGGGAGCAAGTGGTGACAGCGAGCTGGGGTCCCAGCATCCCTGGGGAGCCCTGGTGCCACCCAGGCTGGCAGCCTGCCCTCACCTGCTGCAGAGGGCTCGCCCTCAGGAGCACGCGGCGCGTCCAGGCCCCAGCGGAGGTTGCGCCTGAACTCCGGCTGGTCCTCGGTGTGGATCAGCTCGAAGACGCTCTGGTGCATGACATCTGTCTGCAGGGGACGTGCCATCTGTAAGCTCTGCAGCCTGTCCCCAGGGCCAGTTGTCATGTCCCACCCGGGAACAGCCCGTCACGTCCCTGGGTGGTTTTATCTTACCCAGTTTCCCTRGTGCTCAAACGGGTCCCTGGCTAAATGAGGTTGGAAACCTTCCCCCAGAACTGATGTTGGTGGGAACAGACAGCACATCYGGCTTTAAGGACTCCTTGCCCGTGTTGGGCCTGACTTCTTCCTCTGAGAAGCCTGAAGAGCCAATACAGCTTCCCTCTGACATCCCCCTAAGTCAAAATCCTAGTGCTGATTTAAGAAATTAGATGAAAACATGGATTTGGGATCAAACAGCCGCAAGGCCACCCCATCCCTGCACTATTCCCAAGAGAACAATGCCGTGGGACTTGCTCCCTGTGCCCAGGTGGACAGGTGCCATCTACCCCAGGTGCTGGGGACAGCCAGCTGTGTGTGGGTGACACCAAACCACAGTAGCTGAAGCACTGCAGGTWAGTCCCACTTCCCTGTAAATATGATCCAGTGTCCTCCAGGTCACCTGGGTGCYCAAAGTGCTGGAGCCCTGTGGGATKTACCAGGATTTGAGCRGGTGTACCAGGCAAAGTGGGCAAGGAACCCCATGAAGGCCCATCAGCATGGCTGCTGGAAAGTATCTCTGGGCTGATGAAGTCCCTTGTCACCTACCAGTGACCACGCCTGGCAATACGGGGTCCAAATTCCCAAGGAAAAGCCCCAAACAACTCCCTGAGAGCCTGTGATCCCTGCAGAGCCTCCTCCCTGCAGGCAACTCGGGGCTATTCACCACCACCACCAAGGAAAAACTGGCTCTCCACAGCAAGTCAGAGTGCCACCAACCTGGTGAAACCCCAGATAGTCCTGGATGGTATGCGAGGAGTAAAATATCAGCCCTTCRGATGTCACCACCAGCACAAAGCCATCGAGTGCCTGTAGGAGAGAGGAGATCAGCAGGTACAGGCCACAGCCATGTCACTTCTACAGCAGGATCCTGGGCACTCAAAGCCTGGCCAGCAGGCAGCTRAGCCACCACAGATGGGCTCTCTGAGCTCATGCAGCTCTTCCACAGAGCTGCCTGGCAATATCCTAATCCAGACYGGCGGAAAATTGTGCTTCCATCCTGGGAGCATTGACTCAGACTCGGCTTTGGACATTTATCCTCATCCTGTGCAGGGAGCAGATAAAAGCCTCTGAACTYCTTGCGGTATGAAAAGTGGACACCATCAGGAACAGGTGCATTCTGGTGGAAATGAGCCTTTCCAACAGCCTTGAGGGCCTTGGCAGCTGTGTGTGGCCATCCCAGGCTCGAGAGCAGTGGCCTGGAGAAGAACCATGGAATTCCTGGACTGTCCGTGGGCAAGGAGCAAGGCCAAGGAAGGTGCTGTCTCTGCTGCCCATTCCCTCCTCAAGGTGGCCAATGCTGAAAGGGCCTTCACCAGTGGAAATGGAAAAGCCAAAAGCTAAAGCATAAGGGTTTCGATTTGAAATTGCAGCAAAAAAAAAAAAAAAAATTGACTTCTGAAAAGCCAGTTTCTTCCAAAGCAGCAGGGAATTCAGGCTGAGTCTGGTGCCTGAACTTGGGGGAAAACTACAAAATCCCTGGGTGACCCCAGAGAACCTTTTCCTCTCTGCCAATACATTGCAGAATCATTTGGGTTGGAGAATCCCTGTAAGATCAGCACCTCCGAGATCACTTCTTCTGGAACACAACCTGGTTCATGCAGATCCCACACCCCTTAGGCTGAATGCTGTGCTCTGTTTTCACAAAATCAATGCCCAAAGCTGTTGTGCCTGTGTGGATTTGAAGCCCCAAGCCCCCCCCACAGAGAAGAGCAAATGCAGCCATCAATCTGAAGTTTCCATCGCATTTTTAATGTTGCACACTTAGACATTTCACAGTTCACTGGCCCTTCCATCCACTCCTCAAGCTCCAGGATTGCAAAGTCAATATTCAAGGGAGCACTGGGCTTCCTGGCAGGAATAGGCTGAGCTGATCAGAGCCCCTGTCTCACTCAAGAGGGGCTCATTGCTACCTGTTTCATAAATTGGGGAAGTAATTTGGGTGTTTTCCCTGAGCTAAAAACCACACAGCAGGACAGGACACATGAGAAGGGAGCAGGGTGCTGGATGACAGTGTCCTTTACATGTGCAGAAGACTAGAAGGGGCAGAGGAGATTCCCTACCAGTTTGGGAGTGCAGCTCTTTTTCAGGAGCCCTGGCTTTCCATCCCTGCTCTGTGGCAGCAGGCAGGAGCCCACAGGCAGAACACTGCTGACACAGGCACTGACAGGATCCAGGGAAGCACCCTCAAGTGCCACAGGCACAGCACCAACCCTTGCAAGCCCCTGTAGCACAGAGCCCAGGGCACTGGAGAGCTTGTAATCCACCTTCCAGGGCTGAGAATAGCAGAACTCCCAGAGTCCAGCTTGCTCTGTGGCTCAGTGTTCCCAGCTCTGAAAACCCTGAGTCACCCAGCAGACACCTTCAAGCCCGCGGTGCTGCCCAAGAGCCAAGGCAGYGAAACCCCATGAAAATCACTGGTTTGTCTTCCCAGAAGCTGAGGAGCTCTCACTGCCCTGACACCAGCACGTGGCCACCCCTCCCTAAGGGGAGCAGATCCTCATGGGGACACTGGCAGTACGAAGCAGGGCCTCTCTGCAAGGCAGGGCTCCTGCAGTCTGGGCCCTGTGGCTTTTCAGAGCCAAAGCCATCCTGTACCACTGACCTGGCAGGGAAGCCACTGTAGCCAGCCCTGGCCTGCTTCCCCCACTCCATAATGTACAGACATCAGCATTAATTAGGGCCTGGCATGGAGTCCCAGCCAAGTCCAGCTATTGTTGCTGCCAACTCCTGTTTCATTGTCCAGGTCAGAGTTTCTCCCCCCTCTCCTTCCCTTTATTCCAGGCACAAACGCTCTCTCTATTTACTGGGGTTGGTCTCAGTGTGTGGGAATCTGCTGCAGAGGTTAATTAGTGCTGCCAAATGCACTTTAACCCTTTGAGCAGCTTCAGAGGAACAAAGGGGAAGAATCAGAGCGGACCAAGAAACAAAGGAAGTTTGGCCAGCAGAGGTGACAGAGCAGGTGGAAGTATGTTTGTAAGTATGGAGGAACGTTTCCTTGGGGGGGTACAGAGACAGATTCTGAGCTCCTGCCACATCCAGGGTCTCATAGGTAGACCCTGAGAGAGCCCCACCAGCTTTTCAGATGCAGTTTGGTACCTCTAAAAGGATGGCACCCAACTGTGGGAGGAGCTGATGGGCAGGACATCAGCCCCCAGCCAGTCCTGCTGAGCAACTTTGTTATATCCCCAGGGAAAACCCTCAGGTTCCTGGTTATTAACCAGGCTGGCTTTAGCACTTCTCTCACCAGACACAGAGATCCTCAGCTCTCAGGCAGGACAGTAATTACACTTTGTGCTGAGTGAGCGCTTGGACGGGAGCTGGGGCTGCCCAGCACGCTCAGCCCGTGCTGGAGGACAGCCAGAGGGGCAGGGACAGTRCCACAGCCTGTGCCCAGGTGCCAGGCAGGGGATGGCAGACCTGTGTCCTTGCAGGACCTCGTGCTGCCAGAGCATGACCTCTTCCCATTCTCTGGGCACAGTCTGGTGACCTCCTGGCACCTCTGAACAAACCACAGCAGCTGCAGCAGCACCAGCCTTGTCTCCAGCATCAYCAAAGAAGTCCACTAGGGATAAACCAGAGCTCCTGGGATACACCCTTAAATACCTACCCTGTGTTTGAGGGATGAGCACATGGCCCATCAGCACCTGTCTGTGCCACACATCACCTCCTGAAAACCAGGGGAGACTCCCACGATGTTTTCTTCCCTGTTTTCATCAGTGTTTGGAGAAAAGCTTCCCTGAAAACAGGGATCACATTGAAAACTGCACTCAAGCACCTGGCTCAGCTTGGTTCTCACGTTGTACCTTTGGCACACTTAGACACGAGGGTGGAGAAGCAGAAAATACAAATCACCATGCTCAGAAATCCAGCAAGATGATCCTTACATATGGACTATGTTAAAATGGCAACTTTTTTCCCAGGAATAATGGGAAAAGCAGGGAAGAAGCAACAGTTTCTGCCCTAGGGACCTTTGGAGGTCTTAAACTTCTGCCCAGTGAGAAGCACAGTGAGCTGCACCATATGAAATCACAAATCACCTGCCATGAGTGAAAGAACAGCCTRGTTCTGGAGCACAACTCAAAGGAGCTGGAAGAGGGACGAGAGGAAGATGCCAGGAAGGCATTTGTGAGGAGCACTAACCTGGAGGAGCAGCTCACCCTCTGGAACTGCTGCTGAGCCCAGAGCTGRTCCAGCGCCACAGGCTCCGTCCCTCTGGGCTTCCTTGGCACCAGGATTCTTGAGAGCAACTGCACCAAGAAAAGGGAAGGAAGGGACATCAGTGCTGCAGGAACACACTGCCACAACGGCTGGAATGCTGCAGSCTGGACAGTGCAGGGGAAGGCACCGTGCAGTCCCAGCCCTTTGCCTCWCCTCTCACAAGAGTTGATTTTAACWGGATGTTTCCCCACCCCTCAACTGTTTCAGTCTGGGCTTTTTTTTCCCCCCCACTCCTTTTGTCCCCCTTTTAACATCCTGTAAGTAAAAAGCAGTTAAARCCAGGGAGCCTTAAAGCAGGTAGGCATCAGAATCATAGAATTATGGARTCATTAAAGTTGGGGAAAGATCACAGAGCCYAACCATTCCCCAGCACTGCCCAGACCACCACCAAAACATGTCCCCAGTGTGACATCCACAGGTCTTCTGAGCACTTCCCAGGACAGTRCATCCACCACTGCCCTGGGCAGCCTGGTTTAATGCCTGACTTCATTTGTGAGGAAAATTTTCCCAATACCCAAACTAAATCTGCCCTGGCACAGCTTGAGGCCATTTCCTCYTGTCCTGTTCCTTGGTCCCTGGAAGCAGAGCCCAGCCCTCACCCGTCAGGGAGCTGAGGAGAACAAGAAGGTCCCTTCTGAGCCTCCTCTTCTCCAGGCTGACCCCCTTTCCCAGCTCCCTCAGCTGTTCCTCATCAGACTTGTGCTCCAGACCCTTCCCCAGCTCTGTTCCCTTCACTGGACACGCTCCAGCCCCTCAATGTCTTTCACACTGTGAGGGACCAAAATCAAACACAGGATTCAAGATGTGGCCTCRGCAATGCTCAGCACAGGGGACAGTCACTGCCCYGGCCTTGTGGCCATAGCATGGCCTTCCTGAGCACCTGGGCACATGCTGGCAACAGCAGCAGAATCTGCCCTGCCCAGGAGGCACTGCAGCAAATCCCAGCCTCAGGAATGTGCCATTCTGAAGGACACAGCTCAGTCAATGTCTCGTTACARTTCAGCAACCCAGTGGGTTTACTCAACCAAATTAAGGCAAGGCACAGCTCACAGTGGGAGAAAAACAACACAGAAAACACATGGATGCAGACACAGACACCCGAGATCCAACAGTGCTCCATGCACAGYCCACACGCACGAGGGAATCTGTCACTCGCTGAACTGAAGGATGCGCCCCTAAATTTTGTTCTGTACTCCCCAAGAGAACGGCTCCTGGGGATATTTTGGTGYGGATAAAAATGGAAGGGTAAGATGACAACAAGCCTGTGCATAACAGGCCCTTCCAGAGGAGCTCACAGGGAAGCTGGGGAGCCTCTTGCCAGCACCATGAGGACACAGGACAGCATTTGGCTGCTGGTAAACCTGCTGCTCCCGCTGGGATCCGGGAGGAAAGATGTGAAACACCAGCTGCAGCACCACTGTGGCCTGCCAGCTCACAGAGGGAGCAGGAGCTCCCTTGGATCTGTGTTTGCCAGCTCCTGGACAGCAGGAGGGCTGCCAAGCTCAGAGGGAGCAACAAATGGACCCTGGAAGCAACAGGACAGCAAGTCAGCAGGCAACAGCCACCAGCACATAACCAAAGCCAGGCTCTGTAACAGGCTCTGCTCTCCCTGGGCTTTGCTACAGCAGCTGCTGAAACTCAGCTCCCCCACCTGCACAGAGCTGATCCTGAAGGAGCTCAGATGCTGCAAAAGGCAGATGTTCCAGAGTCAGGCTCTCAGGACAAAGCTCTTCCACCAGGCACAGGACSATCCCAAAGATTGCTCTGTAACCAAAGGCAAAGCACAGCCCAGTTCTAGTGCTTACAGAAAAACACCTGACACAGCAGCAATCCCGCTGCTTCTGGGAGCCCTGGAGAACTCCCCAAGCCCAGCCTGCCCAGACTATTTCGAGAGCTGGCCAGGGATGGGCTGACACCAGGACTGAGGTTACAGCAGTGTTTGTACAGCTGTGGGTCGGGCCTGAGCCAGCTGGGGCGGACACACACACAGGGCTGCTGTGGCCTCACCCTTTCCCACCCCGAGGGACCACCGGGGTCYCCTGTCCAGATTGGAGCCCCCATAAAACCTCAGAGAGGGACAGGCCATTGGGATGAGAGAGGCCACAACACCCACTCAGGGCCCTGTGGTGTGGAAGGAGCAGGTTTGTGCCAGCAGCCTTCCACCAACTCGCTTTTCTGATCGCTGGGAGCAAAATGCGGGAGCTATGAATTATTAAAGGTCTCCTCTGTGAGCTCCCAGCCTGCTGCGCTGGAGGTGAGAGATAAAAATAAACCTGGCTGACAGGAGAGCAGCTAAAGGTGCTGCCCCCTGCTCAGGGCTCTGGTTTAATGGCTCGCTATCGCCCCTGCAAACAGAAATCTTGCTCTCAACCACTGCCTAAAACCAGGCTTTGCTCTCTGGGCTGTGGGGCCAGAGGAGACACGCCGACAGCAGAGGACAGCCTGCTGTCCTCCGTGGGGATGTCTGCCACCAAACAGGATCCAACCACCGGGCTGYGAGGGATAAATCAGAATTCCAGTGGAGGCTCCCCCGTGAACTTCACCAAACAGCRCCTTTTCCGCCCGAGCCAGCCAAGGATCCCCAAAGAGGACGGGCTCCTGGCTGTGGCCACAGCAGGCTGGCATCCTGCCCGGTGTCCCCCGGCTTTGTGTGTCCATAAATAGCCCCGTGCAGCCCCTGGGGTCAGCAATTCAGCAGAACTGTCACAGCCCATCAGGCTGACGGAGCAGAAGGAGCCGGGGAACCGCCACATCCTCTCTGCTGCGTGCATCCCGCCTGGAGCTGGCACCGGGAAAGGCGGGATACACCCCAGGCACGGCGCTCTCCTTCACCCAGGGCAGCAAGACCAGGTGCAGCCTTTGCCCTTGCTGCACAACCGGGGACAGGCACTTGCAGGAAAAAAAGAGAATAAAAAGGAGAGAAGTGGCTTTCCCTCCGTCTGGCCACCAATGTCACCTTTGTGTGGTATTCACATTCTTTGGAAAAATCCCTTTGCCCAGGATTTCTCTCCTAGGAAGCTGAGAAGACTCAGAGAAAAAAAAATTATTTTATTTTATTCTCTTCTGTTTTATTCATGTGGAATGTGTTTAGAGATTGTTTACCCACAGGTGATTGTTTCATTAGATTCTGATGTGAATTGTTTTCATTCATTAGCTAATTAGTGCCAGGCTGKGTCAGGACTCTGGAAAGAGTCAGGAGTTTTCGTAATTATCTTTTTAGCATTTTGTAAGTATCYTTTCTGTATTCTTTAGTATAGTATAGTATTCTTTAATACAAYATAGTATCATAAAGTAATAAATTAGCTTTTTGAGGACAAAGAGTCAGATTCATCATTCCTTCTTCCATCAGAATACCCCGCAAATACGACACCTTTGTTGCTGGAGGTGAGAAGCTGGTCACCTGAAAGCAGCGAGGCTTGCACAACTTTCATGATTTTTCCTCCAAGAAACATCTCCTGCCAGGCCCTGCAGGCTATTTGGCYTTCTAGCTGAGAGGAGGAAAATCTGTCCCACCTCTGAGGAAGAAGCTCCCTGCCCACACCTGCCTCTCCAGGGCAGGACCATGATCCCTGCCCCGTGGTCATCCTCACACACGGTGCTCACCAGGAGAGCAGGAAGGGCCACCAGGGCTGGGTTTCCCCTCCTCCATCTCCAGGTGCTTCTGAGCCTGGGAATCTGTTTCATGTGGTGCTGCAGGGACACCTCGCTGCCTACAGAGCTTGCCAGTGAACTCCTGAACCTGCCAGGGCTTTGTAGACCTGGGAAATCTCTGCAGCACCAAGCAGGAATTAACATTTTTGAGAGGATATCTCCCAGGCCCCTTCCCTCCACACAGCAAAAGCTCCTGGTGGGAGCAGGGCTTCCATCAGCCRCTGACTGCAAAGGAGAAAAATTAAACAACTTGATCCCAAACTGGCTCCAGGTGTTGATGAAGAAGGAAACCAAATTGTTTCCTGACTCCTCAAGAGCTGCAGGAGAGGGCTGGGCCATCTGCATGGCCACGGTCAGTCTGAGCAGACAGACAGTGGGGACAGAGGGACCGAGAAACATTTTGGTAGTGGTGCTCCCTACAAACCTTCTGCCAAACCCCCCAGCATGCACAAGCCACTCTGGGGGAAGGACTGAYTGATTTCTTAACAAAACTGCCTTTTATCCACCTCTCTCTTTCTGCCATTTGTGCCAATCCCCTGAAGAACTGGTCTTACCTCACAGTAAAGTCTCTACTCCCWCGAGTGCATCTCCAGATCTCCCTTTCCCACCCACTTCTCCAGCTTCTCCTTGCTCATGGGCAGAGGGACCTGCAGCTCTGTTGCTCACATCAAATAACCCCTCAACATTGCTTTTTCCTACGTTTTATTGTTAGTAAGAGAGAAAATAYTGGGAATTTTGAAAACACCATGTAAACGGTGAGGGAAGTGGGCACAGGTTTGCTGACACCAGAGCCATCTTTTCCCTGCCTTGCTGAACCATCAGTTGGGTTCTCATCAGCGCTGCTCAAATCCCATTTTCCAGCCACTGGCAAATAGTTCCTGACTTTCTATTTGTTAATTCATAATGGATACCAGGGTTTTACTTAACTTCGGACCTGCCTCAGTTCCCTGTTGGCAAAAATTTCATTAAACAGATGCATTATTTATCCCTGCCTGAATGGTGTGGATGCCCTGCTTTCCAAGAACACTCGTGGTTAATAATGGATGGCCTCTTAGAAGATCTCACTGCGCTTCTAGAAGCAAGGAGGCCTTGGCTACATGTACCTTTTGGCTGTGTCACTTGGGTCTCAAAGGGAGAAAAGCACGTGCAGGAGTTTAAACAAGGACAAAGATGACAAGGACCTGCCAGATTTTCCTTCTTCCTGCAGCATCACCAACTGCTTGAACCCTCCCTCAGGAGCTTTAGTGTCCATCACAGAACGGTTTGGGKTGGAAGGGACTTTAAACACCACCTGGTTCCACTCCCCTGYCGTGGACAGGGACCCCTTCCACCAGACCAGGAAGGATCATCCCAGCCCAAAGCCTCAGCCTGGAGTTTCTTCCCAGTCCTGCTCCCCTGCCTGCCTTGGCAGGAGCCCTGAGACAGCCCAGCTGCTCATGGGCAGCAGGGCAGGCAGCCCCCAGGAGCCCCAACAGCTTCCCCGAGAGCCAGGGGAAAACACCTGGCAAGGAAAGCACACAGCAGGAAAACTGCCTACCTAARGAAATCACAAGGATTCTCCTCCACCCTAAATTGCTCCTCCGAGGTCAGCTCATTACCCAGGCAATTAAGAGAGCACAGTGATCACAGGACCAGGCTTTGTTTTTCCTAAACCAGCCCTCAGGCTTTGCTGCTACAGCTCTCTGCTGTGTTTGACAAACAGCTCAGGAGGAGGGAAGGCTCACAAGTGAAGGGATGAGCAGCGTTAGTCCCACACACCCCATCTCAAGCCCTCATCCCTAGGCAGAGGTTTCAGGGGCACASTCATATAGCCTACAAGAACTGTATCATTAAAAGCACTTTTCCAGCCTGACCTGAYTGCAGCTCAGGCACTTTTTGGGCCACCACAGCTCCAGCAATAACAATCTGGGTTCATATCACAGTTCAAAGGGTGAGGCTGAGCCCGCAGGCTGCACATTGATCCTACAGCAGCCACCAACCATTGTAAGAGGACTCTGGGAAAATCCCTAAGCCCCCAATATCCCCAAGAGTGTTATCTTTTAAAGAGATGGGAGAGAAAAACTGCTTCAGTTTTGGATACATGACCTTAAGCTTCCATATGGAAGAGACCCATGCAGAGCTCAAACCCACACAGAGCCCAGAACAACTCTCTGACCCACAATCCCAGACTGTGCAGCCCACCAGCCAAAAGTTTGTGAGGGGTTTCCCCCTCTCCTCTCCTCCCAGCCAGTGGGAGGCCCAGAGAGCTGCCCAGAGAGCCAGGCAGGATGCTGCACACAGGCAGAGGTGCATCTGCATCCCCGAGTATTCTCACATCAAGGCAGGGCTAGCCCATTGCTATGGGGTTCTACATGCAGCTCCTGCCACCACGGACTGACCTCTTCCTACAGCTCATAAACCCCAGGCTTGATTCAGAGCATCGAGAGGAATCCCACAGGTGAATCACTGAACATCAGGCACAGGGCTGTGACAGGCACAGGGCGCCCTGGGGACACCCAGGGACAAGTGAGTGCCCAGCAGGGGCCACACTCACACACCAGAAGGGCTGCTGGTCTTGCTAAGGATGGGAAGCACAGCTGGGATGACCTTCCCAGCACTCAGCAGGAACAAACTGCTAGAGATGCTTCTCTYGAGTGAGCCCTTGACCACTGTGACATCTGCCAGTTGGCCTCCCACCAGGAGCTCAAGTGGCCCAAGATACACAGATGGCACCTGACAGACACACGACAAGGTGCCTTTGAGGCATCTTCTTTTTTGTGGTAAGAAATCCTCTCGCAGAGCAAGACAGCAAACCTTCCCCTGGGGCATCTTTCCTTCTCTCCCGCCTTCCAGAGGGTGAAGGAGGTAGAAGAGACAGAGACCCCTCCTCCCCTGCCAGCAGSGTTTGCTGGGCCCTTGCTCCAGGAGGGATTAGAGGGGAGCAGCCCGGCCAGGCACCAGCGGGATAAGCTGCTGGCACACAGCTGGTGTGACATGCTGTGCACACTCTGAGCGGTGGCACGGCCACCAACAGCAGCACACGGGCTGGGGGACACGGAGGGGCCCTGCAGCACAGCCCCACCTCCACCAAACCCCACGAGCAGAGAAGGGAGGAAGGTCAAGGTAGTGAATGAGAATTAAAAATACTTGCGGGCCAAGGTGGATAAGAAACGAGGTATTTGGGAGGATTGCTGTAAGGGAAGAAACCTGGATGGGAAAAGAGGGCAGACAAGCCTTCRGTAGCTGTGGAGCTACCGACCACAGCTGGCACTGAGCTGCTCCCTGCTCTGTTAAACTGGGGAGAGCTGAGTGGGAAAAATGGAGTGGAATCAGCCCACAAACACACAGAGGGTGTTCTTGTCTACTGCTCTCCCAAAGCCCTGCAGAAAGCTGGCACCAGGCTGGCAGCAGAGCCACCAACACAGCTCATCAGCCCAAGGGATGTTTTGGGGTCTGTTTGGCTAAATGACTGTGCTCAGCAAAGGCAGCGCTTGATGATCCTAAACCACTCCAGAGATTAAACAACACTGAGCAGCCTTAAATCCTCCAATTCCTGTCACTGAACTGCAGGCAATGAGTGGTGCCCCCACGCAGGCAGGGAGGCAGCAGGGACAGCTCCCTTCAGGCTATAGAAAAAATAAAAACCCTCATGTCCTCAGGAAAAACACATCCTTATAAAGCTCTAAGACCTTTAAGCCCATACAAACTTCCCCACGTAACAACTATGCATAAATCAAGATGGCAAAGTAACATCATGTGCTGTTAATTATTAAACCGATTAATAATTAATAAATCAATGATTATTTATTTATTCTGGCAGGGGATGGGYTGGCATACACCTGCTGGATGAATTGCTGTCAGCAATCATGGGCAACACCTGAGACCTGCTCCAGCTGTTTCTCCTCACAATCCACGGCAGCACATCCCAGGTTTTGTCCTTGCTTTCCTGAAATCTTCTCTTAGGGATCACTCAAGCAGGGTGGATAAATAAATAAAGTACGTTAAAATCTATTATTTTGTTGATAAGCTTGCCCAGAGTTCCATTTAAGGATTCTTTTTTAATTGGTATTAGCATCACAAAGGAAAGGCTGAAGCTCTCCTCCTTCCCTGCCACACCTGCCTCAAAGCCATCCCACAGCCTCGGACCAACTGGAAATCGGTGTCATGGAATTAAACCAGGTGGAACGACAGGGGAGGGGRGAAAAAGGACCCAAAACAAATGAGACAATCTCAGAACAGTAAATTTCCTGATGAGCTGGTGTGGCAAGGCAAACAACTCTCCCGGGCCATTCCTTCCCCAGCCCACCCACTTGCCGGTCCCTAAAGCAGAGTAAAAAGGGAGTGAGTGGGAAGGCAGAGAGGGAAGCACTGAATATACTCAATGAGAAATTGCGGTGAATGTGCGGCTCGAAAACGCAGCATTTCCGAGCCACTGCTACTCCACCAGGAAAACCCAGGGATACCTCAATGCCCTCCTGAGGGCTCCTCTTAATCACAATTACAGGGCGGCGGAAAGAAAAGATTCCCAAAAAGAAAAGGCTCCCAGATGAAGGGTAAGCACACCACGGGGAATTACTGCTCACTGCCAGCACTGCCAGCCTATTGGAACAGAGGGGAAAAAATCACTTCCATGGGGAAACTCCCCAGCACAAGGCTCTGCCTCAACCCTCCTGCAAAAAAACAGAATTTTACCTCAGGAGAACCCACAAACAATCAACTTCACCCCTCCACATCCCTCTGATCCCCACGGCAGGGTCGAACACAGCTCCAGCCCGGCAGCTGGAGACGGCACAGCAATGAAATGCGGGCTAGAAAAGGGGGAAAAGCAATTCCAGGGGAAAGAAACCAAAATTCTGAGGGGTAAAAAGATGAAATTCTAGGGCAGGTAAAGAACAAAATACTCGGGGGGAGGGGAAAACAAAATTCGGGGGGGGCACGACAAAATTCCAGAGGTGTAAAGCAGGAACAACACAAAATTCGAGGGGGTAAAACCCACCAGAATTTCAAGTGGAAAAAATAAATTAGGGCGGGAGGGAGGAGCCCCAAAATCCAAGGGGGACGGGGAGGGGAAAAACCAAACCCAAAATACGAGGGGAAAAAAACCCAACGCAAAATCGCAGGGGGAGAGGGAAATCCCACAAAATTCGAGGCGGAAGGAGGGGGATCAATTTCAATGGGAAACAAAAAAAACCCAAACAAAAAAAAACAACAACAACAACAACAACAAAAACCTGACGCCGTTAGAGACACAAACATTCGAGGGCGGAAAACCCACACAACTCAAGAGGGGGAAACCCGTCAAAATTCGAGGAGGGGGGGGAAAAAATCCCACAAAATTGGAGGCGGGATCGACACGAAACTCCTGAAAGCGCRGAGGAAACCCCAAAAATCCTACGGGCGAAAAACAAAGCACGATTCTGGGARGGAAAGAAAACAAGTTTTTGGTGAGGGAAACCCCATGAAACTCTAGGGGAAAGAAACCCAGCAGCGCTAGACATTCTAAGTGAAAAATACTCCGTGGAGGAAAACAAGCCCACGAAGAATTTTGGAGAGGGGCGGGGAAAGGAATTGCCGAGGGGTGCAACACCATCCCGGGAGGGGTGACACAGCTGCCGGAGGAGGCAGAGTGAGGGAGGAAGGAGAGCACACAGCTCCGGGCGGGAATTGCGGCAGGGGAAGCGGGGAAGGCGCCCATCCCTTACCGCCCAAGAAGCTCCTGGCGCGCAGGAAGCCGGCGCTGAGGCGGAGCACCGAGAGCTTGTCCAGCCCGGCCACCACGTCGGGCGGGAAGGGCAGCAGCCCCGCCAGCCGCTCCAGCTCCCGGTTCAGCCGCTCCCGGTGCCGCTTGGACGGGTTGGAGCCGCCGCCTTCGGCCGGGCCCGGCCGCGTCCTGCCGGGCACAGCCGCGTTAGCGGGGACACCGGGACGCCCCTCAGCCCTGCCCCGGCCCCCTCGCCCTCACTCACGGCCGCGGCACCGGCTTCCTCCGCCTGCGGCCCGCGTACATGGCCGGGCCGGCAGCGCCCGAGCGCCGCTCCCTCAGGGAGAGAGGCAGCGGGAATGGGAGCGGGAACGGCCCGCCCCCGGCGAGGGGGGAGACGGGGGATGGACGGGGATTTGGGGCTGCGGGGGGCTGGTGTATGATGGAGCTGAGAAGGGATTTGGGGGCTGACGGGGGAGTGGGAGCTGGCGGAGAGAAAGGGTGATGGGCGGGAGGGATAGCGGGGGTTAACGAGGAGGTGAAGGGGATGAAGGCGGATTTGGGGCGTGAGTGGGCTGTGGGTGGGGATGTGAGGGGAGGTGCGGGCCGGGCCGTGGGTGCCGATGGCTCGAACAATCCCCTGGTGCTCTGCCAGCGATGCACAGAGCGCCTGCCAGGTGCGGAAGGGCGCACACACCTGAGGCTTGCGGGTAAGGGAAGAGGCAAATCCTGCGATGTGCAGTAAGGCTTTATCATGCCCATGTCCTCCCTCACGCCATGGCTCAGCTGTGAGAACTCCTGTTGCCAAGTCCGGGGACATTCACACACAAGCTGAAGGTACCCATCCYGACTGATGTGCCATGATTAATTCAACCACGCTCCCTTGGAGACAGCTGCAACATCTCAGAGGGTGTAAAGAGTCCCCAGGTGTTCCCGCTATTTACAGCATTATCCAGTGGGAAGCTCCCCGCCCCAGGGAGTGTTCCCACCTAGCCTCAGCAGAATATAAACGCCATGGATGTGGTGTTTGTGGGACTCTTTCCTTTCACTGCTCGATGGATGTAGTCTGCAGTYACTTTCTCTCCACCCTCCTATCTTTTCCCTCTCTTTCCCCCCTCACATTTGCTGTTAAATAAAAATCCATGCTATTGGCATATGGTGTCCTTTACACCTTATTTGGGGCAGAGGCATCTCTGTAATCATTTTTAATAGTCGGATATTTAAAACCATGTGTGTCAKTGCCGAGTGTAACCCTGCCTGTGAGTCCCACAACCCCACGGGGCAGTTTGGGGGTGCAAAGGGGGGACACTGTCACACCTCTGCTGCCGTGCATGCCCACAGTAGCTGGGGACAGTGACAATGAGAGTGTCACACACSCAGCACCAGGGCTTAGGCTTTTCCCAGCACTTGCCCAGGCAAGGAAGAAACGCAGAGACATGGTTTTGCTATAGATGGATAATTATAATTGGCTCTCGCAATTTAGGAATAACTATTGTGTGARTATTCARAAAGRCTTTAGTGATGTATAGTTATGTTATTGCAGTTTAGATGCCCTCTGTTCTCCCCAYAGTTCCCTTTCCCCCTGTATGGTTGCCATCAGACAGCCTGGGCTGTCTAGGACGGGTACAAAGAAGGCTGCACATGTGCCCCTTGYATGGGGCAGGTGGGAATGGAAAAGCTTGGTGCTTARSGGGTGTGGCATGGCAACACCTGAGCTCCAATCCAGCTACAAGAAAGCAGTCTCCACCGATAAAWGGCAAAGAAGAGCTGACAGACAGACTCTGGGAGGGGCCAGGGCTGGCYGATGCAAACCCAGGGGTATAAAAGACTCAGCATCCATCTTGAAGATGAACCAGCCACRTGGTATSCAYGAAGGCAGCTCCCAGCRCTGCAAATTTTCCCTTATGTAGTCCTTCGCTGTATATTTGTCAAAGTTTAATAAAGCTTTTTGAATTTTCAAAGTGAGCAGTTGTTTCTCACAGYTTCGGGTCAAAACAAACACCAGCACAAAGCAAACCGCCCTTTAATCCACCGCCAAACACAGGCGTGAGGCTCTGGACAGCTCCTTCCTCCTCAGCACCTTCCAGCTGCCACCAGCAGCACAAAGAAATCACAGAGCAGAAAATGAGAACAGAGCAGACTTTATCTGTACAGCCACGAGGTACAGAGAGCTCAGACACCAGTGACAGAGCACAGGGTGAGGGACTGTCACAGCCCCAAGCAGCAGTGCCCCCACCCCAAGGCCCATCTCTGGCAGCACTGGGAGCCCCTGGTACGCCCCCTGCACCATCTCACAGGTGCTAGAACAACAGAGGCTGCTGAGCAGAGTCCATCCTGCTGCTTTTTGGATCTGGATCATGGCCTGACAACTCCTCGAAGCCACCTCAGAGTGGTCCAGCAGGYTTCAGCATTGCTCTGCTCCCAGCCYGCAGAGAGGAGCTTGACCTTCCCCAGGCCCCATGAGCAGAGGCACAGCTGGGCATGAAGGAAGAGACCCAGGGAGATGAGGCCACTCTCCACCAGGACATGTGAGCTTGCAGCTGGCCCTGCACTAATTACCTGATTTAATTTGATCCCTAAATGCTTAACAGTGGTGTGCCAGGCAGCTGTGATGCTCAGGGTGATGGGTGCGTGAAGGGAAAGTGTGAATGTCCCCGAGCACTCTGGTCTCTGACCCAATGTTGCAAGTCATTGTGGTCTCAAATCATCCCTACCCTCCCCAATCGTTGCTTTTTTTGTGGATTTCCCTGATAGATCTGCAAGGCTTTGGGTTTTAGGTTACAYAGATAGAAAAGGAAGAGAATTTAACAAAGTGGTTGTTCTGGGCTGCAGAAAAATGGTTTGAGGRGCACCAGGTGGGTCTGAAGGGGAGAGGTAGCCAGTGGTCACTGCATCCCTCCCTGCCTTTCCTCCTCACTGCTTTGGCAAAACCACAGGGGGAACCCCCACCCTCCTCTGTCCCACAGCACTGTGGAGCAGAGAAGAGGATGACWGGGACAAGCCAGTGACAAACCCAAGGGGAGCTTGGCTGGACCTTCCCCACCCTGCATCCCAGAAAGGTTACAATGGCCGGGTACCCACCTCTCCCAAATCCCCCTGGGAGGCTTCTGGAGAGCCCCAATCCCCAAGATGCCTCCACTCCCACCAACTCCACCTCCCACCAAGACCCCTCAATGCTACAGAGCTTCTTGAAGTGCTTGGTAACATCTTTTCCAAAGGGTTTGGATGGTCTCTGGAGGAGATGGAGAGCACAGGAGGAAAAGAGGCTCAGGCTGGCAGAGATGATGCAGGGGACTAAACAGCAGCATGACAAGGGTGGTCCAACACAGGAGATGAGGAGACCTCGCTGTTTTGTTGAGAAACAGCAGTTCAGTGCTGTTTCTGTTTTGTTGAGAAACAGCAGTTCATGCCTGTGAGGCAGCAGCTCCACCTGCAAGAGGCTGCCCCAAGCACACAGATGTGCCAGCACTGTCCTTCCTTGGACACCAGGAGCCTGCAGGCCTCTCCAGTGGCACAGCTGCATGTCCCTGAAAGACTTCTCATGGAACAAAAAGTCCAAACTGCCTGACAGCATTGGAAGACAAAATCCTGGGAGACCAGGGAGCACGGGGCACCACTGGCAGCTATGAGAAGAGCTCACAGCTGCTGGTGGCTTTCCAAGACAGGGCTCCTGGTTCACAGTGAGCTCCAAACCAGGCTGCCCACAAAGGATGGTGTGGCTGCACCCCTGGCAGACCCCTTGCTCCTCCACAGGAGCCGGGCACCCCTCAGGTCCTGCAGCCCTCGCACCTCACCTTGAGCTGGATCTCACAGGCACAGAGGGGAGCTGATGGGCAGCCAGGGCCCTGCCCGGAGCACGGGGGTGCTCCTGCACCCACCTTCACAGGGAGAGCTGCTGAGCACCTTGGAGCCGAGCCTGGTGAGGAGCAGGGTGCTCCAGGGTGGTTCTCAGCGGGGCAAGGCAAAGCTCCTGGCTGCTGGGGAAGGGGTGTTTCAGCAGCATCCCTCAGGAAGGTGCTCTCATGCCTAAAAAGGCTGTTTCCATGCTGGCACTCGGACAGCACAACGCAGTCCATCTGGTGGGCACTGGGATCCGTGCTGGAGCCCAGCTGGAGCCCGCTGTGGTGCGCTGGCCCTGCCCCATGGCTCCTCTGAGGAGCTGCCCCAGCCTGCGGCAGCCACGGCTGTGAGAGCCACTTGTCCTCTCGGAGCACTGCCTGCTCCCCCTCCCAGGAAATGCTGGGCTCTGCATGGGCTACCAGGGGCTGTCTGGGGAAGCCACCATGCCCTGGCAGCTGCCTGGCTCCTAAGGGGGCAGGGAGAGCAACCTCCACATCCCCAGGGAACAGGGACTCATGCAAGCCTWGGGCAGGGCAAGGAAAAGATTGGGAGGGGGGTGGCAGCCACAGCCCAGCAGCCCCTGGGGGATTCTCAGGAYGGCCACCTGGCAGAGTCTGGGACTCCAGGTATTCTCCTGCAGCTTCCAGCTGTTTTGGAGCTGTGGCCAGCGAAACCTCCGATGGGCAACCGGCTGGGAGAGGGACATKGTGGCACAGAGTCCCCAACGTGTTTGAGTGCACCGGGGGTGAGCCCACCAGCGGGCACCCAGGCTGGCTCTGAGCAGCAGGAACAGTGTTATCTACAGGAGCAGAGAGGGTGGCTTCTGCCTGAAGTGCTTGGTTTGCCAGCTGCAGTGCTGCAGAGGATTTGCTGCTGGAGATGGGGACACCCAGCACAGTCCCTGCCACCGGCCTGGCTGGGTTGAACAGGACCTGCTGCTCTGGCTGGGCAAAGCTGCCCTCAGAGGGAACAGAGCCCACAGCCTCCTGGCCTCCCCATGTGCCCGCTGCCTGGGGCTGTGCTGGGAATGCTGAACCAGCTGCCCAGCAGCGCTGGAAGCGAGCCACGGCACTGCTTTCCCCATGGCAGTGTGGGAGCTCCAGGCTCTTTCCAGCACCCTCCCTGAGGAGCATCTGCTCCACACAGGATGTCACCTTGGTGCCCGGCCTGTGGCCAAGCCCCTGAGCTGGTGGCTCCTGCTCTGCCCYCAGGCTGAGCAGAGCCTCCTCCCACTGCTGCAGCTCTGTGCTGCCCATGTTTAGGCTCTGGCAGACGTTTCCATCCACCTCACTCTTCTCAAAGAGGGTTTCGATGACGACCAGGAGGGAGTTGCTCTCCTCCTTGGCTCTGCTGACGTCCTCATTCCGGGTCAGCCCATCAGGCTCAGGGATGAAACCTGGCAGGGGGAACTGAGGCACGTTATCCATGTGAGAATTGTATATGGATGCATCCTGCTTCATCATGGCCCCAAGGAGAGAGTTGGGRTCCACCAAGCGCTGCTCTGAGTTGGAGTTTGCTTGCACCTGCAACTTCTCCTTGGCTTGGAAYGAGTCCAAGAACCCAGGAAGGTCATTCCCATACAAGACTGCTTCCCCCGTGGCAAAGCTGAAAGGCAGCTGCAGGTTTCTCTTCTGGAGATGTTCCTCCCCTTCTTCATTCCTTCGGTGTGGAGACAAAAAGGGATAGAAACAGCATGAGCAGCTCCTCCAGGCCAGGCAAAACCCCTCTTCTGACAGCAAGGAGGGAAACTCACAGACCTGCCCTGGCTTTTCTAGAGGAAAAGGGGGCTGCATTGGGCTGGCTACAAGAGGGCTCTGGGGAGCCCACAGGGAGGTCTGCATGGCTCAGGGAACGGCTGCTGCTCCCAGGCAGGAGCATGTCCACAACCACCTCCTCAGAGCCATTTCACTCGCACTACAGGAGGACAAATGCCGCAATGTGCCAACCTCCCCTACCCTTTCCTCCACCTTCATGGCCTCTGCGTGCCTTGGGCAGCTGAAGGGGGCCAGCAATACTCACGACAGGGCTCGCTGGCGGGCGATGATGCAGTCGGGCCTGTCCCCTTTGTACACCAGCCGCGCGTTGGCCTGCACCCACACCCAGCTGCCCCGCTTGGTCAGCAGCCGGAACACCGTCAGCCCGCTCTCCCCCGTCTTCATCACTGGGGCAGGGACACAAAAGAAGCGCTACAGACAGAGATCCTCCACGGAGGCAGACAAACGACACGYGCAAGATGCCACGAGGTTCAGTATTGCCTCGTGGCTGTGCTACAGGGGCAGGAGATGCAGTGTGCTGTCTCTCTGCCAGCTCCCCGGGCTCATCCAGGAGGAAGAGCCTTTGTCACAGCTRCTCCAGCCCCAGGACGGACAGCACCAAGGAGCAATAGTACAGCCAGGCCAGAGCCTTGAGGGACCTCACAAACACCCCCCCCAGAGCCCCCCAGCACTCACTTCTCACGTGGTGCTCTGCGCAGTGCATCATGTCGGCCGCATGCACAAACTGGTATCCAGACCCCCTCCTGCACAGCTCCACCTCCGTGTACCCCAGGACAACCTTCCCCCTGGAAACAGCACAGGAATGCAGTGACACCAGGAATTCATCCCCCACAGCTACACCCCACTGGCCAGACCCCACTTTGGGTGGTGCAATGCTCCACCCTGGGCTGAGCTGCATCCCCTGCTCCACAAACCACCCAAACCACAGCAGACAAGAAGTGCTGGTGCCCCGTTAACCTGCTGCCCTGGTTACTGGGGCCTGCAGTAGAGGGACAAATACATCAGGCCATGGGAGCTGGGTCAGGTGTTCCTTGTCCCCACCAGGTCTGGTTTTCTGTCCAGCACCAGGATTTTGCCACAGGGAAAGCGAGAGATGCCTTACCGGGAATCACAGGCCATGGGAGTGAAGTCCAGCTTGTGCTTTGTCTGGAAGATCAGCGTTTTGGTCCGGAGCTCCAGGATGGAGAGAGGCTGGAGGAGCGTGGCAATGGCAAAGAGAGCAACTGGGGACTTGTCTGCTGCTGACTTTTGCTGCCCAAGAAGGAACTTCAGGCGCCCACGGAAATTCAAGGCCTTACATGGATTAGAAAATGTGGGTGTGAAGCAAACAGGGTGGTGGGAACTGGCTGTGCTCTGGGACACAAGTGGCTCTGGGGGCACACCCTGCAGGCACAGGAGGAGCAGAGGGGGGTCCCAGCATTACCAGGAATCCCGAGGAGTTATCCAGCAGGCAGCGGAAGCGGCAGGTGAAGCTCCTCTCCACAAAGGACTGYTCCTCAGCATGGAGGCGCTGCGAGCCGGCAAGCAGCGGCTGCTCAGGGGGAAAAGCTGGAAAAGCAAAGGCAACAGGAAGTTTTCYAAGCTGTGCTGCACACCCTGAGGTCATGGATCAGAGCTGCTCAATTGAGCTGCTGCAGGATCAGCCTGGCACTCACTGTCAGCAGCATGCACCGGGGGCCCGTGCAGCTGGCGGCGGAAGGCAGCCCTGTCGTCCGCATGGATCAGCTCGTACACGCTCTGGTAGATGAGATCCGACTGGAATGACAAAATGGAATAGTGTCTGCTCCTGGACAGCCTGGCAGAGGYGTCAGGAGGAGGACAGGGCAGAAGGTTTCCCTTCCTGAGTACTAAAAGCACAGGATTGAGTGTGAAGAAAAGGCAAACTCCAGCTCCTTCCCCTGCCACAGAAGCTGCTGCCCTTTGGGAAGCTTTGCTCTCCATCTGCACCTCCCTCCCACACCAGAACTGCATCCCTCTGTTTCCAGCCAGGAAAACACAGTGCTCACCTGGTGGAAGCCCAGGTAGTCCTGCACGGTGGGGGAGATGTAGAAGATGTATCCATCTCCCGTCACAGCGATGACAAATCCATTGAGTGCCTGAAAGCAAAAGTTCAGCCCAAACTTACTCTGCCCAGCTTCCATCCAGCTGCTGAACGATGAAATCCCCCAGCTGTTTCTTCAGCATCCTTCTTCCYCAACAAGGAGCCCCACAAAGCAGGACAGCACTTGGTAGCCATGCAAGATTCACTTCTGTGGAGTTTCTTGCTCTCAGCACAAGCAGTGATCCAAGCTGGACTGACCACTTTCTCCAAACCCCCCGTGGAACCCCCTCTCACTGCAGGGCAGCTCCTGCATCAGGAGGGACCAGCTAAGGAGAGGTTTCATGGAGGATCTGGAGTCCTCYTTTCCAGCTGGGAATAGCTACACTCCCCTAGGGCTGTGCTTTGGACACGACCATCCTCRTGGGTCCCTTCCAGCTCTGGATATTCTAGGATTCTSGTGACCATTTCAGGCTCATTTCCCCCAAAAGCAAAGCACTGCACTAGACAGTAACTCATGCCCCCTGCTCTTGACTGTGATATATTTATTAGTAAATGGAAGGAGAGAAATTGGGGAAAGAGCACCCTAAATGGAAACCTAGCATACAGATCCAGCTTGCTGAGGGACTTGTCCCTTCCCTTTGTGTGCTGCAGCCCCCTGAGGGATCCCAAGGCAGAGATTTCTGCAAATCACAGTATATGCTTAAAATGATCTTTGTGGGGAGGAAAAACAGCCACCAGACAGCTCAGCAGGGGGATTTCTGTCACAGTAACACCTCATCAGCTCTCCAGATGTCTTCAATCACCCCAGCCTGCCAATGTTCTGATGTTGATGGCTCAACAAATTGCCATCATATGCTCCAAGTCCAAAGCCCTGGGGAGTGCTCGGGAGCAGCTCCATGCTGGGGCTGGGGCAGCCACGGGCTCCCTCCTGGTATCCAGCTGCTCCTCTGTGACCACCACACTCACACACAGCTGGGACCATGGGGGACCTCGTGTGCTCCAGGATTCACTGCCAAAAGCCACACTGAGCTCCCAGGAGGCACTGCCTCGCCAAAATCCCACATGAAGGCTCCTGCTGGGGGTCTGCTCACACTGCCTGCTGCCTCAAGGGCTCTGCAGGAGCAGGGCTGAAGCCACCAAAGCCAGGCTTAAAGAGAGCCAAGCATCCATCTGTTGGTGTTGGGAGAGGGGGGGGAAGAGGACTGAAGGCCCAAAAAGCCTACAGGAGAGCTGGAGAGGGTGCCAAGAGAAGCTGTGGCTGCCTCTGGATTCCTGGAAGTGCCCAAGGCCAGGCTGGATGGGGCTTGGAGCAGCCTGGGACAGTGGAAGGTGTCCCTGYGCATGGCAGCTCATCACAAGATGAGCTTTATGGTCCCTTCCTCACCCAAACCAGTRTGGGACTCTGCGAGAGCCCAGGCACAGGAGATGCCAAGAACATGGAATGATTGAACGTCTTGGCCAGACTTGCCCTGCAGCCCCAGTGAGCACGTTCCCCAGCTGATGTGCCCAGATGTTTGCTCAGCAGTCACCCTTTCCACATGACCTTCCATGCCAGGCCCTTCCAGCTCACATTTATAAATGGCAGCCCCAACCAGCAGCACTAAGGGAGGCTGATTCACCAGCCCCTTGTGCTCTGAGCTTCACTGTCAGCTGTTTGAGGAGACACACGTGGCCTTCCTACAAAGCACAGCTCTYATTTCCCACTGGTTTTGTCCACCATTGTTTTCCAGCATCCAACTGGGCTCTTCCCATCCCAGGCAGGCTGTGAACTCATCCCTACGGAGCTCACACAATGCCCCAGGTAGGGCAAGGARTTCCTGGGGGATGTTTTGTCCCACAGCTCTCAACATTCTCCTCTTGCCCTTTGCTAAAGATAATGAACCAGCCCAGCACCTTGGGAACAACTCAGGGATCAATCCTCACACCACCATATGACATCCATGAATCTCTTGGCTGGGATGGAGCTTGTGTCCATGAGATGTAACATAACCAAAGGGGCAGCAAATTGCAGTGGGATGAGAGGAAACACTGAGAACGGGGATCTGGACCCATCCCAGCCAGGCAGTGCCACTGGTCTCTGTCCCCAGGAACTCAGTGCCTGCAGGAAYCACAGTGAAGCTGCTCTGGGCAAGGCAGGGTCTCCTCCCTCTGCACAGATGGGACCACAAGCTCCAGAGCAGCTTGGGCAGACCCCAAATGACCAAGCCACAGCACCATACCTGGAGCAGCAGCTCTCCCTCAGGAAACAGCTCCCTGCCACTCCGTGGCTCCGTCCATCTGTCCCCTCCTGGGGGTCTGGGCTGATCCACGCAGTTGCCAACGTTTGGAGCTGTAGCTGCAAGTGAGAAGGCCAGAAATCAGTGTGGAAGAGATGTGACCATGTTCACAGGGGTCTTAGCATGAGGGAAGAGATGAGGAGCTGACTCCATGTTTCAGAAGGCTTGATTTATTATTTTATGATATATATTGTATTAAAACTATACTAAAAGAATAGAAGAAAGGATTTCATCAGAAGGCTGGCTAAGAATAGCAAAAGAATGATAACAAAGGCTTGTGGCTCCGACAGAGAGTCTGAGCCAGCTGGGCTGTGATTGGCCATTAATTAGAAACAACCACATGAGCCCAATCCCAGAAGCACCTGTTGCATCCCACAGCAGCAGATAACCATTGTTTACATTCTGTTCCTGAGGCCTCTCGGCTTCTCAGCAGGAAAAATCCTGAGGAAAGGATTTTTCATAAAAGATGTTTGTGACAGAAGAGGCAAGCCAGGAGCCTCCTGCTCGTCCTCCCCACCCCAGGGCTGCTCATGCAGCTGCTGGGTGCCCGGGGCCCCAGCGTGGAGGAAGGAGTGATCATCAGTGGGAACTGGCACAGAGCCCCCTCACAGAGCCATGCCCAGCCTGCCCGAGGCTTCCTCTAGGAAATTCTTTCCCCTGCTTATCTAATTTCTGGGAAACCTCACTGCTGCCAGGGTGTGAGCCCATACTTGCTTTCTCCCTTCCACCTTTGGCTGCCTGGAAGCAGATCAAGAGCTGGTGGCCATGGCACTCCCCGTTGGCACAGACATCTTTTATGAAAAATCCTTTCCTTAGGATTTTTCCTCCTGAGGAGCTGAGAGGCCTCAGGAACAAAATGTAAACAATGGTTATCTGCTGCTGTGGGATGCAACAGGTGCATCTGGGATTGGCCCATGTTGGTTGTTTCTAATTAATGGCCAATCACAGTCAGCTGGCTCAGACTCTCAGTCCGAGACACAAGCCTTTGTTATCATTCTTTCCTTTTCTATTCTTAGCTAGCGTTCTGGTGAAATCCTTTCTTCTATTCTTTTAGTAYAGTTTTAATGTAATATATATCATAAAATAATAAATCAAGCCTTCTGAAACATGGAGTCAGGTGCTCGTCTCTTCCCTCATGCTAAGACCGCTGTGAACACCGTCACAGCCCGTGACACCTGAGAGCTCTCAGCTCCCAGGAGTTGCTGCCAGGAGCTCCCCAGGCAGATTTAGGAGCTTCAGCACTGGCTGCCTTCAAGGCAGCACCCCTGGGTGCAGCCAGCATGAAAGCTCCTGCTGCCCTGCTYGTGGGACCTCACAGGACTCCCACAGGRCCAGCTGTTCAGGAAACAGGAACGGGGACAGAGGCTCCCAGGGACAACTCCAGCATGATCCTTTATCTGCTGATTATCACTGGAAAAAACTCAATCCAAGCTCAGCTGCCAGCAAAAGGATGATTTTCAAGGCAGGCTTTTGTGCCAGCTCACACACAAAAGAAAAAAAAAAAAAAGAAAATCACAGAAAGGCTCAAAGCAGCTCCTGAGTAGGAACCACCCCACCTCTGCCACCAGCACCAGCTCTTGCAGCCCCCTGAGGTGTGACTGAGCCCACATACCCCGTGTAATCCACATCCCAGCAGAGAGCACTGCCTGCCCAGCTCAGCCCCAGGTGTCAGATGGTGCTGGATCCAAAGGGAAAAGATCCTCTGAATGCTGGAAATGAGGAGGAACCTCAAACCATTCCAAGTCTGACCATACATTTAGTTTTCTCCATGGCAGAAGCTCTCACTTCACCACCGAAATGCTTTAAAGGTTTGCTTGGATTCTTCCCTGGTAACACCAAGTTCAAAGCCAAAACAATTTGGAATCTAAAGAAGTTTCACGTGCAACTGCTGATCTGGGACACTTTGCTGTGCAGCAAACCTGATGGATTGGCTTGTTGGAATTCAAAACGAGTTTGGAATCAAAGCATCCCTGGGATGCACTTACACCTGGAGCCTGAGTGCCAACAAGCACCCACCCATGGAGGCTTCCATCATCCAGGACTTGGATACAGCAGGGTTAGGGGAACCAGCTGCAGGTCTTGCACAAGGTGACACAAATAGCAGTGCAGAGGCTGCTCTGGAGCAGAGTCAGCCTCCATCTCCATTGCTGCCAGAGCTGGGATACTTCCTGCTYCCTCCGACCTTCAGCACTCCTTGGAGATGCTCAGGTAGCATCTCCACCTTGTCAACCAGTCACAGCTTCTGCTCTTTTCCCTCCTGTGCTGTCAGACCTGCCTGCTCAGGGGATGTGAGACCTCTGGGAAAGATGAGATTCAACAGAATCTTTGCTTGGAGACACCAAGCAAAAAGCCTCCTCACGTGATCCCCAAGGAAAAAAAATCCCATCTGGACCACATGGCTTCAATTTGCACTTCATGGAGCCTAAGAGCTTCAAAATGAAACATCGATTCTCATTTAAAATTTAATTTCTTGTGAAGGGCTGACTCCTCTCTAAAGCATTGAAAYGAGGCAGGCTGGCAGGGGATTTTAAAAAGAAACAAGTTCTTCCAAAATAAAGCTCCAAAAGGGCACAGAACTTTTTGAGAGCATGCACATCCTGAGAGCATCTGGTCTCCAGCTCTCTCCCAGTGTCCACCAGCAGCATCTGCAGGGAAAGCTGGGGAGAGTGCTGTGGCTTTCAGAATCCAGCAGGAAAYACCCATTTTGGGCTTTCCAGCAAAATTTCTTCACCTCTCCCACTGATCTTAGCTAGGGGCTTTTGATCTCCCACCAAAGGTGCTCACTTCTCCTTCTCTCAAACACAGAGCAGTCCATTTCTGCACAGCTGAGCTCAAAAATCCCCCCGAATCTGTCTCCCATGGGACACACCTGACCCATGGAGAGGGGAGAAGGTCTGGAGCTTGGAGGGAGGGGAGGAAACTCAAAGAGATGTTGTCTGCCACCAAAGTGCTGACGGTGTGCTCACACCCAGCCCCATCCTCACCCTCCACAGCCAGGGGCCCTGTTGTTCCTGTGGCTCTCCTCCTCCAAACAGGTCTCTGAACTCATCCTCACTCAAACTGCCAGGAACCATCGGGATTGGGAGCAATCCCACGAGAAACCCAAGCACTTCCAGGTAGAGGACTCCAGGCCCATGCAACCACCAAGGGTATTCCCAGTCACTTTTTGACTTGGAAGGGAAAACCCAACATTTTAACCATATCCCAGCTCATTTACAGCACAGGAAACCTCACGTGAGGGAGGGGTCACTCCTGAAACGGCCCCTTGCTTGAGACAAGATGGGGAGATGCCACCCTCTGGAATCCCACCCGGAGCCATGGATCCCCCAGCCTGCTGCAGCCGGGTCTGCAAGGGAACAAGGGCTAAGATGGACTGGAATCCCACCCTCTGGAGTCCCACTTGGAGCCATGGATCCCCCAGCCTGCTGCAGACAGGTCTGCAAGGGAACAAGGGCTAAGATGGACTGGAAACAGTGGCTGGCAGGAGGAAGAGACCCCCACTGGCTGCCAGGCAGCACAAAGCAGGTGGCAAGCTGTATTAAGAGCTGGCTAACTCATCCCATTTAACACACTCCTTCCAATGGAGCAGTTCAGACTCCCACACAAAGCAGCGGAGACCACAAATTAATGGGATTAAAGGAAACAGGTCCAACATGTATCCAATCTATAACATACCCACAACAACAAAAGTAACTGGGTAAAAGGACAATTCACTTTTGCTGTTTGTGCCCAGTTTTTCCAATCTCCTGCAGTGCATCTTGGACAATTAATGGGAATTAAAATGTGGATGTGGTGCTTAGGGACGTGGGTTAGTGGTGGGCTTTGCAGTGCTGGGTTAATGGTTGGACTTGATGATCATAGAGGTCTTTTCCAAGCTCAATGATTCCATAATTCTATGAAAAAGACCATGGCAAAAGCCATCTGCACTACCAGGTAARTCCCAGGCATCTGCTGGGGCAGTGTGGTCATCACTTGCATTTTCAAAGTGCTGTGACAGAGGCTGTGTGTAATTTTTAAGACAGCAGGGGGAAATCCAGCTCTGTCCTGAACCCCAACACCAGCCAGAGCACTGCAGGTGGTGTGATCCCSAAGGACTGCAAGGATTTCACTCAGCCAGGGAAGATTCCAGACAGGATCAGTAGAGCTTCCAGCATCAATGAATCAGGATGTGCCCCATACATCCCCAAGAGATCCTCCTCTATGGGTTGGCTTTCTTGCCTCTGCAAGGAGGTTCCTAAGCCCTGCAATGGAGGAAAAACTTCCAGCAGGAGAGAGAGAGGAAGAGAGAGGAGCAAAGTAATCTAACCTCTTCACTTTTTTTGCCCATCACATTCCAAAGAAAAACATGACAAGGCAGCCATGGAGGCTAAAACACATCCCCCTGCCTCTGCCATAGATTTGGTGCTGAAAATAAAGGTAATTGGTAACACCCCAGAGGCAGATCTGCTCTCTCAGACTGGGTTACACTGGGGGGAGTTGACAAGCTTCACCCATGRCAAACACTTCTCTTTGAATAGGCTCTAGAGGTGCCTGGCATCCAAAAACCAGGAGTTTCCAGCAACACCAAGCCATGCACAGCCATTTTTGTCTTGGATCCGATCCCAAGCCCTGTCAAATTAGCACCAACCTTTGCCTCAGCTGTTGAGCAAAGGCWCGGTGCCAAGCCTTTGCCATCCAAGTGGAACAGACAAATGCCAAACCCACAGATTAGAAACTCYATGGAAAAGTCACTCAGCGTTTTCTGAGGAGCACAGAAATGCCCTGCGGAGCGCTGGCATCCCCAAGTCCACACCAGCCTCTCCAACCTGCTGCTGCAAACCTTCATCCCACACAGTCCTGCAGGATCTTGCCCAGGGACAGACTTGAGCTTGACTCCTTTCACTGCCTCAGTTACTTCAGGCCCAGACCCCTGCAGCTCTGGCCCAACAGCCAGCTCTGGTAACAACAAACAAAGAGGAGATGAATAAAAAAGCTAATTTAGTGCTGATTGCAGTGAGATTAGCCAGGGAGACCTGCAGCCAGCTGCCCTGCAGCAGAGCTATTCTGGGGAGGGAACTGGTGAGACCAGCACCAGAGGTGTTCACTGTTTGCTAGGAGCTGTTAGATAGCTCAAGCTGGGCCAGACTCCAGAGTGTGGTCTCACACCAGGACAGGGTTTTCCATGGGTTCTGAAAGAGATTGGATGTTGGGAAAGAATTCTTCCCTGTGAGGTTGGGGAGGCCCTGGCACAGATTACCAGAGCAGCTGTGGGCTCTCCATCCCTGGAAGAGTTTCAGGCCAGGCTGGACAGGGCTTGGAGCACCCTGRGATGGTGGGAGGTGTCCCTGCCCATGGCAGGGGGTGGGAYGGGATGAACTTCCTTCCAACCCAGACCAGTGTGGGACTCTGTGATCCTCTCTTCTCCTAGGAAGAAGGCATGGCAGCACATTTCCTAATCACACCCTCTCCACCTCAGAGAGCATTTTAAGCCCCATTTTCTTGCTCACCCTTGGCAGACCCACATCTGCAATCCCAACATCTGCTTCCTTTGCCCCAGGAACCRTAGGAAACGAACCCCAGCACAGCTCTCCAGCTAGCTGGAGCTTTACCAAGCCACTGAAATCCATCCAAGCTTTTATGGGATCTCCCTCTTTGCAGCAAGAGGGGCTCCTGTCACAGCACAGAGAGGCCAGAGCATCGTGGCAGTCGGCAGCAGAGACACCAGCTTTTTCTCCTTGGGCTCTTGCTCTCAAAGAGATGGGATCAGCAAAGTCACTCCAGATTTGTCTGGGAGGCTGTCACACACAGGCCCAAGTAGCAACCACTGCAAATTGGTTTGCAGACAGAGCTCAGCACAAATCTGGCAGTGAGGTTCAGCCATTGTTTACACGAGTGACAAAACCTTTAAGGTGCCCTTGAGGCAGGCAGTGATAGCACCAGAGCTGTCACTGCTACCCAGCACTGCTCCCAGGCTGGGCAAAGCTTGGGCAGACCAAGGCCTGAGCCCCCTGGTTTTGTGCAGGGAAGGCTGARATCCCAGGCAGCAGAGAGCTGTGCATCACCTGCAGTGTTTGCCCTGGGGCACAGAGGAGTTACAGGGTGCACACCCTGAATCAGCCCCTGGAAGAACGGAGGGAGCTCCCAGAGCTTCCCTCTCTAGGCATTTCCAGCAAACCACTAATTAGTCTGGTTTCTCGTTAAAGCACAGACAGAGGAGAATATTTGAAAGCAAAGCAGACTCAAAGGATGATGCAGTGAGTCACTGCCCTGCAATGGAAACCAGGATCCCAAGCAGATGACAAGATCCCTTTCCTCGTACTCCCTGTGGAAGCAGGCACTGATACCAGCCCTCAAACCCACCTCTGTTGTGGTGGGTTGTCCTCTGCTCTGTTCCACCCTAAACACTGCCCCAGGCTCCTACACCTCATTAAACAGGTCGGTTCCCAAGCCAGAGGCACACAGCACCCACACCTCAAATACCAGAGGAGGTGGAGAAGGCTGGAAGCCCCTTCTCGGATTTCTCCTGGTGTTAGCAGCCAGACAAGATGCAGACAACACCGGAAGCTCCACTCTAGGGCTGGAGAAATGCAGCACAAGGGGAAAAGGAGCCTCAGGGCATCACCCTGAGCCCACTGTGCAATTGGTCTCTCAATTGCCTGGAGATAAGGCAATTACCCCTCTATCAAAACATCCATCTCTCTCCTGCCTGGAGATAAGGCTGGCCTTGGGCTGTGGATGGGGAGAGGAGAGGGATGCTCCTCAGATGATGCCATGCTCTCCCTGCTGCAGGAGAAGAGCCTGCACAAAGCACAGCACAGCAAACCTGGGGCAGAAAGCAGAGCACAAGGGGTGCCAGCATGTGCCCCCAAAGTGTCCAAGTGACCTGCAGCTGGCACGGGTCTTCATCTGGCACGCCTGAGACCCAGGCCAAGCCTGATGTATCTGGGATGATCTGAAGTCAAACAAGATGAACTTCAGGGCAGAGCAAGGGGAAAGAGCTGGAAATCACAGGCAAGTGGCCAGATGGGAATAATTGGCCTGGCAGAACAGGGCTGCAGAGCCCCTGCAATGCCAAAGGCTTTTCCAGAGCAGCTCTCTCGCTGGGAAGCACATGCTGAGCACATCCACCAGGAWCCAGCTCCTGCTTGGAGGCACAGGTCCCATCTGGAGAGTTTGGCACAGGAGTCTCCTCCTGGAGCCCAGCATCYCAGCTGGAGAGGGCCCTGGGAGAGCCCAGAGGAGTGGGCACAAGGGAAAAACCAAGGGAGCCAAGTTTATCCAATCTGCGCTGCGGAGAAGACACAATAGGAGCCTCTAAATATAAAAAGCTGCTGCTGCCTTCCTGCCCTCCACATGCTCTGCCTTCCCCAGCGTCCAGCACCCATTCCATCAGACCCAAGTCACTGGAGAGGGAACACATCCCTATCTATCCACATGTGCTGGTGACTCCTGGGAATGTGGTGACTGCCCCCAGCCAGGTTCTGCACCATATATAATGTTAACATTTATTAAACACACTCTAACTGCAATAATAGTAATAAAGGGTTGAAGAAGAATAGGGAGGGAGGGAGAAGGAATATGGAATAAATATAAGAATACCAAACATGGAATAAATAAGGAAATACAGAATATTAAATAAAATAAAACAGAACATGTAATATGTATTATATCATGAACATTCAATTATTTAGTGAATTTAATTTCAAACTGCCATTCCAGTTAGATGAGGGCATTGTTGCAGTTCAACAAGACASACTGCTTTACCCACCTCTGTCTTCTTCTCCACAGGGTGCTGGGAGTGCAACACAGGAGGAGTTATGGACATAAAGGATGGCTGCTAATGAGAAGGAGGAACTTTGCAGGAGATCTCAGCTGCTGGGCAGGCCCCCAGGTGTCTCCCACCACCCATGGTGACATTTTCCCGCCAGTATCAACATCCAAGGGCCTTTTCCCATAACTCACCACCGTGCTTCCRTCAGGAAACACAACTTCCCATCCCAAAGCTTGGGGTGGAACACAAGCTGTKCAGTGGGGATTGCTCCCAGGGGCTTTTCCCCACTCCCAGCACGGACACTCACCCCTCAGGTAGCTCTTCACCCTCAGGTAGCCCACGGCCAGGCGGAGGATGGAGAGTTTATCCAGCCTGGAGCGCACATCCTCGGGGAAGGGCAGCAGCCCCGTCAGCTTGCTCAGCTCCTGGTTCAGCCGCTCCCGGTGCCGCTTGGAGGGGTTGGACTTCACACCCTCGGCAGGGGGTGCTTTGGGGCTGCAAGAGGCAGAGGAGAGGGTAATCAAACTGGGATCGGCCGGCAGGCTCTTTTCAAACCCAGCACTGGCTTTGGTGCATCCACAAGAGTGAAATGGTTAAGATCTTTACACACACACACACACACCTTGCTACTCTTAGAAATCACAGAGTGGTTTGGGCTGGAAGAGACCTTAAAGCCCATCTTGTTCCACCCCCTTCCACTATCCCAGGTTGCTCCAAGCCCTGTACAACCTGGCCTGGAACACTTCCAGGGATGGGGCAGAATGAGATGAGCTTTAAGGTCCCTTCCAACCCAAACCATTCTGGGATTCTATGACTTAAACAAAGGGATATCGCATAGGGTGGTTTAGGGCACTGCACTGTGAAAAGAGCCTCTCTTAAAAAAAAAAGTTTTGTTTTCTTCCAATATTCTGATTTCTGTCCCTTTCAGATGGGCCTTTCCAAATTAAACCAGCATTTGATGCCAAACTTAAGCCCGGGGGGCAACCCTCAGCCTGCAGAAGGAACAGTGTCCAGGAGAGCAGCCTGAAGCCTCCACGAGGTCCCATCTCTGTGAGCTGCAGTTATTTCACCCACCCCAGCCAAAACCCCAGCACAGCAGTAAGAGCTCAGTTAATAACTTTAACAAGTCCTGGATGTCACCCTRTGTCCTTCATTTCTCAATGCCAATGTGAATTTCACAGCTCAAAGACAAACCCTTCAGCCCCACCCAAGATCTGTGTCTCTGCATCCTGCAACACGCAGCTCGTTTGGTTTGATGTAATTTGTGTAACCACAAACTCCCTCTCTGYGGGCAGCCTCTCTTCAGGAAGGAGCTTTGGATAACAGGATCTGCAGCAATTTAAGCTCTCTCCTCTACCACCACTCTCCAATCTCATCTGGCAGGGCTGCTCKCATATGTGACACGAGAGGAAATGAGCACTAAATGAAATGCACTGAAGTGCCTGTTGAATTTGCAGCTCAGGGAGAGGCTGAGGGGTCTTTTAAGGCTGAATGGAAAAGTGCAGCATTTCCCCAGGAAAGCTCAAGCCTGCTGGGTTGTAAGAGCTGCATCAGGAGGGATATCCCCTCTCGCAGGGAGGCTGGCACAACCCAGCTCCAAACTAGTCCACACAAGCTGGGTAAAACACACTGGCACCAGGGCTTTGACMAAGCTGAAACACTTTTGAAATCACAGGCACACACCAGGAAGGAGAAAAATTAAAATAGTTTTCCTTTGATTAGAAAAAAAAAAGGGGGGTGAAGAAAATTTGTCTGAGATTCYTCAGATATCCTTTAAAGCCTTCTGGCCACTCACCATCCAAACCCAGCTCCAAACGGACAGGAAGAAGAGAAAATGAGACTGGAGATGAGCACAGCAGTGGGTAAACCACTGAGGTATATCAGAACCACTGGGATAGCCTGGCCAAACCCTGAAAATCCTCTGGCTGAGGCACACAGGGTGACACAGCCAGCAGCAGGTCACCCCAACACCTCTGTTCCTGCACGTCCCAGCTGCAGCACGCAGAGTGCTCCATGGCCAGCCTTGAGAGGAGTGAGGAAAACACCTCATGGAAGCAGGGCATCTTGCTCTAGACATTTCAAACCTGTTTAATTTCCCTTCCCTTTGGCCCAGTGGTTAGGAAGCACACTGTGCCAGGGGGTTCATGGTGAAGCCAGTGGCCCCTGTGCCGAGGGAAAGCTCAGCTCCCAGCCCCAAGGGCCGTGCTGCTGCTGGGGTTTGCTTTTCCCCAGCTGCTCCCTGAACCGGGGAAGTGCATCCCTTCTGCAAGCTGGCAAGTACCAAGGGAGGTTACCCCTGACAGAGGGACTTGCCTGAGCTGATCTATTGTCTTCCTCATTCTCATGAGCAGTTTTTTGAAGTGAGTAAGGAGGAGAAGCCCCTGAGCCCATCCTCCCTGTCCCCTCTGGCTGGCTGCACATCCAACTGCTCTGCCTGGCTGCTCCCAGCAGGATCCCGCTCCAAGATCTGACCCAGCACAGAGAAAATGAATCTCTTCCCATTCCCAAGGCTGACCTTGCACAACCAGGGAATGAGGGCCCTTCTGCTCCAAAGAGACACCTTCTCCTGCACCCTGAGACACACAGATCCAGCCCAAACCCTCGGGCTGGTATGGCAGAGGGCTGGAATCACCACCCCGAGATGAACAGAAGACAGGTTTGTGGCAAAACAACCATCCCTCATGTTTACACAACAGGATTCCCAATTAAATACCCAAGAGAGACTCAGGGTCACCTCATCACAGGTTTACAGTATTGCTGCTCCCTCCTTCATCCCGGGCTTGGACTCAGCTCATCCGTGTCCTTCCCCACAGCCTCCCAGAAACAGACACCCACCTTTAGCTCCTACACACCTGGAGAAGCTGAGCTTAAACAGGCTGGTGGGGCTTGGGAGCTGGGGAAGGCACGAGGGAGGCAGGAAACACCGGGGACGCCGAGGGGGATGTTAGGCAACAGCTACTGAGCAGCGTGGTAATTAATAATTACGGAATCGAGGTGTTTTGGTAATTACTAATTGCTGTACATCTGATTTAGGCGGGCACCAAAACACAGCCCAGCCTGCAAATCACCGCCGAGCGCCCCAAACTCCGCGGCGAGCTTCCTCCCCGGCACGCAGGACGAGCATCTTTGGGAGTTCTGTTCTCCCACCAGCGCGCCAGAGCCGGGAGCGCGCTAGCTCCAATTAACCCTGATTAAAACCCAGCAACCCAAGCGTGCTGCTGCCGCCTTTGGCTCCCCCAGAGCGGCCCCAGAGCCAGCCGGGCTCTCGCTGCCCGGTCCCATCACGCACCCACCTCTTGGGCACCGGCTTCCTCCTCTTCCTGCCCGCGTACATCCCCGACAGCACCAGCAGCACCAGCAGCGGCGGCGGCGGCGGCACCGGCACCGCGCCCGGGGCGGGGCTCCGGGACACCGGCACCGGCCACGCCCCGGCCACGCCCTTGGGTGCCCGCCACGCCCTTGGGGACACGGAACCCTGTGCCCATGGAGCGCTGTCCCTGGGTGACAGCCGGATCCTGGGAACAGTGAGCCCCGAGGGCTACCCTCCCAAGGGGACAGTAAGTCCTAGGAAACGCTGTGCCCGAGCGTCGCAGACATCTTTTAGGAAAAATCCTTTCCTTAGGATGTTTTCCTCCTGAGAAGCCGAGAGGCCTCAGGAACACAATGTAACCAATGGTTATCTGCTGCTGTGGAATGCAACAGGTGCATCTGGGATTGGTCTCATGTGGTTGTTTCTAATTAATGGCCAATCACAGTCAGCTGGCTCAGACTCTCTGTCCGAGACACAAACCTTTGTTATAATTCCTTTCTATTCTTAGCTTAGCTAGCCTTCTGATGAAATCCTTTCTTCTATTCTTTTAGTATAGTTTTAATATGATATATATCATAAAATAATAAATCAAGCCTTCTGAAACATGGAGTCAGATCCTCATCTCTTCCCTCATCCTCAGACCCCTGTGAACACSGTCACACCCAAGGGCCACCAGCCACAGAGGAGACCAAATCCTGGCAAACACCGTGTCCACCAGCTGCTCTTCCCAGGGGCCACCAAATCCCCAAGGGGCCACCAAATCCTGGGAAACACCATGACTGTAGACCACCATCCTCTGTACGGGTGACACTGAATCCTGGGAAAGTGATCCATGGGCCGCCGTGCTCCGGGAACATGGGGATCACCGTGTCTGTGGGACATTGCCCAAGGGGACACGGAGTCCTGGCAAACACCGTGTCCATGGGCCRCCATTCCAGAGCCTGATGGCCCTTCAGGAAAAGCCAGCCTGTTCCTTCTCACTTTTTGCCTTTCCCGGAGTTAGTGCTGCCCAAAGTTTTTGCTCTTCCCCCCAMAACCAGCTCCAGCTGCCGTGCTGAGGCCCTGGCACAGGCTGGCCAGGGRAGCTGTGCCTGCCCCTGGATCCCGGGAAGGCCAGGCCGGACAGGGCTTGGAGCATCCAACGAGTCTGGCTGCAGCCAGAGCTGTTCAGGAAACCTCCACGCATCCCTTGTGGATCGTTTGGCTGGGCTTTTCAAGCTGTTTGCAAATTCCAGGGATAAATCCTTGACATGCAACTTGATTGCTTCTTGCCAGGGGGCAAAGCAGAGGCCGCTAATGGTGTCACAAAAGTGCCAGGTCAGCAGAGCCGATGTCACTTTGATGGGAAACGTGGAAAACGTTTGGTTACGACCTTCCCGGGCCCAGGAATTTAACGGTGTGTTTAAATGAGGGCTCGGGTCACTGCACACGCTGCCAGCCTCTGAGCCTGGAGATGCTGCTCCAGCACCTGAAGCAGGGTGCAGAGGGAATTAGGGCAACTGGATGTGCAGGTATTGGAAAGAGACCTGTCCCAGGCTCCCTCCTGTGGGGACCTGTGGGCCGGCACAGCACAGGCATCCTGTCTGTCCCTGTTCCCGGCTGTTGCCTAACCTGACTGTTCCCTATTCCCGGCTGTTCCCTAACCTGGCAGTTCCCTATTCCCGGCTGTTCCCTAACCCGGCTGTTCCCATTTCCTAACCAGGCTGTTCCCATTCCCTAACCAGGCTGTTCCCATTCCCTAACCAGGCTGTTCCTATTCCCTAACCCGGCTGTTCCCATTCCCTAACCAGGCTGTTCCTATTCCCTAACCCGGCTGTTCCCATTCCCTAACCAGACTGTTCCCTATCCCTAACCAGGCTGTTCCCATCCCCTAACCCGGCTGTTCCCATTCCCTAACCACGCTGTTCCCATTCCCTAACCCGGCTCTTCCCTGTCCCACCTGCTCACTGACCCGGCTGTTCCTGGTCCCGCCTGGTCCCTGAGCCCTGTTCCTTGGCCAGGCTGTTTTCTGTCCCCCCTAATCCCTAACCTGGGCCGTTCCCGGTCCCGCTATCGCCGTCCCTGTCCCCGGTCCCGCCAGAGCCCTCACGGGTCGTGGGCGTGGCCTTTTCCGAGGGGCGTGGTCATGGGCGTGGCCTCATGGGCGCCTTCCTCGCCGCRCCACCTCTCCTGCTGACGTCATCGCCGCGCGCCGCCGCCCTCCGCCGGCAGCGCCATGTCCTTGTGGGTGTCCCGGCTGGGCCGGGCCGCGGCCGCCCGGGGCCACCGGGGCCGCTCCGGGCCGGACAGCGGCTCCGTCCTGCTGCGGGTGAGTGCGGACGGCTGGGCAGGGCTGTGTCCGGAGCGCTGTCCTGCTGGGGGTGGGTGAGCAGGACAGCCCGGGGCTGGGTGTTCCCGGCAGGGAGCTGGGAGAGGCGGCGGAGTGCGGCGCAGGCTGGAGCCAAGGCCGGAGAGGGGAGCGCGGTGACCTTCGGTGGCGGCTGTGGGCGGCGGTGCTGCGGGGAAAGGAGTGATAGGTAGGGATGGACGGCGCTGTGTGAGGGAGGTCACCGCGCCCCTCGGAGTGAGGTTTGTGCAGTGCTTGTGGCGGGCTGAGGGCGCTGAGCAGCGCTCACAAAGGCCCTGCCTTCACCCCATAGCCCAGGTGGGGCCCTCTTGCCGCCTCTCAGAAATCGTGGAATAGTTAAGGCTGAAAGAGGCATCCAAGGTTACCAAGGCCAAGCTTTTACCTACTAAGCCTTGTAAAAATGATGCTGTAACTCTCCTGAGAGCGGATTTAGTGTTATTATGTGCCCAGAACCACACAAAATACAAGCAAAAGTCTAACGTGGGTTCTCTCTTGGGAACTCTGGGTGTGTTGTGTGTCTGGCCTTCAAACTGAAAATTGTTCCATGTTTTCTGTCTTCTCAGCCTTTCATTTCATAAACAACTTCCCAGCCTAAGCACTGCTGCAGCTGCTAAGCTGCAATGACAGTGCTGAGGTTACTGAGTAAAAATTCCTTGKATCAGATGCATAAGAGTGTGTCCTGTGTGTGTGTCTCTGAAGAAACAGTGCTTTTAGCTAAAGAATCCCCCCAGATCTGCTGATTTCCGTGGGTTTTTCTCCAGGCAAGAATCCACACCAGCCCTGAGCAGAGCCTGCAGTATGGCTGGCTGTCCTACATCTTGGGAGAAAGGACCACCAAGAAGTTCACAGAGCACAGCAAAGTCTTCACAGTGGAGGGGAACCTGTCTTCTGGGAAGGGCAAGCTGGCCCAGCAGTTAGCAGACAAACTGGGTATGTCTCACTCTGGCTGCTTCCCTGAGAGCTGCCAGAGTCTGATCGTGGCTCTTGKGCAGAGGAAGCTCACCAGAGCAGCAGCTCCTGCCTGGGGAATGCTGGAGGGAGTGGGGAGGCTCTGTGGGTGGTGCTGGTGAGGCTTGGGGTGGGGATTTGTGAGAGTGAAGCTTCAGTTCTGATGGAGCCTGTGTGCTCACTGTGCTCCTGGAGAGCTTGGGTGTTCCACAGGGACGTGCCTGGAGCAGCTCAGCTCTCCCTGGGCAGGGGCAGAGCTCGGGGTTTGGGTTCTGCTGTGGTGGGCAGAGGGGCTGGGGCTGTGAGGGAGCTGGGCAAGGAGCTGGGGCTGTGAGAGAGCTGGGCAAGGAGCAGGAGCTGTCTGGGAGCTGGGGCTGTGAGAGAGCTGGGCACGTGTTGCTGCCTGGGGGTCTCTGCACAAATCACCAACGGGACGGGACTGCTGGGGAACGCCTCTCGAGCTGTTTATCTTCCAGCATCAGGCTCAGTACATGCTTATGACAATGGGAAGATGCCAGCAGCTCACATCCCCGACACCAGASAAAGAACTGCATGTTACAGCTTACTTTCAAAGCTTTTGACCAATCCCACAAAGCAAAAGCATATTGACAGTACTTCTATCCAACCACTGTAAGCACACGYRCCTTCAGTCAAACAATGCTCGCTTATTTTGGATACAATACCTKCTTGTAAGCACTAAAATACAATCCACAGGACTCCATTATTAAGCTTAGAACTTCCTAATATTTTGGTACATATACTTTTCTGCAGCTTTGGGAGTTGTTCTAGACAAGCGTTAATACCCAGACCATTGTTCTGTTTGTCCTTACTTTCTACTTTTTACATAATTTTTCTGCTCACCTATCTCATGGCTACTGCTCAGCTCTGCTCACAGCTCTGCTGTCTCTGAGGCCTGCCTTTTGCAGCTTTCCCAAACCCCTCTKGTTTTCTGGATTCCCACAGGCAAGGAGCAGCTGTGTGCTCAGCAGCTGGGGAGGTGTTAGCTGCAAACGAGCACAGCTCATTCCCGCTGTGGGTTCCTTCTCCTTTTCAGGAATGAAGTACTTCCCTGAGGCAGACATCCACTACCAGGACAGGCTCTCAGGGGATGGGCAGCTGCTGCCTGAGAAGTTCAGTGGTTTCTGCAGCCTGGAGAAGTTCTACAAYGAGCCCAAGGCCCCCGACGGGCACTCGTACCGCCTGCAGTCCTGGCTCTTCGGCAGCCGCGTCCTGCAGTACGCCGACGCCCTGGAGCACCTGCTCAGCACAGGTGGGGCTCAGGGAGGGTGTGGGCTGGAGGGGACTGTGGGGTTTGTGAGGTTTCCAGGAYGAGGTGAGAGATGAGAGTCTGATTCCATCTTCTCAGAGGGCTGATTAATTATTTTATGATATTACGTTATATTAAAAGAATGTTGTACTAAAACTGTACTAAAGAAAGAGAAAGGGTACATCAGAAGGCTCAGCAAGAATGGTAATGAAAGCTCGTGACTGACTCCTCAGAGTCTGACACAGCTGGCTGTGATTGGTCATTGATTAAAAACAGTTCACATGTTTGGATAAACAGTCTCCAGAGTCTCAGGTAGCTGTTGATAATTGCTGCCCTGAGATGTGCAGGATGTCTCTGCTTCAGCCTGCCCAACTGAAGAACGAGTATGGACTCTTCACTTTTCGGTCTTGAGATTGTTTATTAATTTTTATCTATAAAATTTTCTTTCTCCCCAGCTGAGGTCTGCTCAGCAGGGCAGCCACAGGCACTCTGACTGCCCTCGGGGTGGTGTTGTCCTTTTATACTACAAACTACATATAACATATYTACACTTAATTCCCAATACCTATCACCTGTGTTAGACAGTGCACTTCTACTCTAAACCAATCCCAAAGCACCAACATCACAGCAGAAAATGGAGAACAAGAAGAAGAAGAAAGGCTAGACACGCCCTGATTCCTCCATCTWGTCCCCATAACCCCCATACCAAAAATTCTAAAATTTGCATTTTCACCCTGTGATCATTTTGTTATTACATTATTCAAACCTGTGTGACTTTCACGTCCTCATACAAAGCTGGCAACTTGCTCCAAGGGTCAAAATTAAATCCCCAGGTGTTCTGGGCAGCGTGCCAGGGTCTCTGAGCCCCCCGACAGCGTCCTCAGCAACTCTGGACACCCGGAGGGATGTGCTGAGTTCTGACACCAGACCAYGCTCCAGAGTAGCAGAACATGGAGAAGCTGAAGCTTCGCATCTTCCCAGGAGAAGAAATCCTGGCGAAGGCATAGATGGTAGATAGAGAAATTCCTGGTGTTTTGCAGATGTGGCATTGCAAGTGCACCGCGTGGCAGGCAAGCTGGTTAACAGCAGGGATGATACCCGTGAAATTCCACAGGAGTTTGGAGTGGCTGTTTGCCCATGCACTTGTCTGAAACTGTGGAGATAGGTGCAATAGATTTTCCAAGAAATATAACAGTAGCAAAGGACCTTGCAGCCCCTTCTGTTCCAACCTGCAGCCTGTTSTCCCCTGCAGGTCAAGGCGTGGTGCTGGAGCGCTCTCCCTACAGCGACTTCGTGTTCCTGGAGGCCATGCTAAAGCAGGGATACGTGCACAAGAGATGTGAGTTCCTGCCAGCAAAGGGAAGCTGCTTGGCCATAGTCCCTCAGAAGTCTGGTAGTTAGCTTTGCTTTAAAAAAGAAACAAAACATTCCTGCTTGGAAGGAGGGATTCCTTTAAGTGTTCAGATGTTGCTGGGTGGAGCCGGTGTGGTCTCGGTGGCAGTGAGAGGACAGAAGATAAAGGGCAGGAATTGAAAAACAAAAGGTTTCATTTGTAAGGAATAACCGTTTTTCCACTGTGAGGGGAGTCAAACCCTGGAGCARATCCCCTGGGATCTCCCCCCTGGGGATACTTAGAGTGCTGTGGGTGGAGTTCTCAGCAGAGTGGTTGAACTGGGTGGTTTGGGGATGTTCCTCCCAGCCTGAGTGATTTGGTCTGGGGTTATGGGCCCTGAGCTCCTGAGCTGTTGCTGCCTKTTCTTTGTAAATCTGTTCTTTTGGCTGCTCCTGAGGTGGATGTAACTGKTTTCTTGACTGCCTCCTGTTTTTGCTGTTGGTTTAAGAGATGTGTATTTGTTTTTTTGCCACCTGCTGTAAGTTACTGGGTGGCTTTGAGAACTGATTATAATGACCTGAGGCAGCAAAGCCCAGCAACCCACAATTTTACACAAAATCCCAGTTTGGGTTGTACTGGAATCTTTAGGGAGCAAACATCTTGATTAGAGCTACTGCTGCTTATTGTTTCTAAATGGTGGAGGAAAAGATGAGATTCCTGTAAACCTGAGTCAGGAATAAAGTCCCTCTTTGATACAACTGGGTTTAGAKTCTTAGATCTCAGTGCACAGAACTTCTCTGGAGATAGTTTTTCTGTAAACTTCCTGAATTCTGTTTGAGGAAAAGCATACCCTAAACTTGCTCTGTGAGCCCAGAAGAAGAGCCTGCAGATACAGACATGGGGAATGTGATTTATTTGTGTTTTACACAGGCCTTGATCACTACAAAGAGGTCAAGGAGATCAGCATTTCTGAGTTCCTGCCACCTCACTTGGTCATTTATGTAGATGTGCCTGTCCCAGAGGTGCAGAAGAGGATTCAGGAGACTGGCAAGGTAATTTGATCTCTGATTRTTGCCTATTTATCTCTTATCTTTATTGTTACTTGTCTGTCACTATTGCTGCCTCTAATGTCTGTTGTAATCACACCTTCTGTGGGAGTCYTGTGGGGTTTCTGCTGAGTGCTGAATCTGAGGAGCTGCTTGTCCTCTGAGCTGTGAGATCTGGGTGGTGGTGGTGGCTCTGTGGGTATTCTCCTATGCTTGCTTTAAAAAAAAGGCAAAAAATAAAAGCAGCAAAAATATTTTTTTTGTGTGACTGCATCAATATGTTGTCATTTGTGGGATGAGAAATTGTCCTAAGAGCAGGTGAAATTTTGTGTGTTGCTGCCACTTCAAGAGCTGTGGGCAGGTGATGTGCTGCTTGCAATGCACTTAGAGATGATTTATTTCTTATTGCTGAGTGCCAGGATCCCAGCTGGGCTCCCTGGCTCCTGCTTCCCAGTTGACTGCTTCCTCACACCTCTGCTGGGGTTCATGCGGGAGTCACCTGGACTCAGCAGGTTCACTGAACTCCCTGAAATCCAGCAAATCACTGCTGGGTGACCGCCTTATGGAGCTGCTCTTGGCCCAGGAGAGCTGCAGGGTGCTTTTGGGGGATGACTAATCTAAGTAAAGTTGGTAATTTGGGGTTTTTTTCCCTCTTTCTTTGATACTTAGATGTGTGTTTGTGTTTGCAGATGTGTTGTGAGAATTTAAAGATGTTTGTCTTACCTTGTTGAAAGGCTATGGGAAATGCAGTTTAACTCTGGAAAACCTGATAGATTAAAAGAAAACTGAGAACTTTTTTCTAATAAATCAAAGCTAAGAAGTTCTTCATGTATTGGGAGAGCCTGTGAGTTCTTAGCCCTTCTGAGAATGAAAATCAGTGGCATTTTTGAAACCTTTGGACARAAATTGCTGATGTAGCTTGTGACTTTTTGGGTCAGTGGCAGTGCTGAGCTCTGTAGGACTTGTTTGGGGAACAGAGGGTAGATCAGGGAAATTCCTGGTGTTTTGCAAATGTGAGATTGCAAGTGCACCATGTGGCAGGCAAGCTGGCTAAGAACAGGGATGATATCCATGAAATTCCAGTGGCTGTTTGCCCATGCACTTGTCTGAAACTGTGGARATAGGTAGGTGCAATTTTGGCCTCCTTGTGGAAAAGGTGGACTCAGGTGGAAGGTGGAAAAGGTGGACAGTCTTCTCCTGTTTTCTGGGTTGCTGTTACAGCTCCCTGGAATGTGTTGTTAGCAGGGATGAATCAGYCCTTGGATAGCTGGGGGCTGCTCTAGGTATTTTATGGCATATAAGGAATCACACTCCAATTCTTTGAAATCCAAATCACACTCTTAATTCTTTGAAACTTTCACTGGTGTGCATGTGGTTCACTTGGATGTTTGACTGCTTATCCCAGAGTGAGCCCTTGGCAGGTGGTGGAGCAGACCTTGGAGTCTGTGCTGGTGGGAAAAGATAGAAATATAATTCCACAGCTTTTTCTGTTTGTTTGTTTGCAGCCATATGAGAAAAAGGTGTCTCCTTCCTATCTCCAGAGCATTGAGGATGCTTACAAGAAGACCTTCCTGCCAGCAATCAGGTTAGCAAAGAAAAATGTTTTGCCTCTTAGGTCTTTGAGTAAAAACGTGTGCAAACCTTAAAATCTCTGCCAACATCAACAAATCATGGGAAATAATCYTCCTTGTGCTGCAGGGTTACAGTACTGTGCCCCAGTGAAGGGGTGCTGCATTCACAGCAGGAGAACTCTGTGAGTGTGGTGCCAGCCCAGGAGCCTGGTGCCAGTGCTGGAGGATGAAAATGGTTCAGGAGGGGTGTGCAGAATGCCACAGCTGTGGCTCTGTGTGTCTGCACAACCTGAGGAGAGAGTGAYGCAATGCAAGCTTTTCTCAGGCCTTTTTGGAAGGCTTGAGGGCTTTTCTCTCCTCAGAARGTCCTTTCAGTTGTCACAGGATCCCAGAATGGTTTGGGTTGGAGGGACCTWAAAGCTCATCCAGTCCCACCCCTGCCRTGGGCAGGGACACCTTCCATTATCCCAGGTTGCTCCAAGCCCTCTAGGACCTGGCCTTGGGCACTGCCAGGGATCCAGGGGCAGCCACAGCTGCTCTGGGCACCTGTGCYAGGGCSTCACTGCCCTCCCAGGGAACAATTCCTTCCCAATATCCCCTCTAACCCTGCCCTCTGGCAGTGGGGATCCATTCCCTGTGTCCTGTCTCTCACTGGGTTTCCCTGGCTTCCTCTAGCTGGGAAGCAAAAACATGTGCCCTGTAAACCTGGGATGAATCAGAGCTTGCCAGCTCTCCCAGCTCTTACAAAAGAACTCTAGGAAAATTCAAATTGTTCCAGACATCTAAAAGCAGAATCAGGGTCCCTCATAATTCTGGGAGGGAAACTCAAAGGGTATCAGATGAGTTAACTGTGAGAGCTGTGGTGTGTGCAGGAGGCTGATATAAATCAGAGTGGATTCCCAGGTGCTTTGTGGCCTGCCTGTGTCCCCCTGTGCTTGCTCCATCTCYCCGGGTGGATCAGTGGGTGGCTCTGCCAGCTACTGAAGTGAGTAACTCGATATTGAGCCTGTCACTCATGCAGACAGGCCTTGGTGGTGTCACAGATGGTCAGTGGCCTCTCTGTGTGTCCCCACAGCCAGCACATGGCTCTTGGAAGGGAGTGGGAAGCCTTGGAAGGGAATGTCACCCCCTGAGGGCAAACTGCTGCAGTCCCTGGTGGGGAGCCAGCTGCTGCTGTTCTCTGGAGCACAGCCAGCCCCACGTGCCAGGCTGAGCCCTGAACCTGCTGTGATTTCACCTCCTTGCCCTCTGTGTGTGCAYGGGCAGTGCCCCTGTCAGGCAAAGCCTCTGCTTGGCATGCTGGCAGGRGTTGGGCTCCCAGCAGCCTGGCACACTGAGTGAGCTGGGTGGGGTTTTCTGAGACCCCCATCAAAGGGAGGAAATGATGAATGTGACTCCATGTTCTTAGAAGGCTAATTTATTATTTTATGGTCTATATTATATTAAAGAATGCTATACTAAACTATACTAGAGAAAGGATACAGACAGAAGGCTAAAAGATAATAATGAAAACTTGTGACTCTCTCATCAGAGCCTGACACAGCTTGGCTGTTGTTGGCCAATGAGTAAAAACAATTCACATGTTGGATAAACAATCTCCAACCACATTCCAAAGCAGCAAAACACAGGAGAAGCAAATGAGATAAGWATTGTTTTCCTTTTTCTCTGAGGTTTCTCAGCTTCCCAGGAGAGAAATCCTGGGCAGAGAGATTTTTCAGGAAATATGACAGTGACATATCTGTGTCTCTGTGTCCTGGCTGTGGGGAGCTGGGGATGTGTGAATCCAGCTCTGTGCACCTCAGGACCTCAGGGTGGTTCTGTCTGGGCTAAATGCAGAAGCCACAGCTGCCTTAACTGTTTGTTTGCTGGCAGGGCTGCAGGGGGCTGTGTTCTTGCCTGTTACCTCTTAGCCTGCCTAGTTTGATTCCCTGGCTCCTGGTGATGCCCAGTGTCTGGTCCAAACAGGCTAAAAGGAGGTGTTATAGACTGCTGAGCTGTTGGGAAGGATGAAAGTTTGACAARAAAGTCTCACAGATATTTATGCTTAGCAGAAAGATTTTAAATGTAGAGTCTGATGAAGGAATGGAGATGGATGATGGAAGTTTTGAAATAGAAGAAAAGAATTGCTGAGCCAGTCTCACTGGATAACCAAGGAGGCAAAGGGTGTGTTGGTTAGAAGGGGTTTTTATGGCTAAAAGGGGTTTTTATGGCTAAGAGCAGAGGATAAACCCACCCCAAACAAGAAGATGTTTTTACCAAGCAGAAAGAGAGCACAGGCAAACAAGTCAGCAAATGTGGCAAGTAGAAAAAAGGTCTCAGAATTTCCCACTGCAAGAAAACTGAGAAACAACTTCTAGCTTAAATTGTAATGTACTGACTTTTAGTGATTGGAGAACAGTAACATGAATATGGGAATTACAGTAGTTATGATAGGCTATAGATAACAGTTAAGGCATAGATTGGTTCTACTGTATTAAGATGCTCAGCAAAGAAAAGTCCATAATGCAATGTAACCAAAAGAAAAGTAGATAATGCATTGTAACCAAAGGAAAAGTAGATAATGCAATGGAACCAAAAGAAAAGTAGATAATGCATTGTAACCAAAAGAAAAGTAGATAATGCATTGTAACCAAAACCAAAGGGTCTCCAGGGCTGCCTGCAGCTGGAGCTGGCAGCTGTAGGTACAGGCTCTGTCACCCACCACCCTGGACTGCTGTGACATCTTGGATGGAATAAAGTGCATTTTGGAGAGCTGCCTGGAGTCCTGCATCTCTCATTTTGGCTCTTACACTGAGCAAACTCCTGCATGCTTTCCCTGTTGAAGTTTGCTTGTTCCTTGAAAAGCAGTTTGTTACTGGGCAAAACTCCTGTTATCTTGTGCTGTTCAACTGGAGCAGCCTGATGCTGCCTGAAGTGGTTTATAGTGGATTTTTGCTTTAAAATTGATGCTTTCTTTCTATTTGACTTGTTATGAATGTCTTTAATGTTTTTATTGGTGGTGAGATTTGTGGGCTGGGTGCTGTGGCAGGTTCTGCCTGGTGATTTGGARCAGTGTTTGGGTTCTGTTTGATTCTTCTCTTTTCCTGGAGCAGAGCCTTAAGATTGGTAATGTTCTCTTTCATATCCAACACTGCTTCCACTGAGCAGCTGTTTTCTCTTAAGGAAAGCCCTGATAATCTGCAGAGTCACTGAGCAGCTGTTTTCTCTTAATGAAGCCCTGATAATCTGCAGAGTCAAATCAAGAGATGGGATGAAGTGATTTGATGGGCGTCTTTGAGGCAATTGCTGGTGTCAGGCTCTGCTGAGGGCTGACCTCTCCCTTGGGCTGATATTGAGGAGAATCTCTCATTCCAGGTGCCTGCCCCATCCCTGGAAGTGTCCAAGGCCAGGTCCTGCAGGACTTGGGGCAGCCTGGTGTGGTGGAAGGTGTCCCTGCCCRTGGCAGGGGTGGAACAGGATGAGCTTTACGGTCCTGTTGCACCCAAACCATTCTGGGATTCWRTGARTTTTTCTCCATGCTCCTAAACTTTGCTGTGTGATGTTTGATTTAATGTCCACATTGGGCAGCTATTCCAGGGCCTTCCAGGTTTTCCAGCTGGAAACAGCCATTGCTGAACGTGGCTGAACATGTGAGGTGTGAAAGGTTCGTGTAGGAGCTCCTGTTGTGGTTCTGCTCTGCAAGTGCCTTTTCTCTGAAGGCAGCTGGCTGATTAAAAAACCAATCTTCTAACCAGGAAACATTGCCTTTTAAAAATGTTTTTACACTTACAGATCATGCTGCTTGCATTAGTATTCATTCAGCTAGCTCAACCTGAGTAAATAGTGATAAATGAATGCATTCTGCTCTTGAGATGACTCACAGCTAGTCATGCACTTGGAAAAAAGAAAATCTACCACAGTTTTGRGTTAGACTGAAAATTTCAATTTTATTTTCAAGTAGATTGGGCAGTTGTAATAGGGGCAAGTATCCACATTAATTAAATAAAAACAAATTCACCTGTGTAGTTTTTAAAATTTCTTTTTCAACTGAAGTTATGTAGATATCCAGGCCATTTGCCCTTTAAAAGCAACTTTCCAGCAGCAAAGCAGCAGCTCACAGGTACAACAGGAATTCTACTGCAGTAGCTAGGAGCGATCTAAAAAATGGCAATGATTCTGGTTCAGTGTTTATGCCTTTTGACTTCATTTCTGTTCCTTTTGGAGCAGGATGGGTAGAGCAGTTTTATCAGAGGAATTCAATTTCTGTGTTCTTTGCAGTGAGAGCTCTGAAGTTCTGCAGTACACAGCAAGTGCAGCTGAGGATGTGGAGAAGGTAAGTTTTGCTTTTCTGGGAGCAAGYTGAAAAGATTTCCCTTAGTTCAGTGAACTTTCCCCCTCCTGCAGGGTTACTGGCAGGCTAACAGAAGCCTTTTGCTTGACCAGWATTAACTTTCCTCTCTAGCTGTTGTTCCTGAGGGCAAGAGCACCGAGGTTTTTGAGGCTCTGGACAGGTTTTGGGCCCGTTTCAGTTCTAGGGGTAGATGTCTGTTAAGAGCAGTAATATGATGCTAGCTGGATAGTAACAATCCTCCATGGAAGCTTGCCAAGGAATCATCCCCACTTGGGAGGAGGGAGAGCAGACTTGCACCTGAGCTGTCTCCCAGGGCTTTTTGGGACTTCATCCTAATGAGGTGAAATTTTTGCCCTACTTGTACACAGTCCAAACTCCCTCTCCTCCTCTGTTATGTGCAGTGTGATCTTGGCAGAGAGTTGACTAATATATACATATGTGTGGTAGCCTGTACCTCATTAAGCTTATTAGCATATTCAGAGCATGCATTTTAATATTTAACTGCCCCTTATCAGACTAAAAATTACATTTTTGTCTGAGGTGTCCTTCAACATTCTGGTTATGTGACTGTTTGAAGCAGAAAATATTGATAAAACTTCCCTGGTGCTAAAGTTAACACTCCATTTTCCCCCATGGGTGCACTGCTGCTTGTCTCYAGGCCTTCTGTTCCCTTTATAAGAACAAGGTTGTGTGCCACATTCGGGGTCCTCTCCTGTTGTGGATGGGTTTTTGGGTGCTCCTGCACTTGATAATAAAGGTTATCATTAATAACCAATAGACCTGTGGGACAGTGTGGGTTTATACCCCTAAAAAAAGGGCTGGTGGCTTCAGTGTGACAGCAGATAATAAATAGAAAAAATACACAAAAAATCAGGCTGAAATGAACAAAAAAGCTGAGGTTGTGATGTGAATGTAGAGAATCTRGAGAATTAATTCTTTTTTTCTGGATAACAGCATAGAAGCAAGGATAGGAGTTGAGAGCTGTGGTGTTTCACGATGGGTACTTGGTGAATTAAAGGAAAGTTGGGATGGGGGTTAAATGCCTGTTTTTTCCCTGTCCTTCTCTCTGGACACATCTCCAAGTGGTCAGAATAAAGCAGGTTGTTTCCTCCTCAGATGTTTTTGTAGTAAAGCCCATTGCTAGAGATTTGATTTAATCCTTTCAATCAGGGTTTAAAGTCAGCCTAAAGCTCTTATTGTTCAAGGAGCGACTCTCCTGAGCTCAGCAATCTTGTCATTGCTCTAAATAGGCTCATCAGATGCACCAGTGGAGTCCTTAATTTGCTTGGACAAATCTGGACTAGGGGAAGGATTATTATTTGGAAGTTCAAGTATAATGCCACAGAATGATTTAAGGTTGGAAAAGACCCTGTAAGATTATCCAGCCCATGATGTTGTCATTGTTGGGTGTTGGTGGTAGATACTGATAATTGGAAAAATTCAGTTGTTTTTTCCCCTTTTTCTGTTCAGATTCAGTTTCCYTGTGGGATGACACAGAAGAAATTTGGAAATAAGGGCTGGCAGGAGGGCTTTGGCCTGTAAGGTGTGTGTTTACACAGGTGTATCCTCTTGACAGAGAGCAGTGGTCATTAGCCCACTCCAATCTGTTTGCTTAGGGATTTGGGAGCTGAATTTTTTATGGCCTTATAGTTTAATAACTTTTGGGTTGCTCAGAGCACACATGCACAGCTTGGAAACGATTTTTTAAGTGTCCTAAAAAGGTCARTTGGGGTTTCCTGTTGTAATTAACTGTGGTTGTGGTGGCTGAAGGGGTAATGAGTGCTGAAATGAGCTTCATTAGGATGTTTCACACTTGTTTAGCTTGAGGGTAAAACTGGGAATATAAAGTTAGCTGTATGTTTAATTTCTTTTAAAGCCTTGGATATTTGCTGAGGGGGGTGCCAGGGCATTCCTTATAAATTAAGGATTTGTTCTTCTGTCCTGGTTGGGAAACTGATGCCATTGTTAAGGAGCTGCTGGGAAAGAGATCTTCTGATGTGATGGTAACAGTGAGCAAAACTAATTTGAGTACAGATTCCTTTCCCCCTGTAGCATATTGTGAGCCCTTTGTAGCAACTCTGRTTAGTGCTGTTACCAGGTTCAGAGTTTCCAGAGCTTTGCTGTGGAGTGGAGAAGGAATTGCTTTTGTTCAGCTTGTCAATTAAATAATTCAAMGAAATAATGGCTGTTTGAACTAACTTAACTTACACCTCTTGTCCTCTTATCTTGGAGTCACGTTGCAGCAGTTTGTGCCTCAGAAGTGTTTATTCACTCATGTCCAAATAATTATTTCTTACCATGAAAATTCTGGTAGGAGTGGATCTTTACAGTTGAAGCTACTTTGTAATAGCACTTGGTTATCATATTTGAAGTGGTAATAGCTGGGATTTAGTRTTTGCAGGGAATAATTGCAGTGCATTTAATGTAAAGAATTCAAGGATTTTTTGTTTATCATTCTGTCACTTCGTTGTGACATGTGCTCACCTGTCAGTGGGTTGACAATGTGCCATGAGGGATTTGGTCACGACCTCASCTTTATCCTTTCCCCATGGAAAAGGTCTCTGGAAAGGGATGTGTGGAGCTGTAACAATCCACTCCTTCCCAGGTTGCTCCAAGGTGCTGTCTCCACCTCATCAGGCACCTGAAGTGCATCTTCCTGACACTGGGGCTGAGCTTTCCCTCAGCTCCAGGCAGCCAGGTGTGATAAGCAATTACCTCCTGGAGCAGCAAAGATCTGTTTCCAAGTGGAGCCAGGCTGGAASTGAAGCTCAAAGCAGGGATTGATAAGTTTGGGGATGCTGAAGGAATGATGTGCTGAGCTGGCATTGCTTATTGGAAGGGCTCTGAGCTGTGAGTGTTACCTTTCCTTTCATGCCTGGGTGGGTCCTGGTGGCTGGTGAAATCCTGAGCCCTTGGACTCCTCTCTGCAGCTCCTGAGTTTTCCAGCCTGAAATGTGCCTTTGTTTCTGTGCTGTGACCCACACAGCACTGAGGCAGATGCCACACCTGCTCCCCTGCCTCGGAGGATGTGTTACTGAGCCTCTCTGGGAATAAAACCGACCAAACTTTATTTTTTGCAACAAAAAGGAGTTAAATTTAGACTTACCTCCATTTCCTCCTCATTCTCCCTCAGGGCTGAGGTTGTACCTTCTTGGCTTTTCAGCCCCAGGGGCAGGTTAAGGAAGAATGGCTTGGATCTGGTAAGAATTTGGCAGCAAGGCACCAAAGCTAAAGCACAGGATGCCAGGAGATCCCCACGTGTGTGCCCAGTGCTCCTGGCAGGGCTGCAGCCTCCAGGAGTAGAACTGGGAGATGATCTTGTTATCTCTAGACATTTGCCTTGTTACCACAGCTTCAGCAGTGAAGCCTTCCTCATTTGTTTAGTAACCTGTTTTGATTATTTCATTGATTTTTGGACCCCTTAGTGAGTTTTCTTTTCTGATTCCAGGTAATTGAAGACATCGAGTACCTGAAGTTTGACAAGGGGCCATGGGAGGAGCAAGATGATGTTTCTTTCCATCACTTGAGACTTTTGTAAGTGTGATGTCATTCAGCAATCCACTGAGCAATAACATCCCAGGGAAAGTGGTCATATCCATGAGTTTTTAAAAGTGGGGTTATATTTTGTAATCTTGGTGCTTGGCACTGGATCGTGGTGTAGCATTTTTGCTGCTGATGTTGAGACAAGAGSCTCCAGACAAGTTTAAGAGTGGTTTTTGCCAAAGATCCTTGTCTGCCCAGTTGGAAGAGATCAGACTAAGACACTGGAAAATAACTTGCTGGAATAGAATTTAATCTGATTTTAATAATTCTTTCCAAAAGCATCCTGTTTGATTTGTTTATATAAAATACAGAGATGTATATAAACAAWATAGCTGCACTTGTAAGGCTGTTAATGCCAGAAGTGAGACAGGCTCTCATTTTRCTGCAACTTCATCTTCATATTGAATGTGCAGGTGGAAATTTCAGTATAGTTATATTTTTAAAACAAAATGTTAGAGTTATATTATTTTCATTATTTCCTGGTCATCTCACAGGTTAATAGGAACACAGATTTTTAAATTGAATATGYGCCTTTAAGTTTGTGCCTTTATGACAGGCATCAGAGAAGCAAGTTAAACTTTTTTTGCAGAGTTTTGATATTTCTTGCATTTTATTTTTCTGTGCTGTTACTTTAAATACCTCCTAAAAATAGRGATAATGCTCCTATTGTATGGTTTTTCTATCAAGGAGTGGAGATAGATTGCAAAAGAGCAGTGCTGGGTGGTGTCTGAGAGGAACAAATGGTGATTTGGGTGCATTTTATGTGTCAAAGATGAGGTTTCTTTGTAGTAATTGGAGGATAACATCTGATGACTTGGGCCCTAAAAATGATCACAATCAGACTTCCTTTGAAAGAGGAAATAAGTTGCTTGTTTTCCTGTAGCTCCACACTACCTGCAGGTATTAGGAAAGGATTATTAATTGTGATGAGTAGGAGGCAGTTGAAGGAAACCTTACAATTAGAGAAGTGTGTTGAGATACTGTATGAAAATTCTATTTCACAGTTTTAGAATGGAATAAATTGCTTTAAGGACTCAATTTTTTCATTGAACCTTGGAGGGGCGTGAGTCTCCTGCACAAGGCTCTTGTCACTGTAGGTAATAAGAAATTATTTATTCTTTTGGCAAAACCATGGGGTTGTTTGAAGATCCCACAATGCAATAAGCTGCTTATTTAAACCACAGAATCATAAAATATCCTGTGTGGAAGGGACCTACACTGAGAATTGATCCCAGCTCCTGTGGTTTGCTTTTGAATCTTTTTTTGTGCTGGGCTGCCAGAGCATGGATAAAGGGGTGACAACACATCCTGTGCCAATCTTGAGCTCATRCTTTGCTCAGCTGAGTGAGGGAATCCTGGGCAATGTCTGGGGCAGCCTCTTTGTACAAATGTGTGTTTGGACATGGTAACCCCAGAGGGGCAGGGAGCCTGCTGCAGCTCAGCTCTGCTGGATTCCATGCCCAGCCCAGCTGTGAGTCCATGAGCCCTAAAGATGATGCTTTTCTCCCTTTCCCAATGCCCAGGGAGCCTGTGGTCTCCTCAGATGGGCAGGTGTCCTGAGCCTGTGTGCATTGCTCCTTTGGAAAGGATTTTCCTGCAGGCTCCCGGTGTGCAGGCACATGCTGCCCTCTCCTGGGAGCAGTTTAGGATCGTTTAGGTTGGAAATGCCCTCTGAGAKCATGGATTTAACCATTCTCCCAGCATTGCTGAGCCCATGTTCCCCAGTGCCACACCCACACAGCTCTGGAGCACTTCCAGGGACAGTGATTCCACCACTGTCTGTTCCAAGGCCTGACCACCCTTCCAGTGAGGAAACTTCCCCTGTGACYGTGTTCACAAGGGTCTGAGGATGAGGGAAGAGATGAGAATGTTGACTCCATGTTTCAGAAGGCTTGATTTATTATTTTATKATATATATTATATTAAAACTATACTAAAAGAATAGAAGAAGGGATTTCACCAGAAGGCTGGCTAAGAATAGAAAAAGAATGATAACAAAGGCTTGTGGCTCAGACAGAGAGTCTGAGCCAGCTGGGCTGGGATTGGCCATTAATTAGAAACAACCACATGAGACCAATCACAGACCCACCTGTTGCATTCCACAGCAGCAGATAACCATTGGTTACATTGTGTTCCTGAGGCCTCTCAGCTTCTTAGCAGAAAAAAAGTCCTAAGGAAAGGATTTTTCATAAAATGTGGCTGTGACAGTCCCCTAATATGTAATCCAAGTTCTGCCCTGCTTGGTTTTCCATCTGTGGTTGCTTCCTTTGCTGACCTGCCAGCTCTTGGGGCTGTCAGCCCTGCTGTTCTSTTCCAGCCTCAGCTTGTGCCAGTGTGTCTGGGGGACAGGGATGGGTGARCAGGGCTGAGGAGAACTTTTTATTGCACATGCATAGGGTGTAATGCATGGAAACCCCAGCAGGGCCTCCGAGTGCTGAATGCAGCTAATCACACCGGTGAGCCCRGCCCATGGGCAGTCAGTGCCATAAGGATCTCTTTTATCTCCCTGCCTGCCCTCAGTGCTCCCCCTTGCCCTKACAGCGTGGCTGGGGGATCTTGGGAAAGGGTTAAAAAGGGCTGCATTGGTGGCTTTGGAGCTGGAGGTGTCTTCCAGAGGATGTTCTTCATGTCTTCCCTTCCTCTCCAGCTGCCTAGTCCAACAGAAACCATTCTGGCTTTTTCAATGTCTCAGGGAGCTCCTCTGCTGCCCCTGCACTGTCTCAGGCATGTTTTTGTCTGGGCCCTTCCCAGTGACATTTGTCTGTCTGCAGGTATTGCAGAATAAATGCATTTGGGAGGGGGAGCTGCAGGCCGGGTTGCCTTGCCCGTGTTATGGATCAGCTCGTGGGCAGAGCTTGCTGTGCTTGCTGCCTCAGACAGCTGAATCTGCCCTGTCCCTGCAGCTCCTTCAGAACCTGGCAGTGAGGACAGAGGGCCTGCAGCTCTGCTCCCCAGTGTGGCTTTGCCTGGCAAAGGGGAGAAGTGTCCCTGTTGAAATGGCTGAGTGCAAACAGCAGGACTAGAGGGGCTGCCAAGAGATGTGTTGGTTTGAAGAACAAGTTGCTTTGAAACTTCTGTCATGGAGACTTTTGGAGTCTCATGAACTATTAATTGTAAAACTTCTGGTGCTAGAAGCTATTTTCTTTAGCATCTTGGTTCTCTCTTCACCATAAAATCACAGAATCCCAGAATGGTTTGGATTGAAAGGGAYCTTGAAGCCCATCTCATCCCTYCCCCTGCCATGRGCAGGGACACCTTCCACTRYCCCAGGCTGCTCCAAGCCCTGTCCACCCCAYCTTTTTGCTGCAGTTGAAACACTTCCTTTGTGATTTCTTCTTTGCAGGGGCTTTTCTAGGTTTGAAGAGCTGTTGTTGCACCTTCTCCCCTTTTCTTGCAGACCTGCTTTTGTTCTGGAAATAGTTTTTTTGTTCTTGGTGTTGATGTTGAGTGTTTGCTCACCAGGGGAGTGGCTGTGCCTCACCTGGGCCATGCCATATCTGTCCTGCCTGGCTGAATGAGGGAATTGGAGTCCCTTTGGCAGAAGAAGGAATGTTAATTTCCTCTATCAACATAGAACTTACCTGGTGGTGTTGGCTTTTAGGCCAGTGAATGCTTTTAGGTCTCTCTTGTCACTTGAGTTTTTGTGACTATGCCAACATCAGGTGTTGAGAAATCACAGCCCAGGCTATGCAAACTCAGGTGGTTTTTGTTGGGTTGCCTGGTTTACTTWTTTTTTTTTCTAACCAGTTTCCTTCCCTTACCCCACCTTGCACCTTTGGCARGGTGCTGCATGCTGAGAGCTCCTTCAGGAAAGTCTGGTAAAAGGTCAGAAAAGAACAAATAGTGATCATTTTCTGCTGGGGGAGAGAAGGAAAATGAAAGAAACATAAAAGGTGTCTGTAAGTGCTTCCTGCTGAGCAGGGAATTAGTCCTGGCAAGTGGCTGTGGTTTTGTGGTTAGACATTGTTGTGGCAGGTGTCTTTGGGTGTGCTTTTGCTTAGGATTCCAAATTGTTTCTGAAGGTGCAGAGAACACAGAGAAGCCATCAGTAGCTTTCATTATTTTCTTGTGCAGAGTTTTGGGAGCAGCAGGTTTGTCATTTGGCCCTTAACTAAAATTAATTGTGCCTGGGAATTGTCCTTTCCAAATGGCCTCTTGGCTGAGGTCTGGGAAGGAGTGGCTTCACTGCAGAGTGGATGACCACAAAACCTTATTTCTGTGTGGGATGTTATGCTTTATCTCTGCCTGGACTCCCTTTTGTGCCTTCCAGCACGTCAAATACACATTTAATGTTGTTGAAGTTAAATATTGTTGTMGTTGATAGGAGGCATCTTTGGTGTTGATCCTGATCTTGGAAAAGGGCATTTATCCTCACCTTCTCCCATCTGAACTTCCACTGGGTTATTGTATTTCCTTACAAATCTGTCTGTACTGGGATAGTTTCCAGAGTGAATATCGGGGTATGTTAGCAAACCAGTTCACTTGCTGGAACTCTTCACTACTGGGAGGAAGGGTCCCAAAATTTATGATTTGGGGATAAAAATTGCTCGAAGATGATGAACTTTGCTTTGCCCAGGGCGTGTGCTTGATGTGCATGTCAGCATTTGCTGAGCAGTGTAATTCACTGAAAACAACCCTATTTGCAGGGTTTCTGGTGTTGGATTTAGGGTTTGGTCAGTGCTGACTGGGTTGGGATGTGTTTTTGCCAGCCACGTGCAGGTGGCACTGTCGGCCTGTGGATTACCACAGGCAGCAGGAGGCTTTCTAGCAGTTTCTCAGGCATTTTAAATTTTGGGGATATCTGAAGTGCTGGTGCTGTGCAGAGTGGTGGATTCTGAGATCCATCACTGGAGCTGCTGCAGCTTCCTCCAGGTATTCCAAGGCAGGATGCTGGAGGCACTGCCTCCTTCCAGACCCTCTCACTGTCTCAGTACTGGTCCATTTAGCATGAGAATTTAGCAGGGTAGTGTGTGGCATTCAGTAAAACCACTGGTTTTATAGAAAGCAAAAAAGCCAGAGGGGATTCATGGAGAAGGGTCCCAGGAATGATGGAGCATCTCCAAGGAGGATGAACCTGGGAGGGGAAATGGAGGCGCAGGAAGTTGGAGCAGGAGCAAACTGGAGGGAAGGATGAGGGGCAGTACATCAGAGATTTGTAAGGAGCAGGATAAATGTTTGGAAAACAGCCCAAATCTTTGGAAGCTTTGTTTAACAGAAAAGTAGCTCTTTAATCATGGATGATGATAATGAATCCTAGAATGGTTTGGGTTGGCAGGATCCTTAAAGCCCTGGGCAGGGACACCTTCCACTGGGTCAGGTTGCTCCATCCAGCTTGGCTTGGAGCATTTCCAGTGATGGGGCAGGCACAGCTCCTCTGGGTGCAGCACTTGGCTGATTTTGGGGCAGGCTGTGACCCGAGTGCTCCTGTTCCCCTCAGCGTGCAGGACAAGGCTGCAGTGCTGGACTCCGTGTGCATCCCGCGCTTCGTCCCCGAGATCACCATCGGCGGCACCGAGTACGACAGGATCTACTACGAGTACCGGGCGGTGAGTGCTGCTGGGACACCTGGGGACACCTGGGGACAGGGCCAGGGGGCTCCTTGCTGCTGGGGACAGCTGGGGACACGGCCAGGGGGCTCCTCACTGCTGGGGATAGGGCCAGGGGACACGGCCAGGGGGCTCCTCACTGCTGGGGACAGCTGGGGACATGGCCAGGGGGCTCCTCACTGCTGGGGACAGCAGTGTCATGCTTTTTATAATCTACAACAACATAAAATTTGGTGGATGATTGGTTGATGAGTTATGATCATGGTTTTTGTTTGGTTTTTTTGGGGGGTGGGTTAGTTCTGGGGTTAATTCTGTGTTTAAGGGTGGTTATGCAGTGATGATGACAGCTGGTTATTGTTTTTGACACTAGGAAATATAGAGGAAGGTTAATTGAAAGTGTATTGATGATAAATGATTTGGATAATGTAGGGGATATGTGGTTTAATTATTTAATAAAAAAAAKTCAMGATAAAAAAAAATGAAYGTGTAAAATGGGATTTAAATATTAATTCCTAGTAAACGATAAATTAATTAATATGTCCGGCAGCCATTACGTTATCTGTTGTCTAGAGGTATGTAGTGGCCAGGGGGCTCCTCACTGCTGGGGACAGYTGGGGACATGGCCAGGGGGCTCCTCCCTGCCTGCCCCCCTCCTGCCCATTGCTCCTGGGAACTTGTGCATTTTGCCCAAATCCCCACCTTTTTTGAAGTTTGGCTTCCCCCCCCGCGAGGGGAATAATGAAGCAAATTGTTTCATAAACGGATTTTTTTTGTTTGTTTTTTTCACCTTTAGATGTGGACTAAAGGATAAATGGTTTTCATTTGTTTCTGTTTCTTGTGCCCTGATGAGTCTGTGACCTCTGAAATCCAAAAGAGTCCCTTAAGTCAAACAAGAAAATTGGAAACCCACGGCGAGTCCTTATCAGATGCTGAGGGAGGGGGTGTTGTTTTAGAGGAGCAATGAATGCTGCCTCGCTTCCCTAAAGTGCTGTTGCTTTAAATAGAGTGTTTCTGCACGTGGGCACACATCCAAAGCCTGTTGTGCCCAGTGCTCTCATACACCTCATGCAGGCTCCCACACAGGGTTTTAATTAGCTCCTGCCTTGCTGCTTCTGGAGACAGCAGCTTCCAATCCCCCCGGGGCTCTGCCCTCGTGCTGCTCAGTGCCTCCCTGCCATGGGGTCCTCTGCCTTGCCTAAGGCCCAGCTATTGGAGAAGCTCCTTGGAGAAGCTGTGGAGCTGATGGTAATTAATGCTGAGTGGCTGGAGTTACAGGTGAGCCTCTGTTTTCCAGTTGGGTTGGAATCGTCTCTGCCACGGCATCTTATCATTTTCTAAGCAATCCCAAAGACAAAGGGAGGAATATACAATATAAATTGTTAGAAGCCATGATTTGCATAATCCAAACCCTATCATTTTTCTTTTCCTGGTAGTATACAGTCTCTTACTGAGATGAAAATGTAAGCTACAGATTTATAGACTTGTTTGGAAACTGATCCAGCAATGTTTTTTACTGGAATGGACAGAATATTCCAGTAATTTGTTCCTCCCTGGCTGGCTGTGTAGTGGAGAGGCTCCTGGGCTCACACTGTTCTGCCTCATTTGAGATGTGACCTTTCCAGCTTGTAAAAGGGGCTGAAGCTAAAGGTTAAAGTAGCAGAAAACATCTGAGGTTATCTAGTGGATTTGAAAACTCCCTGGTCCAGCTGAGAAATTGCTCTCAGAATTTCCTYCTCCTTGCTGTCACATTCTTAAATCCAAAACTTCAAGCCTGGGCTGGGGATTGTTGGAGCCCTTCCCTCCAGGAGCCGCCTGTGCTGTGCAGCACAGATTTGAGCAGGATCTGCTGCATGACTCGTCTCCAGCTCACAGCATCCATCTGCCCTGCCTGTGCCTTTCTTCCCTGAGATGAGAGGGCTTTTTTTGGGCTGACATGTCCCTTTGCAGCGGAGCTGGGAATTACTGAGGCTGCCTGACACACAGCTAGATGTGACCTCGGTGCTGTGTGCTGAGAGCCTGGGGTGAGACTTCTGAAAGGCTTTTTTCCTCTGCCTGTACAGCAGCACATGCTCTTTGTGCTGGCAGGAAACTGAGAATGTCCTGGCTCATCCAGTAACTGGCTGCCAGGAGGAATTTGTGACTTGCCTTGCAGATGTAGCAAAGGGATGCTTGGGAGTGGGAATCTGGGTACCTGGGAGGGAGAGCTGTGTTCTTGGATGGCTCTGCTCCATGCCAGTTAGTTGACAGCTGAAGCTGAGCAAAAAAAAAACCATTGCCAAAATATAATCTCCCTTCTGCAGCCTTGTTTGTAGGCCCTGATTCAGGAAAGTGCTGTGGAAAGTGATAATGTCCTTTGGAATCAGGAGGAGTTGCTTGTTTCAGGAAGGATYCTGTTAAATTTAGGCTACTTTAATACTCATTTTCTCTCTCCTGAATGCTTGGATACTTGTAATCCTTCAGTGCTGGGGAGACTGTACAGGGATGGTGCACAATGCAAAAGATGCTGAGTTTTCCTGTTTTCAGTCAGCTACTGGAAGGGGAAGCACAAAGCCAGCCCCACCTGCTGTTTTATGTTCTGAGGAGCGCATTCTTTGTGCTGAAACTTTGAAGATCTGGGGKTTTTGTTTGTTTTGTTTGTTTTTTTTACCTTCCAACTTTGTTTAGCAAATGAAGGGCTGGATTTTTATTTTKTTTTYCTCAGGCAAGGCTCCTGTGCAGAGGTGATGGAGCAAGAGGCCAACTAGCACAGGCATAGAGGGCAGATGAGCTTCCAGACACACAGATTTGGGCTGGGAGGTTGTTGGGTCTGTAAAGAGGGAATCACTGGCCCCTGCCTTGCCCATGGCTGTGCAGGGATGGTCACAGCTGTGCTGCTTTTGGCATTTGAAGATAAAGGGTTTAGGCTCGCTTGTAAGTAAAAGTTTAGGCTGACTTGTAAGTAAAGGCTTAATTATGGGATAATTACAGAAGTTTAACTTTTCCTTGTGGGAAATGCGTGCTTTTAAAGTTGGTGTAATGATGTTTACCACATAAATACAATGATTTGCATAGGGGATTTTTCCCCCTGAAACTACTCCTAAATCCTTGATCTCTCCAATAGGCAGCAAACTGCTGTGCTTTTCAGAGCTCCATGCACACAATTCATGCTGCCTAATAATGGGGGTTTGCAGGGAGTTGGAAATTCCAGGTAGAAGCTGGGTTTTGTTCAAAATATTCATTAGAAGCAAYGAAGAAGGAGGAGGAAGGAACACTCTTCAGAGTTGAAGATTTTAGTATGTGTGCTTTTCCACAGAATAATGAGATGGCCACATACAGTTCCAAATACTCAAAACTCACTTTTTTTTTTTTAATGTATATGCTCTAAATTTCTTCTGTAAGGGCTCTTTTCATGTGTGAGGAGGTGGCTTTCTGCAGCCTGCTTATACCATGAAGTCCTCTGGCAGGGTCCAGCAGCTCTGCTCAGGCATTCAGAAACTTCTAAGGATGCTCTTCTGGCAAGGGAGAAGCAACCTTTCAGTCAGGTTCTGTAGATCAGAGATAAGCACGTTCATTCTTCAGGGAAGCAACATCATTTTAGGAACTGTCAGACTAGTAAAGGCTTGACTACCCTTTTTTTTTCCCCTTAACAACTGCTGTATCTCTGTGCTTTTCTTCCAAGTGCACACAATCCCCAGGGATAATGCTCCAAACTCCGTGTGCGCCCTGTGGAGCTGGAGAGCTGGAGCACTTAGGCAGATGTGTTTGCAGTGGAGATGAAAACAAATGGCTCTGTTTAATGGAATCAGTGTACTTAAATAATGTGCTGATGTACTTCACACTCCTGCTGCATCTCCTGGAGTGGGGAAAACGGCGCCTTTGACGTGCGTGTGCTTTTCTGTGTACATAAAAGTGCAGCTGTTTGCTGGAATTTGGAGAATCAAAGAATCACAGAATGCTTTGAGTTGAAAGGGACCTTAAAACTCATCTCATTCCCACCCCCTGCCATGGGCAGGGACACCTTCCACTATCCCAGGCTGCTCCAAGCCCTGTCCAGCCTGGCCTTGGATGCTTCCAGTGATCCAGGGGCAGCCACAGCTGCTGTGGRCACCCTGTGCCAGGGCCTGCCCACCCTCACAGGAAGGATTTCTTCCCAGTGTCCCATCTAACCCTGCCCTCTGGCAGTGGGAGGTGGTTCCTCCTTGTCCTGTGCCCTGGAAAGGTAAGACAAGGCTCTCATTTGAGTTCCCTCCCTGTTTTCCTTGGTGCAAGACTGCCTTTGGAATATAGGGATGCTGAGCATGAGGCAAGGAGAGCTCGAGCAGATCAAGGTCCTGGCTGCTGCTGGGAGGTGCAGTCCAGCTCCTTCCACAGCAGCTGCACAGCTCAGCTGCCTTGCCTTACTTCCTCTTTGTGCTCTGCTCCTCATCCTCCTCCCTCTTGCCCCGGGGCTTGGGAATGCGTGGCTGGCAGTCCTGGGTAGCAGCAAGCAGGGAAGAGGGAACAGGATGGAGGGGAATCCCACATTCTTTTCCCAGGCTTTTCATCGTTCTTTTCCATAAGGATGCAGCCTTAGGAGGGAAAATCCTGCCATGTCTGCCATGCCTCCAGGTTGGAGGGGTTGCAGGGCAGTAGCTCTGAGTGGTGGAAGGTGAGCCTGCAGCATGAGTCAGCTCTGTCCCACAGCCCAACACTGGGAGTGCTGGAGGAGCTTGTGTGTGCAGTGGGAAAGCACAGCCAGCCCAAAGGGAGGGTGTTGAGGGAAGGCTCCCCAGGTTTGAGGGGCCCAGGAGCTGCTCTGGCCCTTCTTGGCAGCTGTGGGGCTGAGGGTGGCCCCTGGCAAGCACAGGGCCCTTCGCTCCCCATCTCTGCTGAGGGTGCTGGCACCTCTTCACATAAAAATCTCCTGAAAGAGCTGCAGAAGGAATGCTTGAGCTTTCAGAAAGCCAGAGTTTGGATCAGCAACAGGATCAACTCTTGCCTTTGCAGGAGCAGGGAGCTTAGGATATCTTTCCTTCTCCATGTTTGTGATCGTTGCCATAGCTGCTGCCTTTGATAGAACCTTCTGTTTTCTCTCTCCTGCCATTTTTTCCGTGGCTTGATGAAGCTTTCATTCTTTTTAGGATCAAGATCTCCTTTCCTAATTCTGTTTTAAAGGAGGTGTTTGACAGCTGTAATGCCCAGCCCTATCTGCTCTTGAATCCAGGAAGGAATGAAAACAGACACACAATAAATTAGAAGAGGCTTCATTTAAGGGTTGGGTTTTTTTTTCCTGTTTTATCTCTGCAGAAATATTTTTAGCCCTTTCTAAAGTAACAAAATGTTGCCTAGCTAGGTATCAGTAAGACCAAAAGAACCTGAGGAATAACAAAAACCTGGGAATGACAGAGCTGTTGCTCAAGGACACCTGGATCTGCTCCTCTTGCCACCTTCCCACTTCTCCTCTGCTCTGACCAATCCTGTCCATATGGGGAGAGAGTGAGAGCATCCCCTCCTTAGGAACAGGCAGCTTTTCCACCCTGCTTGCCCTGAAAAGTATCATGGACAKCTGGCAGGGAGATCCATCCCAGAAGCAGTAGGGAAGGAGCCTGACAGGCCTTGTAACTGTCTCAAATCTTGGGTTTGGTGGTTGTGTCTGTTTTATTTTAGGTGATGGCCCCTGCTGTCCCAGGCACTGGGTGCCTCTGTGAATCACACAGACAGTCAAATCTCACTGGCATTAAAGTAATCCATTTTCAACTTGACAGTCTGTCCCTGAGAAAGGAAACACTTTTTTATATGGGAGCACATCCCCCTTTCCCAAACCCCTCTTATTCCCATACCTGTGGAGGGATGTGATCCCCAGGGTAGACCTCTATTAAATTAAAATTAATTGGAATATAATTTAATAGAGGGGTAGCATCTCCATGGATCTTACACTGAGAAGTAGAGTCAGTTTGAGGTGTTTAACTGTGCTGTGTGGCTTGGATTAGCTCCTTGGCTTTTCCCTGCACTCTCTAGTGGATAACTGATCCTCTTATGGGCACTTTTCTTTCCAAAGGATTTTTGTCTGTTTTTTTAGTGAATGAATGAAGGGCAGGACAGCAGTCATTGAACAGTTCCAGCAAAGTGGAATTGTTTTAGCCTCAGTTCAGCAAAACTTTTGGGTGCTCTTTTTTTTTTTGACTGTGGTGGATGTTAACAGCATTGAGGGCTTTATTAGAGTGAGGGATGGATATTAACAGCATTGAGGGCTTTAT
>JACDOX010000360.1:414414-435685 GCA_014549065.1 Cardinalis cardinalis | reverse complement strand
TGGGTTTAACAGGGCAGTGCATCCCTCAGCCTGCCTCTCCTGGGTTTAACAGGGCTGTGCATCCCTCAGCCTGCCTCTCCTGGGTTTAACAGGGCYGTGCATCCCTCAGCCTGCCTCTCCCTGGCTTACCTGGGATGTCACCTGGAGCTGAGGGAGCGCTCGTGTCGGGATCTGGGGACGGAGCAGCGTTCCACGGCAGCCCAGCCACGGGGAGTGAAGCAATATTAAAGTGCAATATTTCATTGCTCTGTAATTAACTTCAGCTGCTTTCAAGCTGCAACAAATTACCCTCAAAGCCCGTTTTTGTACCGAGGGGAACTTTGAACTGCGTCCGCAGCCCTGGTGCCCGGGAGGGAGGAGAGGCCGCTCCTGCTGTCTGTGGCTGCAGCTCCGTGTGTGGTTTGGGGCCAGCCCTGGGCTGGCTSTGCTGGGCTGCCGTGTCAGCACAGGCAGGAGGGCCGGGGCTGGCATCAACCCTCCTGGGGCTGGCATCAACCCTGCCAGGGACTGGCATCACCCCCGGGCGTGGGAAACTGCTGCGGCATCCCGGAGAGCCTCTGGCTCCACCTGGAGAGTCTCTGCTGGGATGGATCCTGGCACCCAAGGCTTTGGATGCATGCTGCCGTCCCAAGGTCTTCCCAAAATGCCGTGGGCAAATTAATGAAACTTCAGCCAGCTTGTTGGAGAGGAAACTCAGCTTAGCTGCCTTCTGGCCTCCTTGAGCCAAGAGCTGATGATCTGATGGCTTTTGGGGAGCCACTGCTGCCCCTGAGTGGCTCGAAACACAGCTCTGCGTTTCCCAGCAGGACCCCTCCTGCTCCAGCTCCCTAAATTCCTTGGAGAACAAACTTCTTTGTGTTTAATTTCCATCTCCCATCTCTGGCAGGATCCGTGGAGATGGGCCTGTGCAGSCCAGGCCTGAGGAGGTGGCACAGGCTCCCAGCACACATGGCCTGGCTCGCCTGGCCATGGCCTGGCAGATTTCCAGGCAGAGGCTCTGCCTGGCCTGGTGGTGCCAAGCCCTTCCCATCCTGCTCTGGAAAAGCAGAAGGACTCCCAACAGCTTCTCTGGGATGCCTCAGCCAGGGGCAGCTTAATTCCCTCTGATGAATTGCTGAGCTCACGAAGCCAGAGGAAGATGGGAAGCATTCCATGGGAGCMGAGGGCTGGGGAGCTGTGGCACTGCCCTGTCCCACAATCAGAGGTCTCAGAGTGCTCCCGTGCCCTGGGGAAGGGCTGGCTGTCCTCTTGGATGCCCTCAGGAGAGGAGCAGGGAACTGCTGCTGCTCTGGACCTCTCTGCCYACCCATGTGCCCGCAGAGGAGGTGGTCACAGGAGTTGGAAGAGCTGCTCAGTTTCTGCAGATGATGATGGTGATAGGGGGTGTGAGTCATTAGTCTGGATGTGTTGAAGCATGAGGAGCAGACAAACCTTCAGGCCAGGGAGAAAGCCAAGGGCCCTGACCACATTGTGGCACCCAGGGACGGCTCAGTCCCCATCAGCCCTGTCACRCCTGTGGGTATCACCTGCAGTGGGGTTCCACCCCCTGGCTGTGGCATGGGAGGAGGCACAAGGAGCTTGATCCATGGACGAGCCTTAAATAAAGAGGGGGAGGCTTTCACCTCTGTTCCCAGTGATGCCCAAGTGCTGGAGCTCAGCCTCGTGCCCTGCTGGGGCTGCAGGAGATGTGAAGCAGTGACACATGGCAGGACTTTAATTACCCTTGATTACCCAAACCCAACCTCCTAGGTCCAAATCTGGGGATTGGACCTAGATTTGCATCTCACTGGGACATGGGAGCAGGGAGACCTGGCACGGCTGTGATGGAGCTGCCCTTCCTGGGAATGCCATTTGGTCTGGATTCCCCTGGGATGGCGGCAGCACCAGCCTTATCACCTTCAGCTGGGCCAGTGGAGTAGGCTAATGATTAGATTTATCATAAAGTGATCTAATGAGCAGCAATAGAGCCAAGTGCTTTCCATTCAGTGACACACATCCAAATCTTAATAAGAGCTGACAGCCTGACCCCGGGACTGTGCTCTGGCCAAAGGAAATCAGCCTGATGGTTCCCCAGAGAGAGCAGCCATGGCTTTAAAGTGTCTTCTGAAAGCGTTTATCTGAGCAGCTTAAAAAAACCAAAAGATCAAAAAACCTGAGCTGCAGGGTTGGGTTATCTCACTCTCTCCCCCATATCTGCAGCTCGAAAAGCCGCAGCCTGGGAATGTGCTGGGGTGGCTCAAGCCAGCAAGGAAAGCTCCAGCAGCATCCCAAATCCTTCCCAGGCTGTGCTCTCACATCTGCATCRCCGGTACCCAGGCGGAGAATTAACATGCTGTGAGTGCTAATAGGGAAACTTCAATAATTGAAGGTGTTTGGAGGCTTTTGTTGGCAAATATTTGCTGGCATATTTTGGAGGTAATGTTCTACTGTAGCAGCTCTTCCTCTTCTCTAAACCTTTCCCTCCCTCTGCAGTTTAGAAGGGAAGCTACCCTGCTTTATTCCAAGCTCYCAGGGCAAGTCTCTGTGCACAGAGAGGCTGTGGAATCTCCATCCCTGGCAGTGTCCAGGGCAGGTTGGGCAGGGCTTGGAGCATGCCAGGACAGTGGAGGGTGTTCCTGCCCACTGCAGGAGGTGGGATGAGGTGAGTTTTAAGGTCCCTTCCAACCCAACCTGTATTCCATGGTTCCGTGGTCTGAGCAGTGGATGCAGCKCCTTGCATGGCAGAGATGAAGAGGAGGGTCAAGCCAGGTGTTAGGAAAATCTCCCAGGAGTGGCTGGAAGGAGAGAATCCTTGTGGTGAGAGGGCTGTTTGCCACTGTGGCTAGCCAAGGGGTTTTATTGGCTCAGCAGCTGCTGCCAGGAACCTCAGGGAAAGCTGCAGGGTGTCCTGAAACCTTCATCCAGGCTTCTCCCAAGGACCTGTTCCCAGCAAAGGTCCTTAGGAAGTCTTCTTCAGCACAGTCCTTCAACAGCCTGCGTGATTTCTGCTGTTTACATTCAGGGAATTTTCCCCATCTTGAACATAATTTATTTTTCAGTTTGAACAATAGCAATACCCAGGGCTGGCTCAGCAGTTGTTTGATCTCACAAGTCTCTGCCCTTGGCCACGTCATAYGACACGGAGTTCCTCAAGGCAAATTGTGTGAAAAGATGCTCTTATTTTTGTCCATCACTTCTGGGTTCCCTGTCCCTTCATTGCCTCTGAATGGCCTGTTGTTTGCAGAGCCTGAATACGAGCTCTGTCTCAGAACAGGCATGGCCCCATCCACTGGGCACCAGAGGACCCCAAGGAGGCTTTTCCCTCAACGTGCTGATTTTCAGAGGAGCCCTCCAAGGCAGGGCCATTGCTCTTGCTTCGTGTGACRCCCTTCCTCCAGGAGGTGGCCCAAGAGGAAGGTGGTGATGGTGGCAGTCAGCAGACCCTGGGAGCAGGGAGGGAAGCCAGCCAGCTCCAGTGGGAAGAGCTCTGAACCCCTCTTTGTGCTGCTGGAGCAGTGACCCCATCCATCCTCTGCCCTTGCCTCAGTGCAAGTGCTGTGAAAGTGCCTGGGAAGCCCTGGCAGAGCAGGGCCTGGGGGTGGTGGGGCTGSAATTGGGCTCATTCCGTGCCCATTCCCTCCTCAGCCCTTCTGGGGCTGCTCTCTGCCCTTTTTTCTTCATGCTGGATCTGTTCCCCATGCCTGGAGTTGTCTGAAGGTGCTCCCAGGTTTGGAGGTGTTTCTCACCTCGGTGAAAACAAACAGGGCTGATTTGTTCCCTAACCGCTTGTCCACGGGAGCGGAGTGGGAGCTGGGAATTGCGTTTGGCRTTTGATCGAGTGCTCTCCTGCTCCAGCTTCAAAGCTCTCTTTGCTTTTCCACTCCCTTTTAAGTCCCATCTCTTGAAATTCCAGTCCTGCACGAAGGCACAAGCCCAGGACAGCTGAAGGCTTCCAAATGCAATTATTTTCCAAAGCATTTCAATAAATTAGCAGCTCATTCCTTTGCCAGACAGCACTTCCCTTCCCAYTGACCCGTCTGTGCAGCCTGCCATGTGCCTTGGACCTTTCTCCTCTGGGATGCCGGCTCAGGAGGACCCAGCCAGGCCCTCTCAGCTGTGATTCAGACCTGGGCTGCGACTCTGGGGAGGTTGGCACGAGCATCTGCAGATATATATATATTTTTTAATAGCCTTTTATTTATGAAGCTACTTTGGAGTCTGATTCCYTTGCTTTGTTCGATATTTATTGGGGCTTCACCCGTCTTGAGCTGGGAGCCGTAAGCACTTTGATAAATGGATTTGCCTTTCCTGGAACCGTGTCCCAGCCTCAGCTCATCAGCATCCTCAGCCAAAGTGCCACTCCTGTAAATCAAGGATGGAGAGGGGAAAATCCCCGAGCAGGGCAGGATGGCAATCCAAGCCCCAGCTCCTCTGCTCCAAGGGGTTCAGTGCTTGGATAAGGGATCACTCCAGGGGACTTAGCTCTCTGTTTAGTTCAGGGAGGAATTCCTTCCCAATATCCCATCTATCCCTGCCCTCTGGCAGYGGGAGGCCATTCCCCCTTGTCCCGTCACTCCAGGCCCTTGTCCAAAGTCTCTCTCCAGCTCTCCTGGAGCTCCTGTAGGTCTCTCTTTCCTGTCCTGTCACACCACAAGCTAAAAGGAGTTGGGTGCACATGGGAAAATGTCAGGCTAGGAAGGAGCCTGGGAATACCAGCTAAAGGTGAGTGGCTGGTGCACATGGGACAATGTCAGGGTAGGAAGGAGCCTGGGAATACCAGCTAAAGGTGAGTGGCTGTCCTTGCATGATGAACCCCCCAGGCTGGGGTCAAGCCAGGATTTTCCCTGAAAATCCTTCTCTGGGGTAGGGAGAGGTGGCATTTAGCAAAGGCAGTTTTGGGATCTATATTGAATGTCTTGATGTTGCTATGGAGAAGCTGGATGGAGGCCACCAGGAGAAAAGGAGGCTCAGGGGGGRCSTTCTGGCTCTCCACAGCTCCTGACAGGAGGGGGCAGCTGGAGCATTGCTCYAGGGAACARGGACAGGAGGAGAGGGAACRGCCTCAAGCTGTGCCAGGGGAGGTTTAGATTGGAGATGAGGGAAAAATTCCTTCACCAAAGGGTGCTCAGGCACTGGATCAGGCTAGCCAGAGCTGTGGTGGAGTCGCCATCCCTGGAAATGTCTGAAAGATGTGTAGATGTGGCACCTGGGGACACGATTTGGTGGTGGCCTTGGTGGTGCTGGAGTTGGGCTCAAGGATCTTGGAGGTCTCCTGCAGCCCTATTGATTCTGTGACTCCATGGAACAGCACGTGGCTGGAGAGGGGCTGTGGCCCCAGGGAGATGTTCCAGGGGAAGTTCCCGCTTGCCCAGGTGGCTGCTGCTGGACACTGGGATGGGCTGGGTGCCCTGGGCAAGGCCATGTGGGTGGGGGGACCAGCACTGACAAGGATCTGCATCCACAGCTGTCCCCTCTGCACGGAGAGCTTTTCTTTTAAAATAATGACCAGGAAAAAAATCCCTGTCACTTAACACGAATGTTTCAGACCTTCTGGGTTTTTCCCTGTGACTAGGTCTAATGAGAAGAGACAGCAGAGGATTTATCAGTATCTGCTCCCTGATTTCCCTCTGTGCTGGCAGGAGATCCAAGGCTGTTACTCCTGAGCAAGGACTTCATGCAATGTGACCACAGCCCTGATGGCAGAGCTGCGTCCTGGCCCTTCCTGAGGTGTGGAGAGTGGGGGGGAAATAAAGCAGCAGGGTAAATTGGGATTCAGGAAAAGATGTGAACCTTGGCAGCATTGCCATGGTAACGGGGGACCTGCCAGTGCCTGCTGCAGCCTGGCACAGGCAGCACGGCACTGTGGGCAYCGTGGCACGCTGTGATCCAGGATGGAGAGGGCTGGTGCCATGGAGAGAGCTGTGCTTTCCCTTCTGGAAGTCAGCAGAGGCCTTGGGAAGATGCTCTGGAAGCTGGTGGCAGGGTGAGAGAGAGGGAGCAGTGGGACACGAGAGTCTCCTGAGCAGGATCCAGCCTCCYGTGCCTCCCTCCATGCCCACAGTGCAGGGCTGCTGCTGGCTGAGCACACAGGCCCTGGGGCAGGTTAGTCCTGCTGCTGGCAGCAGGGATTCCCTCTGGGGGAAACACCGAGGCTCGGGCTGGGTGTGAATTCCCCTGAAGAGTGAAACCCTTTGTATGTGTCTGATCCCAACCAAACACATTCGGTGCCCTGCAGCCTCCTCTGGCCAGCACCCACAGCCTCCCCCCTGGCCACAGCAGCTCCTGAGCATCCCAACCCCCTTTTCCCAGCTGCCTGCCAGGCTTTCCTTTGAGGGCAGGGCCRGGCACACAAAGCTCTGTCCCAGAGGGGCCGGGCAGTGCCCAGTTCCTGCCCTGCCGGTGGCTGTGCCAGGTTTGCTACCAGGCAGCTCCCAGGGCTTCCTGCTTGCTCCAGCCCCCATTGCCTGGCTGGGGCCGAGCTGTGAGCCCGGCAGAGAGGGGGACAGCAGGGACTGGGTCCCTTGGGGCAGCACCAGCGGGAGGGGACGCGTTTGGGTGGGGATATCTCTGGCACGGGGGGCAGCGCGGGCAGCAGTGTTGGATGGCAGCGAGCTTGCTGCRCTCTGAGCGCGGCTGGGAGCAGCGATTGATTAACGAGGCCGTGCTGTAATTACTGCCGGCGTGTTTGCCCCCAGCCCTGCTGTGCTCTAGGGGGAGAACGCGTCCTTTTAGCCGCTGCCGCCCCTCCCCGTGCAGCCATGTGAGAGGCAGCGCAGGCAAGAGGAGCTAAAAATAAACCCGGGTAAAAATAGTCCCACGTGTGCTCGCTTTTGAGGGGAAATGAGGGGAAATTTCATCTGAAGGAAAAGGGAAAAAAAAAAAAAAAAGAAACGGAAATTTATTTTCCCAGCTCACCCTCTGGAAGACAGGAGCTGTGTCCAGGTGGGGGAGAAGTGGATCAGTGATGTTACAGGGTCGGGACTCCATCTCAGCCTGTGCTCATCCACAAAATGTGCCAGTGCACCTCTCCCCTCTGCCTTGCTGCCTCCCTCTCCTGCAGTTTCTCTCAGCAGAGGGAATTTCTCTCCTTTCTGCCCAGCTCAGCTCGCGGTGCTTCAGCAATGCCTCAGGGCTGACTTAACTACCAGGGAACAGAAGGATCCATCCTCATTGCACCAGTGGGGGGAAAGTGTTCATGGTATTACGATGGAAACCCAGCTCCGCTGAAATTTGTCAGCCTGGGATGTGTGGGGCTGCTGGGGCTGTCAGTGGGCATCCTTGGAGAACTTTGTCCAGGGAAAGCTGCTCCCAGCCATGGCAGGAGGMAGGGACAGGCAGATCCAGACCCTGCCTGAAAAGRGAGGGCTCCTGGAGYTCCTTTGTCATAGAAACATGAAACCACAGAATGGTTTGGATTGGGAAGGACCTTAAAACTCATCTCATTCTGCCCTTGCCACGGGCAGGGACACCTTCCACTATCCCAGGCTGCTCCAAGCCCTAATATCCAGCCTGGCCTTGGGCACTTCCAGGGATSCAGGGGCAGCCACAGCTGCTSTGGGCACCCTGTGCCAGGGCCTGCCCACCCTCSCAGGGAGGAATTTCTTCCCAAAATCTCATCGTGGCTCCTAATTGCTGGGAAAGCGTCCGAGCTCAGTAAAAGCAATTGTTTAAGCTGAAACAGAAGAAAATAAACGGTCATKACAACACATTCCAGGCTGGCACGTGCCAGGGATGTTTTTAATCAGTGGCGTGGTGGCAAGGAAAAGGAAAGGGGAATGGTGAAGCGAGACCGTGGAGAGATGCAGAGGAGGAGCCCCGCCMGGGAAGATGCCCACAGAGCCTCTCCAGCCACGCATCCTCCGAGCTGTTCGCGGGAGAGCCGGAGCTGGCTCAGCCCCTGCGCTGCTCCGAGCTGCGGCAGGACGGGATGGACGCTCCGGTGCCAGCCTGGGAACGCGGGGCGAGGASAGGGCGGGAGCGGGCAGCCGGATGGCAATGGAGCGCTGCTGATGGATGTGCCGAAGGGAGAGGTGTGTTTGAGCTCCTGGCCAAACCYCGCTCTGCCGGGGCAAACCCGAGTTTCCGGGCTGGGAAGGTGCTCCCCAGCTGTGCTTTATCTCCCGTGCGCGAATGAAGGAGGAGAAGCGGGGAAGAGACCCTTTGACACCTCACTCCTCACCTTTTGTGAGGATAATCTTCCTTTTCGATGCCAAACGCGGGCTCTTTGCAGCGTCTCTCTGCTTTGTTTGCTTGGAGAGAGCACTGGCACACACTCCAGGAAATCAGCTCTTAACTAAAAGCATTTATGTAATTGGGGAGGGAGGGAGGGAGGGGGAGGTGAGTGCGCGCTGACTTTGGGGAAGTTCAGTCTACAAAAACAAACCTCGCTAACTACGCTTGGTTCTGATTAAGGAAGATAAATCTGTCAGTGAGGGGCTAAATTTACCGAGAGCGTAACCCCCTGCCCCTCGCCCCACCAGCCGTGGTCAGGCTGCGTTTATTTCTGTTGGGCGCGCTCCAGAAAGCGCTGGGAGGTGAAAAACAATCCCCAGAAATGCGAAAAATGCGGAATGAAGTGGGGGCGGCAGGAGGAAAAGTGGAGGGAGCGCGGAGAGAGCGACCAATGGCAGCACGGTGGGTGCGATCTCAGCTCCGCTGCTGAAATAAGAAATCCCGAGATGCTCAAAGCTGATGGGGAGCSGCTGGGAAAGGGGCTCAGCCTGGAGAAAAGGAGGCTCAGGAGGGCCCTTGCGGCTCTGCACAGCTCCTGACAGGAGGGGACAGCCGGGGGGCTCAGCTCTGCCCCCAGGGAACGGGGACAGGAGGAGAGGGAACGGCCTCAAGTGGCATCAGAGAAGGTTCGGGTCCCTTCCTGTGATCCATGATCCTGCTGAGGATGACACCTTTGGGATGCCACTGCTGACGGCTCATGGGCTGTAGCCATCCCTCTCTGGCCTGCAGGATGCAAGTGAGCTTCAGATGTGGTTATCAACCCAAATCCCTCATTGTACTGATTAATCAAGGAGTCACTGTCACCCACTGGCCATGATTGAGGGGAGAGACCCCCTTAGTTCTGGTTTTAGCCCTCTAAACCCGTGTTTTTTTGTGGAAGAAGTGCCAGGGGAGGGGGAAAAACTTGCTTGCATGGTTTTTGACACACAGAGACCTCTCACTTCTCAGTTTTTGCTCTTKGAACTGTTTGAACTGCCTGACCCCTCCTGAGTTTTGGGGGTATCCAAGCTGAGGAAGCCACCCTGAAGGTGCAAGGAAGGTTTGGCTTCAGGAGAACCCATCRCGCCTTGCTGACCTGCTGCAGGACATGGTTTGATGACAGCCAYGTGGCACTGTGGCATCTGAACCCCACCATTCTGGAGATTCAGCAGGAGAAGCCCCAAGGAGATGTCAAAAAAAACAAACAAACAAACAGAAAACTGGGTCCAGCTGCTCTGTTGGTGTGAATGGATTGGCTGGAGCCAGGTGGATTCCTGCCAGGTGGGGCTCAGGTTCTGCTGCTGGAGCATCCCTGTGCTGCCCTGCTCAGCAGCCTTGGCTCTCTCTGCCGGTCTGTGCAGCAAGGACATGTTTTTATATCAGGCTTTGCAGCTGCCAAAACAAACCCAGTCTCAGATGCAGCCCCAAAAGGCATTAACAATATTGGCATGTGCTCCGGCGGCTGCATTTCCTCCCAAAGCCCGAGCTGGACCTTGATAAGCCTGATTGCTTTGTCACTTAACTCTGCCTCCTCCTCCTCCTCCTCCTCCTCCTTAATGAGCCTTCCACTGAAACCTGGGCTGGCTTCCCGGCTCAGGGAGATCAGGGTAGCCATGCTAGTGGGCATCCTTGGAGAACTTTGTCCAGGGAAAGCTGCTCCCAGCCATGGCAGGAGGCAGGGACAGGCAGATCCAGAGCCTGCCTGAAAAGGGAGGGCTCCTGGAGTTCCTTTGTCATAGAAACAAAGARCCACRGAATGGTTTGGGTTGGGAGGGACATCAAAGTCCATCTCATTGTACCCTTGCCATGGGCAGGGACACCTTCCACTATCCCAAGCCCCAATATCCAGCCTGGCCTTGGGCACTTCCAGGGATCCAGGGGCAGCCACAGCTGCTCTGGGCAGTGCCAGTAACTTACCACCCTCACAGGGGACAATTTCTTCCCAAAATCCAATTTAAGTTACTCCCTYTCAATCTGAAGCCATTATGCAGCGTTTAAAGGCATGCTATATGTACTGCCTTATTTCCCTTCTTCCCTGGCAAAACCAATTGGATTAACATGTGAAGATGATTTACAATCCAGCCTTTGCACTGGTGTCTTCTCCAGGCAAGGCCAAGAGGTGTGAAGGTGCTGCTGCTGCCATTCCCTGAGTGGATGGCTCTTCATTTCCCAGACTGGCAGGATGGTGTGCGTGGTAAAACAGGATCTCCTCACTAACCAGTGCCTGCAGTGCCTGCATTTCTGTGGGCTGCAAGGGCTCCTCGGTGTCACTCTGTGGTGTCCAGGCCTCCAGGAGCAGGTCAGAGCAGGTCAGAGGCTTCCTGCAGTGCTGAGGGCTGGACAAAGCCACTGTGACCCAAGCTGGCTGGGAGGGAATCCCACAGGGAGCAGCCTCTCTTCGGGGACAGCCATTGGGATGCCCTAAATGGCAGGGAGCTGTGCTGCCATCCCTGTGCCAGGGTAGTGAGGAAACTGCTGATTGACCCTGTCACCTTCTGCAGCCTSTGGGGTGGTTTGTGCTCCACCCAGAGCATCCCTTCTGTCCCTTCTGTCCCTTTCTGTCCCCCTCTGTCAGGTGCACTCTGCTCCACTCTGTCTCGTGAAGCCTGCATGGCCTCCATGGGGCTGTGGGGCCATGGCGCCGTGTGAGGCTGCCGGGAGCACAGCTGGGCTCCAGCTCTGCCACCTCCCGGCTGCTGCTGGCCCCTCTCCTGACAAACGAGCTGCTGCCACCCTGGGGAGCGGCCTGGGGGAGAAGGGAGAGCCCGGCCAGCCTGACAGCCTGGGCTGGGCCCCTCTGTGTGGGGAGAAGGGAGAGCCCGGCCAGCCCTGACAGCCTGGGCTGGGTCCCTCTGTGTGGGGAGAAGGGAGCTCTGGGCCAGCCCGGCAGCCTGGGCTGGGTCCCTCTGTGTGGGGAGAAGGGAGCTCCAGGCCAGCCCTGACAGCCTGGGCTGGGTCCCTCGGCCTGGGGAGAAGGGAGAGCCCGGCCAGCCCGGCAGCCTGGGCTGGGCCCCTCGGCCTGGGGAGAAGGGAGCTCTGGGCCAGCCTGGGCTGGGCCCCTCGGTGTGGGGAGAAGGCCCCGCTGGCAGGGCAGGGCCCAGCTCCCTCCTGCCCAGGCTGCTCTCCTGCAGAGCCCGGCTCCAGCAGCACCTCCTGGGATCCTGCTCCAGCTCCCTGCCCGCCTTGGCCTGGGCTGCTCTGCCGTGCCAAGAGCTTCGCCCCTGGCAAAGGGTGAGAGGGACAGCGCCRCGTCCCCAGGGCTCAGAGATTGTCCCAGGTACCTGCTGAGGGAGATGGGCAGGTGGTTTTCCGTGTCTGCCCTGATGGYGTGTGGATAAAATGAGGGAAGAGGGGAGGCTGGAAGGGAAACAGTGCATTTTGTCAGGGATAAATGAGTGTACTGARAGGGAAGGGGAGGGAGGAGCGGCTCAGCGCTTCTCACAGCTCCCTTACAGATGGAATAAGATGTCCAGTGCCCCCCAGTACCAAATGGTCTCAATTTGCTCCTGCGTCAGAGGGAGCTGGTTCTGCCTTGGCTGGGGCCTCGGCGGGGCCACAAGGATGCATTTCATAACTGCAGCTCTTGTCAGGAACAACAACAACAACAACAACAACAACAGCTTCAAAAACCTGTTGAAACTGTGCTATGCCCTGAACAGAAAACACATGGCAAGAGGGAAAACTCCCTTCACAGAAAAGCCAACGTAATTAGCCCTGACAGGATCTGCAGGCCAGCGGCAGCAGCCGAGAGGCGGGAGGGGAAGGACAAACAAGCCAACATGGTTTTATAGGCAAATGTAAATGGGTCATTAGCTGTCTTCGAACAAAATGTTCCTTCCTGTGGAAGGCAGGGGACAGGCCTGGCTGGAGGAAATGTTGCAGAAGGCCTGGCGAGGCTTCCYGTGAAAGCAGCTTTGCTGGGATGCCGGGTAAAAAGGTTCTTGCTCTCGCTGGAAGCAGAGCTCCTGRGATTTTTGCCTTCCAGCAGGGTTAGGGTGGCAGGACACAGGTACCTGTGGTRCCTAAAGTCAGCTCTGAGCCTCTCAAGGTCACCTTCTCCATCAGCAGAAGCATCTCCCTGCTCCAGGGTCTCCGGAACAGTTCCAAGCAGAAGGTTTTCCAGCTTAGGGAAAGTGCTGTGCCAGGTGCTGCACACTCATCGGGGAAGGCACAGAGTCCTCTCCAGGTGTCAGAGCTCAGCTGCAGGAGTGAGGGCAGTGGGAAGAAGAGAAGCATTGCCTGCAGACCTTGTCCAGAATCAAATCCCAGCCAAATGAGGGAATCRCAGAATGGTTTGGGTTGGAAGGGTTCTCAATGCTCATCCCTGCCATGGGCAGGGACACCTTCCACTGTCCCAGGCTCCTCCAAGCCCCARTGTCCAACCTGGCCTTKGGCACTGCCAGGCATCCAGGGGCAGCCACAGCTGYTCTGGGCAACCTCTGCAGGGAAGAATTTCTGTTTGAGAGAACTGAACTCCTTGCAGTGCCAAGGGTTTCTCCTGAAGCTCCCTGCAGATGTTGCATTTGCCACTTTAAATGTTTTTGATCCAACCCAAGCAGCAAAAATAAAAAAATTATCCTGGGTGGGGTCCATCAGAGATCTCAGATGATTTACAGCCTGGTCCTGGCAGCTGATTCCTGTTTTTCACACCTTGGCCTMAGCCAGTTCAGGTCTTGGGTGACCCCTTTAGAAAGAGCCCTGMCATGAGCTTTTGGATGTGCTTAGCAGCAAAGGATGGGATGAGCTTGAGGGGCTGGAGCACAGCTGGCAGGGAGAGGGGTTTTGTGAGACAACAAACCCTCCTGTTTGATTGGAGTGTTTGTTCCTGGTCTCCCTGTGGAAGGTCTGAAAGCTCCAGTTGATTTCTTCCCCCAGAAGGGCGCAGCAGCTGGATCCAGGTCAGTACCTCCCGCGGACCCTCTCTGAATAAATTCTCAATTGACTCTTGACACCCTGTATGCCACCCAGCAGTGTTGTCACCAGGCTGTTTGCAAAGCACTGCCTCTGAGAGCCTGGGGAGAGGGAGGGGGCAGAGCTGCCCTTTGTCATTGTGCAGGAATGCTGAGGGATCATTTTATCCCTACTCTGAATTTCAGACGCCTGCCCGTGACAAACAGCAGAGTGGCAGATGCCAGGCCTGGATCTCTCTCTCTGGACCAGCAGAAGACCCAAATCCAGAACAGCCAGGATGAAAAGTTTCCTGGGCAGCTGTGTTAGCACCCCAGCACTCAGGGGAGAACCCAGATGCTTCCTCACATCTGAAACTTTCTGGGAAATCTCCTGTGCTCCCCTGGAAGTGTCCAAGGCCAGGTTGGATGGGCTTTGGAGCAASCTGGAGCAGTGGGAGGTGTCCCAGCCCAAGGCAGGGGGCTGGAACGTTAAGGCCCCTTCCCCATCCTTTCTGGGAACATCAGGCTGGAGGAGAGGTGACTCAGAGCAGTGTGCCTCCAGGGAAATCTTGGAGTGGGGGTATTGCTGTGCTGGACRGAGAGATCCTGCTGCTGAGCTTGGAGTCCTTAATGCAGGGCTGGGAGTTGATCAGGGTCTCTGGGAATCAGGGACTGGGATCCAGTGGCAGTGGAGAGGTATTTGATGCATAACTCAGGTAAGATCTGCTGTGGATGCTGTGAAATGTCCCCTTTGTGTGTCCTCTGCGGAAAGGAGATTAATGTGGGCACAGAAGCCTGCTGGGGGGTACAASTGTACAAGTCTCAGGCAGCCTTTGAAACCTTCCTTCACCTGCTTTTCTGAGTCCTTGATGCCTGAAGATCTGATTTGGAACAGAGTGGTTTAGCCCTCCCTCAGCTCTCTCCTCATCTCTGYTTCTTGCCTGGGGCGAGGCTCTCTTGGACTGGGCTGCTCCTTCTTCCTGACAGTGTCCCTTGGTGAAGGCTTCATTTGAAGGCAGTGCTTCAGAGGCATCTCTGAGCTTTTAAACTCTGAGAAAACTTTCATGGCATTATTGCCCATGGGCCAGCTCCATGTCTGGGGAATCAGAGGGAACAGCAGCACACACTTGCAGCTGTGGGTGTCATGAGAGGCTTCATTTTCCAAAGCCCAGAAAAAGGGATCCTCAGAGCCACCCCCAGCGCATGATGCACCCTCCAAGTCTTCCCTTCATTTTCAGCAGGGACAAGAGCTGTGAGCTGCTTGCAAAGAGCAGCACTCAGCTTCTTCTCCCCTGTCTGACACATCCAGGGACTGAGCTGCTACTTCCAGACACCATGGTGTGACAAACCTACTGTAGCCTCTTTGTACTGACTGCACCTCATTGTGAGTAAAATTCAATTTAAAAACACAATGGTGACATTGGGCTCCAAGCAGGATCCTGCCCCTCCTGATCTGAGGATTAKCCTGCTGATATTTTGCTCTTGGAGGATGCCAGCCCTCTGAGCCTGCCCACATCAATCTGTGGTGTTTTGCTCTTTGGGCTGCAAACTTCCAGGAATTTGTAGGTGGAAATCTGACTTTTGCTGGTGTTCTCAGAGCCTGGTGCTGCTCCAGCTGTGCTCCTCTAGCACGAGAACCTCGAGTTTAATAACAGCTCTGGAGTCAACTGGGAGCAGCTATTGTTCTCAGGGCTTCTCACATATGTATCACTTCAAGGTTTTCCCCTCCTTCCATTCAAAGTGTTTGGGGATAGAGGAATGAGGGAAGCAAGCTGCCAGTGCCTAATGCACGTCTCTTGGAGCAAAATGTATTGGTTTATTTTGTTTTAAACAGCTTACTGCAAATGGGGAGCAGCTGTGGATTTTGTGATGACTTTTTTTTTGTTTTAGGTTTTGGAAACGTGGGGTCATCTCCCTAGTATTCCATAACATGCTTGCTATAGAGAAAAAAAAAAATAATCTAATTTTGAAGAATTTCAAAGCAGTTATTTAGACTTAACCAAATTCTTCATTCTCTGATCTATTATAGCCTATTCAGTAATCAGCCTGATGAGGAGGAATGTGGAGTTTCCTCAGGGCTTCTTCTTGCCTTGCCCTTCTGAGGCTGAAATGAAGGCAGCCCACAGTCCCAGGCAGCAGATCCATGATGGGATTTGGGTGTCCCAGTTCCAAACACAGCATTCTCAGGCACAGGGTGGGATTCTGGGCACTGCCCTGTGCAGGGCCAGGGGTGGGACTCCATGATCCTGGTGGGTTCCTGCCACCCAGGATGTTGTGAGTCTGTGAGATGGGCTGGGAGACTCCATCCCCAGAGGCATTCCATTGTCCCAGTGTCCTGTTTGGGCCTTCAGCCACACCTGAGTGTCCCCAGGGTGCCTGATCCGRGCATCCCTGTGCATCTTCTCCAAGGAACCTGGCCAGGGAGGACGTGGGGAGATATTTAATAGTGCTGTGATTTGGGTTTAAGCACTTTTCTCCCTAAGAGCAGATGGAAGGGTTGTTCCTGTTTGGATCTCCTGAGTGTGCTGTACAGCCTCGGTATAAGGTTGGGGAGGGAGCACAATTCCAGGGGAAACATGAGGTCAGTGAAACTTTAGCTCCAGCCTGGCAATTAATTTCACAGAATCCCAGGGTGGTTTGGGTTGGAAGGGGCCTTAAAGCTCATCTCATCCCACCCCCTGCCACGGGCAGGGACACCCTCCACTAGCCCAGAGTGTTTCAGCCTGGCCTTGGACACTTCCAGGGATCCAGGGGCAGCCACAGCYTCTCTGGGCACCCTGTGCCAGGGCCTGCCCACCCTCCCAGGGGACAACTCCTTCCCAAGATCCATCCTTATTGCTGTCAGAGTGGCTGAGTTCCCYGTGTCTGTGTGTACAGGTGCCCCCRAGGCACATGGATTTCAGCACAGCTCCATGGATACAGACATCCCAGAACAAAGGAGCAGGCCCTGAGTATTTTGGGGAAGGGAGATAATAATAAGCCAGTTTGGCACAGCTCTTTCCTAAGCCTGGCAAGTCGACCCTGACAATGTAAACAGCTCTTTCGGGGTGAAATGTTGCTTTTCAGTTTCACAAATCTGCTGGCCGAGCTCTCTGCCAAGGCGTGGTGTGAATGAGGTGCCCTATATTTTCTTGCTCGCCTGTCCTGCCCTTTTCCTGCAAAAAGGAGATAACTGCTGGCTCTGCAGGGCTGGCCTGCAGCCTGGGCAGCAGCAGTGGTGCTGTGCTCCTCTGCCAGAGCTGCCCTGAGCGCCGAGGTGCGGGAGCATCTCCAGATCCCTCCTGCCGGGATCCTCCGGGACTTGCGCAAGTTCTGCTGGGGAGGAGGGGGAGCGGGGCACTTTCCTTCCCGGGGTTAATGTCAGCCCTCAGGAATCCTCTGCCCCCTTCAGCTCCGCCCTGCACACCCCAGCTCCCCGGCTCTGAAGTTTGGGAATGCCGACTTCTAACTCCTGACCTCCCACACGACTCCAATTCCAAGAAACGATGCCCTAAATCTGCTGGCAGTGACAGCTCGCTGATTCCTCCGGCGTTGCTTGTTAAAAGATCTGAATCTACTAATAGGAATTGGCCTGATAAAAAGGATTTTTTTTTTCAAATTTTTTTTTTTTTTTTACCTCCTCACTTAGCGGCTACAGGCAGCCCGGGGAATCTAGAAATTAAATTGGCTTTTTGTCAAGCCTCTTCTGTGCAACAGCAGTGGGACCCCTGCAGTGCAGTGCAGTGTTTCCAATTACATTTTGGGGTATGTTGCTAATTTTTGGCACACGGAGAGAAGCAGGCCAGGCAAATGGCAGGTGGCAGGCTGTTTTCATATTTCACCAGGAGCATGGGGGAAGGGAGAGGGGAGAAGGAGCCGAGCTCTCTGCCAATAAATGTGACCTCGCAGAGTGTGAGCAGAAGAGTTTTGGCACGTGGTGGAGGATGGAGGGCCGGGCAGGCACGGCTGAGCCAGTTTACATCCCCTCCTGCTGCGAGCACGCACGAGGGAAGCAGGGCTAAAACAAACACTGCTCCAGCAGCCACAGCCTGCAGGTCAGGATCTGGGCACCTCTGGGCCGCGTGTGGCTGCACCCAGGCTGGTCTGTCACACTGAGGACAGCGGTGGCACCGCGCTCCGCCTCTCTGCCCCCAGCACAAAGCCCAAGCTGGCTTTGCTTCGTTCATTTGTTCCCAGCACAGCTAATGCATTCAGCATGGCACGGGCTCTGCAGGGCYTGGGTGGCTTCTCAGGGCTGTTGCACAATCTGCAGCTCACAGTCTGCAGCAACGACCAGAAGCTGCTTCCCAGAATCTGCATCTGTCCCAGGGTGGCTTTGCCCACCAGGACAGATGTCCGGAGGTGTGGATTTTAGGGGTCAGATCACAGAATGGTTTGGTTGGAAGGAACCTTAAAGCTCATCTCATCYGACCCTCTGCCATGSGCAGGGACACCTTCCACTATCCCAAGCCCCAATATCCAGCCTGACCTTGGACACTTCCAGGGATCCAGGGGCAGCCACAGCTGCTCTGGGCACCCTGTGCCAGCGCCTGCCCACCCCCACAGGGAACAATTCCTTCCCAATATCCCATCTAATACTTGCCCTCCTGCAGCTCCTTTGCCTCCATGCCCAGAAATGCTGCTGTGTTTGACAAGAGCAGTCAGAGCTGGTCTGTGCTCACATGGACCAGGAGCAGAGCATCCACCTCCACCCAAGGGTATGTCAGCCAGGAGAACTTTGGGGGAAAAAAGCCCCAGGGTTCAGCATGGAGRCCTCTAAACGCTTAATTTAGACATCCAATCCAAAAATAAAATGGTGAACGCTGTGAAAGAGGGTTGTGAGAGATCTTATTCCAGGTCCATCTGGAGCTGGGTTTGTACTGAAGCTCGCAGGTATGGTTCTTGTTACAATTGCTGAATGTTGTTCTGATTGCTAAATGTTGTTCTGATTACTGAATTTTGTTCCACAGCAATGATTTCACTGGTAAATCCCAAAGCCCCTCATTTTGAAAAGACTGTAGGGCGAGACTGGAGACTGCAAACAACATTTCCAGTAGAGGAAAACCACTGGTGAGCTGGGCATGATGTCAGCATCACTTTTGTAGTGCCTTTTGTAGGGGACTGGGCGTGCTGAGGGTTTATTTCCAGTTGGCTTTGCTGCTGTGTGCTGAGATCTGTTGCCAGAGGTAAACGTGGAATCATTAAGGTGGGAAAAGACCTCTAAGATCCTGGAGTCCAGCTATGAACCGCGGGGTCGTCATGGTGACAGATTTAGTTCTGCCTGACAGGAGACTTTAAAACTCTTCTGTTTACTCTTCCCAGTGGTGGAGGCACCCCAAAAAAGCACCCCCCAAACATCTCTGCTCCCCCATCCCTCTGCCTTTTCAGACACTGCCATGACATCCCATCCTCCTCCTCCCCCTGCCGCTGTTTTGCTGCAGGGATGAGCCCAGATATTTCTGGCACCGGTGCTAATGTTCTTGAAATGCCTTTGAGCTGATAGCGAGCCAGCCAGCCAGGGGCTTGTGAGATCCTCAGCGACCTTGTTTCAGAAGAAAATTGTCAGGGTTTCAACCTGTTAATTTGCTTTCTTGCAACCTGCCYGAAGGGCTTGGGAAGCAGGGCCCTGGCCGGCTGAAATGCTGGCAGTGCTTGCAGGAGGAGGTGCTGCCYGAGGACACGGGGTGGATGTTGGTGCTGGGCTGCTGCTGATGGGAGTGCAGCACCACCCCTGCGTGGCACTTGCTGCTCACACGGCTGAAATCAGGTGACAACCAATTTGCCATCAGACCTTCCACATTGAGACGGGCTAAATCTGTGCTGGTGGCAGCAGAGGGGCTCTTTTGACTCCACCTGAGGGATGCTGGAGGAGAAGATGGGTTTGACATTTTTTTTAAGGCATTGTCTCCGGGTGCGGTGTTGCTTTTCCCACTAAAGGTTTTTCCTGAGTGTGTAGCCTGGGTTCTCCTTGCTGYCACTGTGTGGAGACACAGAATGTTTAGTGATTAGGTCTGAACTAGCCTCAGGACACGGTGCCTCTCACCTGGAAACAGCTGTGCATGATAGAAGGGGGAATGGCTTTGGATTGAAAAGGACCTCAAAGCTCACCCTGTGCCACCCCCTGCCATGGGCAGGGACGCCTTCCACTCTCCCAGGCTGCTCCAAGCTCCATCCAGCCAGGCCTTGAGCACTGCCAGGGATCCAGGGGCAGCCACAGCTGCTCTGGGCAGAGATTTCCTCTCTCTGACAATGAGCAGGATTAGGTTCTTTMAGACTATCCACCCCAAGAACACCAGATCCTTATTCCTACTGAAGGTTGTTCTAAACCTCRGAGCAAAGATGAGAAAAGAAGTTCAGTGAGCACTTAGGGAAGCGTGAAGAGCATTGTTAGCCCCAGCACAGCTTCAGGTGTGCCTTGGGCTGAGACACATSCTTTGCTCTCCTGCCTCACTCCGACCTACAGAGGGAGAGCTGACAGCTTGGTATCTTCTCCAGGCTGTCCCAGCACGGTCTGAGCTCTTGCCATTCCAAGGGCCGCTGGAATTCCCCCAGGGCCCTTGGAATGGCAAGATGCTTGAAATGGGAAGCTTTGAAATGTGGCTTTCCAGCATCTCTATGCCCAAGCCCTTGTGTATTCCTGGAACAAACCCAAACRGCCCCACTCCTCCCCCAGAGCCTGTGGCATGGCCTGGAGCCTCGTGGCACAGTGGAGATTGGGTTACACATTTCCCAGGGCTCATAATATCCATTTAAAACAAAGCCTGGGCACTTGGAAATTATTTTGGGAGAACCAGTTTATACCCCCCATTCCTCCTCGTGATGAAGATCCTCACGGAGCTGTTAGGATAGGATGGAAAACATTTCTCGCCCCTCACCCGCGACTTGCAAACCTTGAACAATTTCGCAAAGCAAAGTGAAAATTGGGTAACTCCCCTACACACAGCCTCTTTTCCTCGGTTTGGTTTTGTTGTTTGTTTTTCAAACTGTGATTGAAACTACGAAAGCTCCGTTTCGGCTGTCTGTAAATGGTGTTCCGATGTTTATGTTGGCATTTGAACCAGAATCGTCTTCCTTGGGAACCCCGGCGAGCTGCGGAGGGGAATACACCCCTGGAAGGATAAAAGCGAAGCACTTGCCCGCTAATACATTTAGGTGTTAATGCCTTGTTTTTGTGCTGTTTGGTTGCCATAGAGACGGGGCCGCCTGAACTAATGAGTTTGTTGTGTGAAGTTCAATACACATTTGCCAAATGCTCCGTTTCTCTTGTTACCTCTCTGCTTTTTGCTGCTGCTTCTTTTTTTTTTCATCCAATGGAGCAGATGAGTTTGGAAGCAAAGCCGTTCCAGGGTCCCAGGAAAGGAAGCTCGCTGCAGGTTTTTCAGGGCTGCTGAGAGAGATGCAGGATGTGGTTTTAAAGAGCTTGTTACCCTGTTCWGTACACCAAGGGGTGACGGGGGCATTGGCTCCAGGCTGTGTGCTCAGGGCACCTGTTTGCCCAGGTCTTTGTGGCACAGGCACCCATTTCATTCCTGCACAGAGAGTTGCCATTGCTGGGCCCAGCTGATGGGCAGGGTGTCTCACTGGGAGCCCCTGTTTGTGCACAGAATGCTCACCAGGAGCATCTCTCCTTGAATGGACTGAAAATAAAGCACCACAAATTGTTACTGTTTGGAACAATGAATTCCCTTACACCCTCAAACAGGCTGCCCCTGCATCCAAACAGGGTTTGGAGCAACCTGGTCCAGTGGAAGGTGCCCCTGCCCATAGCAGGGAGGAGAATGGGAAGAGTTTTAAGGTCCTTTCCAAACCATTCCATGATTCCAACACCCTTCAATGCTACCTGGAGCTGTCRTTCAGGGGAAATCACTCCATGAATCCACGTGTGGTCCTCCTGGGAATTTGGGCTTGGATTCAGACCTTTTTATGCAGAGATCACTGGAAATCCTTGAGGGTTGAGGGTTTGGKTTTTTTTTGTGTATGTGTGTGCRAGAACCTCCCCACTCACAGCCCCAACCTGCACTTTCATTTAGAAAGGCCAAAAGAATATCAAAACCCCAAAGCTCTGAACAAATTTTTATTTTTCAAAACTTATATGCTTGCTGCCTGCCAAGCACTAAACTGAAAGGTTTGTTGCCAAAATATCCTTTTCCAAAACCCTTCTTTTTAAAGTTCCTGCTTGCTAAAGAAGGAAGGAAGTGGCGGAAGGAAGGAAG
>JACDOX010000360.1:386578-411472 GCA_014549065.1 Cardinalis cardinalis | reverse complement strand
CACTGGCACTGAGCACTGAAAGGCTGGAAAAATAGACCAGCAAACTGCTAATGAGGGTGAATGTGAGTTTTTGGTTTGATAGAGAAGCCTCGAATGAAGGGAGATCTCAGTTCTCAGATACAGAGAAGGAAAGACACCGTTCTGGGCTGGATGGAGGTCTTGTCCAAGCTTAGTGGTTCTGTGATTGTATGAAATGGATGGAGGATGGGCTCTGGGCTTTTCCAAAGTGTTCCCAAACCCAAGCAGAATGAGCTCGTCCTGTCAGCTGGGGCTACAGGGGGGTGTGTGTGCTCACACAGCACTTTCTGAGGAATACCATGGACAGGGAATGGTGGGAAGCAATGAGCTGGTCTCTGGGGTGCTGCAAGGGCTTCAGAGCAGAATGCAGAGGGGGAGATGAAGCAGAGCCATGAATGCAGAGGCTTCTCCTGAAAACACAGGCCTGGCTCTCCCCTCTGGGCCAGGGCTGCTGTGTGTGACTGCAGTGCAGGGCTCAGTGTGAGCTSCACAGCAGCCACTTCATGGTGCAGGGAAGAGCAGGATGTGGGATCTGGCCCTCCCTCATCAGGGCACTTCAGCAGTCCTGCCTGGGACACTTGGCTCCATTTCCTGCCCAGGCATCACCCCCTCTTTCCATTTGGCTGAGGGAACATGGAAGTATTATTGTTTTTAAACAGGGCAGTTTTGACAACACGAACTGATGCATCCCTGTGGGCACATGGGCAAGCTGAGGCATTTTCTGTGAACACAGACTGCTGCTCTTTTATCRCTGCTTATTGTTGTCACCTGCCTCAAACCCTGATGGGGAGAGCAGCTTTATTTTTTTCCTTTTTTAAAATGAGCTGTTCAGTCCTCTGATTTCTAAGATTCTAAAAAACTTTGAGCAAAGTTAAAGCTTTGAGGTGAAATTAAAGATTTGACTTTGAGCCAAACAAACTTTATTTTTTGAAGTCTAACTAAGGAATAGAAACTTTCAGTTTAGGATTAGCCTAAATAATTTTTTTCTTTTTTTTTTTTTTTTTCCAGATGGGTTTTTTTTCTTCCTCTTTGCAAAAATGAAGGGGAAAAGCTCTGCCCTGGGGTAGTGCAGCTCCCTTTCCTGTTATTCTGTCCTGTTGTTGGGATGAGTGTCCTGAGAAGGGAGCAGAGCTGGGCAAGGCTCTGGAGCTCAAGGGGTAGGACAAGAGGGAAYGGCCCCAGGTTGTGCCTGATGAGGTTGGGAGTGGAAACTGGGGGAAATCTCCCCACTGGAAAGTTGGTCAGGTATTGGGCCAGGCTGCCCAGAGGCACCAATGCTGCAGATGTTCAAAAAGGGCATGGATGTGGTGCTCAGAGAAATGCCTTTGTGCTCTTGAATTCACAGTTAAGGCTTGATGATCTTCCCAACCTTAATGATTCTGTGATTCTTTGGTTGAAAGGAGGTRGAAACACAAATAACGAAGGATTAATCTGCTGTTTGCAGTGCTGGGTGTGCTCTGCTTTGGGGACAGCTTTYCCCTCCCCTCCTTCCCCAAATGAAAACTCCAATCTGTGCTTGCCGCWTTTCAGTTTTGCTCCGTTTTTACCCTAAAAAAGTGTGCCAAAAAGCATTTCTTTGCAGCCTGRGAGCCACTTCCAGATGTGTTTATCCTGAATGTCCTTATCCTGTGTGCCATTTGGTCATGCTGAGCTCAAGAGGGAGCTTGCCCTGGACCCAGCTCAGAGGATATTGCTGCAGGAGCCACTGCTCCGAGCAGAGTGCTGTGAAAACATCCAGGAGATGTCTATTCCTGCCCTAATCCCTGAAATGTGTCCCTCATAAACACAGCCAAACGATTTGGGTGCTTTTTCTGTGCAGGGTGGAGAGAGCTGCTGTGGGAACTTCRAGAGCTTGAGTGCCTTGTTTTGCATGTAAGTTCTCAGCACTGAAGTGCATAAATAGAGGGCTTTGCATCTCATAATTTATAATTCAGCCCAAGAAATGCACTAATACCTTTATCAGAACTGGGAACGTCGCTCAAAGCACAAAAGCACAAATCACTGAGGAACAGGCAGACATTAAGGGCTGCTGTTCTTTCTCCCTGTGTCTGGAATAACAGCCAAGAATCAGTGAGATTTTCTCCTAAACAAATGTTTCACTGTTGTGTGTGTGAATAAATACAATTTCTCTCTCTCTCTCATTTTTTTTCCTTTTCTTTTTTTTTTTTTTTTTTTTTTTTTTTTTTTTTTTTTTTTTAAACAGGCCAAGGAAAGAAAGGAAAAGCTGAAGTGCCTGAGGTGCAGGAGAGCATTTTGCCCTATTCCCTGCCTTTGCTTAGTGCCACCTGTGTTTCCCCACTGCAGGGTAAGAGCAGGAGGGCTGGGGATTTGGGATGGGCATGCCTGGAATAGGGGAGGAATTTCTTGACAGCTGTCCCTGGTAGTGGGACCTCTGGTTCTGGTGTAGGTTTGGTGGCCAGGCAGTGAAATCAGGAGGTTTGGGGAGATAAACCCACCTCCTCCTGATGGGAAGGGGCTGGGAGCAACCCAGGCTAGCTGGAACTGGATGGCCTTTAGGGTCCCTTGCAATCCATGAGATTCCTGTGGCAGGGAAGGAGGTGGTGGGGAAGCTTCTCTGTGAGCAGCACAGGATGGCTTTGAGTGCCCCTGAAAGCGCTTCAGCTCAGAGTGGGAAAGAAAACAACCCACCTGGGAATGCTGATATATTCTGTAGCCACAGTATATCCTGGGAAGCATGGCACCCACCCATGGTTCATTTACAAGCCCTGGGTGGTGCAGAAAGCAGGAACTGCCCTTCAGAGCCCCACTAATGGAGCTTCTCCTCCAGTGCCCTGGTGCTGACACAGCCCAGCTTCACGGGGGAAGCTGCAAAGCTGCTGCCATGATCCCCCTGCTGGGGCCAAAGGCAGCTGGAAGGCTCTGGAGAGGCTCTCAGTGACCCCAGGGTGCTGTGAAGTGGGGCCCAGGCCATTAAACCTCCATGGGGACAGGCAAGGGGAGGGAAAATGCGTGGGAGTTGGACTGCAAGTCCTCACTGAAATTGTTTGTTCTCTTAYTCCTAATCTCCAGCATCACTGGACGTGATCCCTCTGGAGGTGCTGCCAGAGCATTGAGTGCTCCATCCCTGCCCTCCAGACACCCTCTTCCTGGAGGAAAGTCGGCAACTTTGGGTTTATTCCATCTTTTCACCCATGCCAAAGCCTATTTAATATCAGGTTTGCTCTGGGTTTGTTTGGGTTTGGTCCCACAAACGCCTCTGGGGCAGGTCAGTGCATCTCCCAAGCCACCCCTTGGCTGTGCCTTTGGAGTTTGCAAAATCTCTGTTGTTCTGCTTGAATATCCCTCCCCACCTCAGTCCCRAATGGTGGGAAGCATCAGGGAATATTACTGATAAACAATAGATGTCTGGTGAAGACCCTGGTGATTTTCCTGGTACAAAAGGCTGCTGCATCCTCTGTGATAATTCCCCTTTTTTTCCCTCCTTGTTGGCTTTGTGGTTTTGTGATTTATTTGTGGGCTGGCAGGCGTCCACAGCCCTGCAGGAAATGGATGTCTGCTCTTGTGTTTGGGGGGGCCATATAAACGTGTAATTTTCCCACTGCATTAATTACAGACGTTTCTCCCTGCCTGGAGCAGCTCCATGGTTCCTGTGCCCTTTTGGTTTGTTCTCCCCAGCCCAGGCTGAGAGTATTTATAGGGAACCCCAGCTCTGACATCCTCAGCTGAGCTGGGGGAAAGTTAAAGAACTTGGCCACAAAAACTGCAGAAGGGGAAACTCTGGCCTTTTTTCACTTGATAGTAACTCCAGGACAGCAGCACGGCTGAGTTTTCCCTGGCTATTCCTCCTGCTGACGTTTTCYTCGAGGATAAAAGTGGTTTGCCCTAAGAAAACAACCCTCTTGCTATGGAAAAGAAATTGTAGGGCAATTTACTTTGGAATAGCTGTGCTACCTAATTCCTRGCTCCTGGAGAGAGACCCAGCTAGACTTGGAGCAAAGAAAGGAAACCCGAGGCAAAATTCAGTGTGGTTGAATCAGGTTTTGTTGGAGGAMAGGCTGGACAAGCCTCCCTGAGGCCCTGGCACAGGGTGCCCASAGCAGCTGTGGCTGCCCCTGGATCCCTGGCAGTGCCCAAGGCCAGGCTGGATGGGGTTTGGAGCCCCCTGGGATAGTGGRAGGTGTCCCTGGAATGTCAGGGGGTGAAACTGGATGAGCTTTGAGTCCCTTTCAACCCAAACCAGTCTGGGATTCGATGGTCTGGGACAGCAGTGGAGTCAAAAATCATAATTTCCAGCAGATGGAATGTACCTATGGTGTCCCTTGGCATGTAACGTGGGTTCTCCATGGATTCCTGATGAAACAGGAATGTCCCGCTGTGATTTTTTCTCATTTTTATCCTGCCAGAAGTGAGGGTGAACGATGAGGGATGTCTGCAAGGACAGGACAAAAACCTGAGCCAGCCTGGTGGYGTGAAACCAGGAGGGAGGTGAGAATCTGTGATGGGGACATCCAGGGATGCAGAATTCTGGGCTGTCACCTCCCATTTGGAGTCATTGCCTGGCTGTGCTGCTGCTCTGGCTCTGCTGTGACGCGTCTCAGCCTTTCTGGGGCCAGGAATGTTCCACCTACAGTTTCTCCCGGGGGTCCCAGCAAACCTTGGAGGTGAATCCATCCAGATCCACATAAAATCAAGCATCTTACTGTGTTTGTCCTGCCTCATGCCCTGTAAGCCTTGAGCACCTTCCATGACCTCTCTCACATTTCACTTTCAGAGCGCAGCCCACGTGTGGGCCACGAGCTGCGCGGGTCGGTGTGGGCTTGTGCAGGGCTGTTGCTGCATTCCTGTGGCTGAGGCAGYGGCTTGGGGCTGGGACAGAGCCCTCAGGAGCCAGCTTTCCTTGGGAAAGCACCCACCTGACCRTGAGCACAGCGTGGCTGGGCCTGGACACGCAGGCTGCTGTTACCTCTGCACCTGGTCCGGCCTTACCGAGTGGTGGAAGCTCTCCTGGTGAGGGAAGGATGCCCTGGTGAAATCTATTTCATAGAATCCCAGAATGGGATGGGGTGGAAGGGACCTTAAACTCCTCCAGTCCCACCCCCTGCCATGAGCAGGGACACTTTCCACTRTCCCAGGCTGCTCCAAGCCCCATCCAGCCTGGCCTGAGACACTTGCAGGSGTCCAGGGGCAGCCACAGCTGCTCTGGGCACCCTGTGCCAGGGCCTCRCTGCCCTTAGACTAAAGAATTTCCTTCTAAATCATCTCCYCATGACCTGAGTTTAGGCTCTGAACACAAACACCATTAGCAGCAACAGGCTYTGTGCACTTCCCTCCCTGCCCTGCTCTAAAAGCAGCAGCCCCAGCAGCAAACAACCTTCCCTCCATGCTGCCAGTGCTGAGCCAGAGGAGCTGCACCCCCTGCCCTTGCAGAGTGTAAATCTCACCCACTCCCTTTTCCATGTGGCCAGTTTGGCAGTCTATTCACCATTAAAGCCTTTCCTTTCACAGGGTTTCACAAGGGTAGGGATTTATCTGGGCACGAATTCACTGCCCTTGTGGGTGACAAGGAGGTGCTGCTGTGATGCTGACACAGCCAAACACCATTCCAGGGCACTGCAGGGGGGAAGGGGATTCAGGGCAGGTGTAAAAGTGGGCCAGGAATGACACAAAATAGAGGAGGACAAGTGTGCTCTGCTTCCAGAGGCTGGGGGAAGGTGCTGAGCAGGAACTGCAGCAGGACAGCAGGGTGGTGGAGGGAGCCAGAGGAACATCCCGTGTTTTGTCCTCTCTGCAGGGAGCTCAGGGCCAGCAGGGATTGGCCAGGAACTGGGTCAGGATGAAGAGGGATGAAGCAMACAGAGCTGAAGTGCTCCAGCAGGGCCCCTTCGCCCCCTGCCCAGCCTGTGCCCGTGTTCTCGGGCTCTTCCCTGCTCCAGCAGCTCCTGCCAGCCCCTCGGGGAGCTGGGTGAGGGCACACAGGGGTGTGCATGGCACAGCAGCACCCTCTGGGCACTTCCCAGCTGAGTGCAGCACTTCCATCCCAGCTGGGGCATCCCCTGTGCCCCTGCAGAGTCTTTGGCACTCCCCTTGGCACWCCCCTTGGCACGGCTGGTGCAGGGGAGGCAATGTCCACGTGGCCACCTCGGCTGGGAGATGAGTCAAGAGAGCCCTGGGTGCTGCTGGTGTTGGTCACAGCTGCTCTGGGCAGTGCCAGGGCCTGCCCACCCTCCCAGGGAGCAGTTCCTCATTCCCAATATCCCATCCAGCCCTGCCCTCTGGCACTGGGAGCCATTCCCTGTGYCCTGTCCCTCCATCCCTTGTCCCCAGTCCCTCTCCAGCTCTCCTGGAGCCCCTTYAGGTGCTCTGAGCTCTCYCTGGAGCCTTCTYCTCTCCAGGTGAGCACCCCCAGCTCTSCCAGSCTGGCTCCCTGAGCATCCTCTGGACCCTCCACTGAGGCTGTTGGTACCAACCACGAAATAAAGGAAATATTGCACTAGATTGCCCTGGGCTCCCATCAGGTCTGGCAATCTGTTTTTTTTCTTAAGTGAGGGGGGAAGAAAAAGAAAGAACACTCACTCACACACACACACACACTGAGCGCTACAGCAAGCTGAAGTGTTTTCCTCCTGAAGAGCCCTTCCTCCCGGGAGCAGAGCAGGAGTCAAGCAGTGCTGTGCCTCCTCCAGCAGGCACTCMGCCCTCCACCTCCGTGCTCAAGGGCTCCTGGCAGCCAGGGCTGCTCGGGGAGAGCGTGGGGAGGGCGCTGCCACCCTCCCAGCCGCGATCAGGGCTGCGGTCTGTCAGGGGCAGGCCCGCCCCGCAGAGCCAGAAATGCCGCGGAGAATTAGGGGCATGGCTGGGGTTTGGAGTGCAATGGGGAGCCGCTGCTGTTCCTAGGCAGGCTGTGACCACCCAGCCTTGCTAATCAGATTTCAGGGGATGCTCAGCCGGCTCTTGCTGTAGGGAGCTCGGGGTGTGTGTTGGTGGCAGGGTCTGTGTTCCAGTGGGGAAGGAGGACGCTCCTGATTCAATGCCCAGAGAGCTGGTTTTGTTGGTGGAATGGGGGGAAAGGGCCATTTGGGAAGCTGTGCATCCCCATCCCGGCTCTCTGCAGGTCGTTTGGGTGCCCCCTGAGGGTGCCCAAAGCCAGCCTTACCCCGGCAGCTCTGCTGGCTGGGCTGACCCTGCTGCCAGAGCCGAGGGCGCTTGGGCACTCTGAGCCTCAGTGCCAGCAGGAAAACCAACCACATCCAGCACCTTCACTCCATCCTCACCCAGCTGCCTTCAGCCCTGCCCCTCCGTTCCCCAAGCACTCTTCTGATCCCAGGAACTGCAGGGATCAGTCCCTGAGCCGAGGGAAGTGGGGATCCTTCACACCAGCCTTTCATTAGCAAAGGCGCGTGTGATTTTTTTTGATTTTTTTTCTTTTTTTTTTGTTGCAGGGTTTGCTCCGTGGCGATTCCAGCGAGGAATAAAAGTTTCCTTGCATTCCCCAGCGCTGGGGGAAAGCAGCTTCCGTCAGCATTGCCTGTGCTCTCGGCTGTGCTGGATATGGCAGGGCTATTTTTAGAAGCCAGGGTTGCCATGGCAACCCAGTGTATTTTTTCTGTTAAATATAGCAGCTGTTGCAGGGAACTCTTGTCCTTCTGGATGTAAAGGCTGTGCTTCTGCCCTCTGACAGAGCTCAGGGTATTAGAGGCAGATGAGAGAGGATGATTAAATAAGTGGAAGCCCAGAAGGAAGCGTGGGTCTGTAATTACACGGAGGGGTTTGGGATGCAGCCCTGTGTGTCTGCAGTGTCTGCATTGAAAATGGTGTGGGGACAGGGRCAGGGGAGCTTTTCCATGTGGGGCTCCATGAAAGCACCCTGCCCCTCTCTCTGCAGCTGCCCAGCCTGCCTGGCTTTGGCTGTTCTGGTCTCTGCCCCTTCCAGGAGGAGAGGTGGGGGTGCCAAACAGGCCATGCCATCCAGGGGGAGGAAGGAGCCTTTTTTTGGGGGAAAAAAAACCCCAGTTTTATTCCTACCTGCACCTCAGGAGCCTGAAGCAGAGGTGTGGGCTGCAGGGCTGGGGCCTGGAGCTGCCTCCATCTCCTGTTGGTGATGGACACCTCAGTGGGAGCAGCGGGAGAGGTGCAGGTCCCATCTCCTGCAGGGCTGGGCCAGGGCTGCAGTGTGGGAATGCTCTGGGACTGTGTTGCATCCTAAAGCAGTAACATTGCCCAGCTTTGGGGTTCAGTGGGGAGAAAACTGACTCTGCTTCTTTATTTTTTAATTTTTTCTTTACGTTTACTGGATCCCTGCAAGGTGCCAACGCATCCCATCAAAGGGCTGGTTTCCATCTCCTGGGAGGAAGGAGGAGGAGAGGGGTGGGGAGCTCGATTGCTCAGCCAAGGGCAGCCTGTCAGCTGGGAGATATGGGGATCTTATTTTTAATTAACTACTCTTTGCCCCATTAAATGAAGAAAGAAACCAGAGCACAGCAGATATGAGCAGGGCTTAGGATCACTGAAAGTTTCCTTAAAAAGTGGATGCAGTGACAAAGAACCAAATTTAAACCAGATCGAGTTTAAAGGATCTGCGGAGGTCACTGTGACCAAGGCTTTGAACAGGAATAACACATTCCTGGGAGCCTTATCTGCTCCCTGAGCTATCGTGAGTGGCATCTATTGCTGGGGATGTTATTGCTTTTCTGAATTTAATAGCAGAAGCAGTGCTCAAGCAAGCACGAAGCTGCAGGGGGAGAGCTGCCTCTGTGGCCGTCGGGGGCTGGAGTTCACCCCGGGCCTGGTTCCCTGCAGGGTGTTTTGGAGGGATGGGGCCTTTTGAGGAGTCAGGGGCTTAGGAGGATGGAGGATGGAGTCAGATGCTGCCTGTCCCCTGCAGCTGGAACCTGCTTGAGCATCCTCTAGCCGAGGGCATGAAYACGGGGCTCATCCCTGAGGAGGCGCTGCCCGCCACAAAGGAAGGAAAGGCTGCCACATCACATCTGAAGATTTCCTTGCATCCTTCAGGGAATGGGTTGACAGGGGCTTGTGGCCCAGAAAATGTAGCTGGCAGCTGGGAGGGAGGTTCAGGGCAATCATYTCAGATGCTGCTTTGGTTTAAATCCAGCACGGGGTGGAGGGAGGGCAGTGGAGTGGGCACAGCTCCAAAAGCTGTTTGCACATGGAATGGTTTGGGTTGGAAGGGCCTCTAAAGACCACACAGTTCCACCCCCTGGCATGGGCAGGGACACCTTCCTCTGTCCCAGGGTGCTCCAAGCYACATTAGCCACATCCCCAGTGCCAGGCAGGTGGGTCACAGGCTCCATCTCCTCTCTGTGCCCTCTCTGGACCCGTCACCCCACCAGTTCCACTGCGCTGGTGCCAGAGGCGGAGTTTCCCCAGGAATGGGTATTTATTAAAACTCCTGCCTCTGCTTACGAGTCCACTTCCCTGTGTATTCAGGGATGATCGGGGTGTTTATGCTCCCTGCTTTCCCTGGGCTGATTTATGGGTTTATTGTAATCCCTGCATTGTGTGGCTGCCCCTCTCCAGGCTGCAGTCCTGGGAGGGTTTCCCTTTCTCCCTGRGCATTGGCTGCTCCGTCCCTCAGCCTTTTGCAGGGATTTGTGTGAGGGACGACCATGGCAGCATCACACTCCAGCTGGGACAGTGGAAGGGGGTTGGAAGGAGATGGGATTTAAGGTCTCTTCCAAGCCAAACCATTCTGGGATTCTGGGATTCTCTGGTCCTGTGATCCAGCCCTGAAGCACTGAAGGCTGCAGCCAGACAAAAAGCTCATCCATGAGGATGAGGAAGGGAGCTTGGAGCAGCCAGTGTAGCAAGGAGATGCATCAGCACCTGCWCCCAGCTGCAGGAGAAGGAAGGAGTGCTGGGAGTTCCCTCCCCACAAGTGCAGAGGTAAGAGGAGACAGGATCTCAAAACCTCCAGAAATGTGTCCCAGATCCCCCTAACTGGGAAGAACATTGCAAGGCTGGTGCCCCCAGCCACCATCCCTGCCAGAGTCACTGCAAGGGCTGCTCTGGAAGTTCTGTTCTGACATGGGGTGTTTTCAGTATCATTTTTATCCTGGGGAACAAGTGAATGCCAGAGGAATCTCTGTTTGTTGTACCCTGGAAGCTGACAGTTCTGCTCTCCCCTTTCCAAGCTCAGCCTGTGTTTTCCAAGCTCAGGGGGTTTGCCAGTCCAGCCTCAGCACCTGGTGCAGCAGTAGCAGATCTGGGGAAATTCTCTGAGAGAGGAGTGTCCATGGTAGTGCTGATACAAGGGGAAAGTCCAAACTTTCTGTGGGAGAATTTCTGGGCACCAAGAAAGCAGGCAGCAAGTCCAGGCTGTGGACTCTCCATCCCTGGCCAGGTTGGATGGGGTTGGAGCCAGCTGGGATAACGGAAGGTGTGCCTCCCCATGGCAGGGGTGTTGGACAACATGATGTCTTAAGATCCTTTCCAACCTAAACTACTCAACTATTCCATGATTTTATGATTTCCAGTTAGTCCCAAAGGTGTTTGCTGTCCCCACAGGAATGTGAGTTTGGCCCAAAGCTGTGGCAGGAGCTGAGGAAGCAACAGGATGAGTTTCCTGTAGGATTGTAGCCCTGCTGGCTTTAAACCCCAGGCATGGAGACCCTGTTGTCTGTTCCGCTGCTGCCTCCAGCTTAATTTTTTAGTTTTAGCTCCCCAAACCTTTCCCTGAGTTCCTTCTAGGGGGAGATGCAGGAAATGCATGTTTGCCTTTGCTGCAGCATGAGCAGCCCCACCAGCCCAGAAAGCGCAGGGTCCAAACGCCAAAACCTCTCCTCCTCCAACCCAGAGCTCCTCCAAGGCAGCTGCAGCTCTGGGGGAGAGGCAGGAGCAGCTGGAGCAGAGGCAGGGCCAGCTGAGACGATGCCAYGAGGATTATTTCATGTTCCTGCTGAAGGGGAGCCCAGAGCAGCCCCTTCCTCCCCTGAGGGGCAGCAGCTCCCAACACCTGCCAGGCCTGGACAGCCCCAGGAAGGACGAGATGTCCCCAAGGAATGGCCCAAGGAGATAAACCCAGGGAGGGTTGGACAGGGACAGAGTTGGCCAAGGGTGGGTGCTGCCCCAGGATGGTTTGTTGGGAAGGGAAGCTCAGGATGGATGTGGATAGCAGCATCTCCCCTCCCTGCAGAGAGTTTTCCGTGTTCAAAGCAAAACCTGTTGTTTTGTCGAGGTGTTGAAGATTCTTCTGTTTTGGTTTTTTTTTTGGTGGGGGGAGGTGGTTTCTGAAGGAGGTTTTTTGTTTTTGAGGGGGTTTTGGGATGGCATTTGGTGTCATTTTGCATTTGTTTTTTTGTTTCTAGGGGTTTTGGGGTTTTTTTTTGTGTTTTGTTTTGGGGTGCTGGGTTTTTTGTTTCATTTTTTGGGGTTTTTTTGAGGGTGGGTTTGTTTGGGGATATTTTCGGGGGATTTTTTTTTAGAGCTGTTGGTTTTAAAATTTTTTTTGGGAGGGCTTTTCTTGGAGATTTGTCTGTTTGTTTTTCATTTGGTTTTTTTTTGCTTGTTTCTTTGCAAGTACTGTATTTTGAGGGGGCTAGACTTTTGGGGGTTTTTTTTTGGGGGGGGGAGAATTGGGGTTTTTAAAAATTATTTRTTTTGTCTGGAGGAGCAGGCTTTTTGTTTGTTTGTTCGCTTTGGTTGGTTGGTTTGGGTTTGTTTCTCCCCTGATGAATACCAGGATGCAGCTCTGCCCCTTCAGGCAGTGATGGGATATCTCACCCCCTCTCCCTGTGTCCACAGAGGATCCTTCCCCTGTGTTGGCTCCGTGTGTAAAGGGCTGGGGAGAGCAGGATGTCGGGCAGAGGCAATTATTAACTCTAATTATARCTGTGAGAGTGACCCTCTTTGGGCTGGACTGGAAAGGCCCCCAAAACCATCCATGTTTTTTTCCTTCTCCTCCCTGGAATTCAGCTCAAGCAGCCCTTTCTGTGGCCAGGATGTGCCTCCTCCATGCCATCTTTGGAGTCYCAGGTGCTGTTTGAGCTCCTCCACGACCTCACCCCTGCATCCCTGTCCATGGGGGACACGGAGAGGAAACCTCAGCCAGGGCAGGATGTGCCTGGGCCATTTCCCTTCCAGCAGCAGTGGGAGAAAAGAGAGCCTCCAAAATCTGTAAATCAACCATCTCTCAAACRGTGTGGGATTAAGGAAAAGGTGCAGAGTAGAAATGATTTCCTCAGGGGAAAGAAGCAGATAATTTCATTTGCCCAGGAAAATGATGTCTCCATCAGTTGTCTTCAGGAGACTCTAAAAAGAATTAAAGGAGGGCTCAGAGTRTGCAGTTATTGTGGAATTTTGGAATCCCACACTGGTTTGGGTGGGAAGGGACCTCAAAGCCCATCCCATTCTACCCGCTGCCATGGGCAGGGACACCTCCCACTATCCCAGGTTGCTCCAGACCCCCTCCAACCTGGCCAGGGATCCAGGGGCATCCGTGACTGAGTTGGCTGCTCTGGGGTCAGYGTGGGTGGAAGAAAGGTCCCAGCTCTGCCACAAAGGGATCTTTTATTTATCAACAAAGCCATGGGATGTGAATTTCTCTGGTGCCTTCACTGAGTTGTCACATGGAAATTGAGCTGCTACTAAGCAGCTTTGGGCTGCAGCCAGTTCATTACAGCAAACTTTCATCCAATTGTCATTACTCTTATTAATTTTATTATGATGCCTCCTGCTCTGTTGTAAATTGGAGGGTTTTCCTGAGGCTCCTGTTGGACTTTTTTGAGTTGTCTCAAAACTGGATGGCAAATTTCTGTGAGCTCTGAAACGAGGCCGACCTGGAGATKTCCAACAGCAGGATTTGGCCAAATCTCCAGCGCCATGGAGAAACAAGGATGACCATCCACCTGCACCCTCCCACCTGTGCCTTCCATCCCCCACTGTCATCCCTGTTTGCTTCCATGCCTGACTTCACTCCCAGCCCCCATGATTTTTCCTGTAAAACCCCAAAACTCTAATTTGAAGAGTGGGAGAGGGGAAGGCGCAGCCATCCAGCAGAGCAAACGCTAAATCGAGCTCTAATTGCTCATTTAAACTAATTAATTTACCAAACCCGAGGAATTTCGAAAGGGTGCTTAGGAGCCTCGCCCTCCCTTCTCCCAGGCACCAGGCAGGGGATGGGGAGCCCCAGGACCGCTTTTGGTGCAGCCTCCTCCGAGGTGCTGATGGCAATTCCCGGGAATGGGAGCATCCCTTTCCCCCCCCAGCTGATGGAAAAGCAGCGCGTTCAGCCTGCAGGGCTGGGGCTGCAGGAGGCAGCAAACATCCCCGGTGCTGACACGGCAATAAAACCGGTGCGTCTGCAGGGGAGAGAGGAGAGCAGAGCAGAGCAGAGGAGTCAGCAGCAGATGCGCCCCTGCAGAGCTGSTGCCGTGACGGATGCTCTGCCCAGRGTCTGCCAATCCCTTTTTCTCTGGCTCCCAGGCCTCCTTAGTTGTGCTGTCTGTGATTAAGGAACTCTTTGAAGGCAGCGCTGGGAGTTGTTTGGTCCAGGTGGGAACAGCTGGCCCTTTGGCTCTGGGCACAGAGGACATGGGGACAGAGGTGTCCAGGGTGCTCTGGTGACCCCAAAAACGTTCAGGAGGGTCAGGAGGCTTGGTGGAGATCCACCTGGATATATCCCAAGATAGACAAATTCCCAGGGAGCTGCTGCTTTCCTGGTGGTKCTTCCTCCCCAAGCCCCCCGGGAAGCGCATGGATGTGGGGAGGAGTGCCGTGCTTGGGTGAGCTGTTACATCTGACATCTCCCRCTGGGCTCAGGGCAGGTGGGTGCTGCTTTCCAGCCTCCATGAGCTGCCCTCAAACGCTTTCTGAAGGCTGCTGAAGCCTGGGACTGCAGGAGGGATGCAAAAACAGCTCCAAGAGGACTTTGAGAGTGCCCGAGGGACTTTGCCAAAATGCAGATTAGAAGGGGATTTAGAACCATGGAATTACAGACTGGTTTGGGAYGGGAGAGACCTTAAAGCCCATCTGGTTCCACCCCTTGCCATGGGCAGGGACACCTTCCACCAGAGCAGGTTTCTCCAAGCCCTGTCCAAGCAAGGGCAGGATCCCAGCCCCAGACCAGGTTTTTCCAAGCCCTGTCCAACCAAGGGCAGGATCCCAGCCCCACACCAGGTTTCTCCAAGCCCTGTCCAAGCAAGGGCAGGATCCCAGCCCCAGGGATGTCTGTGCCATCCCTGCCCACCCTGGAGCTCGTTCCCAGGTTCCTGGAGGTGGAGGAGCAGGTCCTGTAGATGGAGTGCAGAGATTGCCTGAATATTCATGGATCGGCGGGCAAGCTGCAGCGGGCCCTTGTTACAAACTGCTACCCAAACTGCTTACATCCATCAATGAGGGAAATAAATAAACAGATGCTTGTTAATTGACTTAATTACCCACCAGCAAACAGGAGACTGGGAGCACATCAGTTAAAAAAAATGTTTTAAGAAGCATCTCATAGTAATTCTTCTCCACGTGCAAACCACACYGGTCTCCTCTGCCTGTAATGAACCCTCCCCAAGACAAGGAATGGATTTTCATTATGCAGGAAGGAGGGGTCACATTCTGAAAATGAGGGTTGTGGCTTGAAGTGAGCCCTAAATTCATGCCCTCTTCCCAAAACCAGGGCTTTAGCACARAGCCATGCAAATAACCATCCTTGAGCAAGAGAAATCCAGCAGCTAAGGTAATCCTTGTTTTCCAGCTGGGAGCAGGCATGAAGGAGAAGGAGGTAGGGYTGAGAAACTCTTAAAGATTATTTTTTTCCCCTTCTCTTTTGTAAAGATCTCTGAGAAGAATGGAAAATTGAAAAACTGAAGACTTGTTCCTCTCCCTGCCATGTGGATGTGGGATGACTCTGATGTCTCCTGACAGGGCTGATGCTCAATATGCACAGCCGAGTGTGGAGCCAGCAGGATGGGATGGATAAACAAGAAGGACTGCCCCAGCCAGAGGCCTGTGAAAAAATCCATGACTYTTTTTGTCCCAGGGTGGATGCAGCAGGTCCTGTGCCAACCCTGGAGCAGTCACAGAGGAGTTTGGGTTGGAAGGGAACTTAAAGCTCATCCYGTTTTCCACCCCTGCCATGGACAGGAACGCTGGACCGGGGTTCTCCAAGCCCAGTGCTGCCACACCTGGAGCCCCTCCAGCCCTGTCCCTGCCCATTTCCAGCCTCCTTTCCCAGCACTTTGCCCTGTTCCTGCTCTGCCAGGGTGGCTGTTGGGAAAAACCAGTGTGGGCTCCTTTGGAACTGCTGGCAGTTGTTCTGCAGGGCTGTTATCTGCAGATCTTGATTAATGAGAGCCCCCAGGGCAGGCAGGTTGTGAAAGAAGCCCCATGATCGTGGCCCTGGCTGCCTCCCTGACGTCAGTGTGACGCAGGGCACCCAGGGCAGCACGGGCCCTTGGGTGCAACCAAAAAGAAAATAAAGAATGAAGGGGCGGAGTGAGAGGCAATAAGACATGAAAGGAGATTGTCTTATCAGCCAGAGCTGGCAGCTGGAGTGAATTTCCTCTCGCCAGTGCAGACTCTGCAGTGTGGGTGATGTTCCCTGCATCCAGCCCTGCTCTGGGCTCTGGGGTGGCTGCAGGAGAAGGGGGCACTGGGCAGGTGCTGCACCAGCTGTGGCTCAGATCTGATGGCACGGTGGTTTTAAATCCTGCAGGGGTGATGCTATGCCCTGGACCTTTTATCCCAGCCTCCTGATGTGTCTGGTTGGGTTTTTACGCTCGGTGCTGAACGCAGGTGACACTGGGGACAAGGCCTCTGAGCAGCACTGCAAGCAGGTCTCCCAGCAGGATGGGTGGCAGCTGGGTTTGGGGTTTGGGATCAGCCCCTGCATTAGGCAGCACAGCCAGGGATTCACAGGCAGGCTGGGTGCTCTTGGCAGCTTGGAGTTGGAGGCTACACTGCCGTTCTTGTGGTGTCCTTCCTTCTCCTGTGCCACAGYCCTTTGCAGCCACAGTGACCACAGCAAGAAGGGAGGGCTGGTGCTCCCCCACCTTCAGCAAAAAAAGGAACATTTTTAGATCCCTCTGTGATGTTGGGCTCCTTTTGCTGCCCATTTACTTCTGCCTCTTTCCAGAATTWAAAAAAAAAAAAATCTTGAAAAAATTAAAAACTCACCAATTTTCGACTGTGTTGCTTTGCAGAAGAGAGGAGGGGAGGGCTGGGAGGGGGAGATGGGACGGAGCTATTTTAGTGCAAACCCATCTGCGTTGCTAATTCTCCATCCAGCCCCAATCATTGCTGGATGCGCCAGGTGGCCTGGCCCAGAGAGCCCCTTCCGTGGTCTTCCAGCTCCCCATTCCAGCACATCCCTGCTGGCAGCGGGGTGCCTCAGCAGCTCCGTGCCCTGGGGGAGCACAGGCACGTGTCCCCCTCCCCGCGGGCAGCTCCGCGCCTYGGGAAGGGCGGCGGGGCCCTCGGCACGTTCCGGAAAGTTCCGCGCAATCTGTTTACTCTGGGACATATGCTGTGTGCATGCTGCCTGCAGTCTTGCTGCCTCTAATAACTTTGGGTGTAATTTTCCGCGCTCTGGTGCCTGGGGCGGGCAGTTATTGACAGCTGTGGGAAGTGGGGGGTGCAGATGGCCCTGGATGCCGCGGAACCGCTCCGGTGCCGCTGGGAAAGCTCCACGGGGAACCAGAGCAGGGATGTGGCGCCGCTGCTCCCCTCTCAGGTGAGCTGTTGGGGCTGTGATGTTCTGTGGGAGCCAGGTAGGGCTGCCTCCCGCAGCAGCGGCTTCTCAGTGTACACATTAGAGCGTATTTACGATGTAAATTAATAAGTGCCATCTGCTTACCTCTGGTGTTGTGGGAATGTTGTCTTGTGACTGGCTACAAACAAGACAACATTGAAGAGGTAACACCTGCTGGGACATATTTCTGCCGTTTATTTCCAAACATTGGGAGGTTGTTTTGGACGGGAGGAATAGGTACCAGCTCCTCTCGCTGTGTATTAAGTGCTAATGAGTTGTGGGGATTGCCAGGTGACATCCCCGAGGAGCTGGTGGGGATGGAGGAAGCTGCATCCGAGGGCAGAGGGACCTCGGCAAGGACCCTGCACCTCTGCACCTTGTCCTCCACTGATGGGGATTTAAGGGGATGTTTAGCTGGTGAAAAGTTGCTGCTTGTCAAATGCAGAGCTCACTACAGGGATATACTGATTCCAGGCAAAAGGGCCCTAGAGGTTAAAAAAAAAAAAAAAAAAAAAAAAAAAAAAAAAAAAAGGAAAGGTCTGTCCTGTCAAAACATCCCACTTCAGCCTTTGGGGATGGGATAATCTCAATTTTCATTTCAAAATCGCAGCCCACTTTTGAAATGGAAATTATTCTAATGCTGAGGCACAGATGAAATYCTTCCCTTTTAGCAAAAGAAAATGTTTTGTTTGACTTCAGATACATTTTTTTCCCCCCAGTTTTCCTGGAACAGAAATAAAACCTAATGAAACAGATAACAGAAAAAGAGCTGGGATCCTCGGTGTCTACCAGCTCTCATTTCCACCCAGATGCTCCCGAGCTGACATCCATGCTCCCCTCATCCCTCTTCATTTCCCTCATCCCCTTCTTTTCCTGCAGAACAGCAGCTCACAGGCCTGGCTGTGCAGGATGGGGAGTTCCAGTGCAGAGCAAGGATGCTGGTGGGGAAGGAGATCCCCTGCCCAAACCTGCAGAGCTGGAGGAGCTCCTCTGKWGATGGAGTCGGGGATTTTTGAGCCYGGGATTTTCCAGAGGAGGGGGATTTTCTAATGAAAGGCCAGGTGGGAAATGGAGAATCTGGGTGCAAAAGTGCAGGAGACACTGCTGGGGCTGCCAGAGCAAACTGGGGATGGGAAATGTCTGAAACTTTTGTGAAGGCAACCAAAGAGAGCAATGGGTGAGTCTGGAGAGGCTTCTGCAGAGAGGTCAAGGCAGGAATGAGCGTCCTGTTCTCCACATGAGAGCTTTCCAAGTGGCCCTGAAGAGGGGGRTTTGGAGCGTGGAGCAGGCTCCAGGTGCATCCTCAGGGAGGATGGAGAAGCCTAAACAAGCAAGCCACAAGTGACCTCAGGAACATTTCTGCTGGGACACGTTTTCCAACGAGTTATTTTTGAGGGTTTTCTTACCAGCTTTGCTAAGCCAGCCTGGCAGCCCCCCTTCCTCAGCCCCAGACCTGCAGGGAGCAGTTTTAACAGGGATCTTCTCTCCCTGGGTGCAGGATGGATCACAACCAGCCTCAGCTTGGTAGCAGGACTTTCATCCTTATTCTGCATTTCCAAAAGGATTTTTGCAAGGAAAAGACATCGATTGGAAAGTTTTGCCCCACCTGGCTGACTTCTGTGTCCCTGTAAGCACAGGGGCAATGGTGGGCTGGGCTGGGGATACCCTTCAGTGTGGGATTCCTGTGTTCCTGGGACAGGGCAGAGGAGGCTGGAGCTCTCCAAATGATCCTGCTGCTGTTCAGCTGCCTCTCTGCCCCTTGGCTGCTTTCCACCTCTCCCCAAAATCTGGGGTGCCACGGTCAAGCCCCAAYGAGGCATCCTGGGTGACTCAGGCTGTTGTCAGTGGCACAGGGCCCGGGGCAGAGCTGCCACCGTGGGTGTTTGCAGTGGGATGGGCAGGGACAGCGGTGCCAGGGGCAGCCCTGCCCCATGGGATGCCCTGCAGGGATGCTGATGTGGGGGATTGGGGGCAGAGGGATGGTACCCGCAGGGAGGTCAGCACGGTGTGGGGTGCTGGAACTGTGGGGTTTGGTGCTCCTCACCCCCAGAGCTGGGCAGCTGCCAGAAGAGCTCTGACCACAGCTGGGTGTCCTGGTAAAAATAACTCCACGGCATAAACTTCGGCAGCAGGGAGAGCGGAGAGCAGCTGGGGCTGCGCTCCCACATCAGCAAACATCTGCCCCGGCCATGGCAGCACGGAGAGAATGGCTCTGGCTGGCACTGCCAAAACCCAGGGGCAGTTCTGGGGGGCACGGAGCACAATAAACGCTGGGCCGAACTGGTTCCCAGAGGCAACAGCACCAACTGCAGGAGGGGGAAAGAGGGAAGAGGCGAGGAGCCTTTCCCGAGAGGAGCGGGGGGAGCGGCCGGCTGTGCCCCGGGCAGTGATGCTGTTTGATTTTGCGGTATTTCCTTTGTTTACCGTGAGTCCCAGCAGGACGGGGCCGGGCTGCCGGTGCCGCTCCGGGCCCGTTTGCTTTGCCAGGGCGGGGCGGGAGCCGCTTTCCCTGCCCCGCTCCCCACGGGGCACCGAGGCACTGCCAGCGCCGGCCTGGCACAGGAGGAGCTGCYCATGCCCTGCTGGCACTTCCACCTTCCCAGCAGGAACTTTTCCTGGGTGCTGCGGGCAGTGCTTCACCTCCCCGGGCTCTCCCGGCTGGAGGATGGAGCCGGAGCGCTGCAGAGGATGCTCTGGGTGAGGAGGTGACCGCGGAACCACCTTGCCGAGCCAGGAGGGGCCGTGCCCACCCTGCCCAGCCAAGGGCACACCCTGGGCACATCCCGGTGCCCACGGCACATCCCGGTGCTCACAGCACATCCCGGTACCCCTGGGCACATCCCGGTGCTCACAGCACATCCCGGTACCCCTGGGCACATCCCGGTGCTCACAGCACATCCCGGTGCCCCCGCACACCCCGGGACGCGGGGGCAGCTCTGGCCGCTCTCGGCGCTCCCCGGGCCGTGCCAGGCTCGGTTCCCTGGCCCTGGCAGGGCCCGTGTGGCAGCCCTGGCAGCAGACGCCGGTAATTTTCCACCATCCCGGCACGGAGCAGGCACGGCGAGCCTGGCCGGGCTCCACGGCGGGTTCACACCTCTCGCTTTCGCAAGAGGCGCGCTGATAAAAGCCCGAAAGGCAAAGAAAGGGCATCGCTCTGATTCACCCGGCATGCTGCAAGCTGTCCCGCTTTGTTCCCTCTCCTCTCGCCTGCCTCTCTGCCCCATTCCGGGACAGCACAGGGGGGGATTCACCTTCCCAGGCGCTGCCACCCTGCTCCTCTCCCAGCCAGCCCAGGAGCTGCGCATGGGCTGGGACACCTCCTAACTGCTCAAGATAGATCCCTTAAGAAAGAGTCTTCCATATGGTCCACGGGATTTAATTTTTTTTTTTTAACGTATTTTTTTCTCCCCCTTGCTTCTACAACTGTTACAGGGAGAGATATTTTCCCCCCTGTTTGACATAGATATAATCTTCTTCTGATACACAAATGCCAGATGGCATGGCAAAAAAAAAAGATAATAAATGTGTCTGCAGCCTCGACAGTGAAGTCTGGGAACCTGGGAAATGGCTCTGGAGGAGCTGGGAGTGGCTGGCTCAGGGCTGGGKTTTTTTGAGGGGGAGAAGGGGAGGTGGAGCATTTCATGGAAGGTGGTTTGAGGAGCCAGGGAATGCTCTGTGACCATCCCTGGGCGTCCCGGTCCGGGATTTGAGCTGCTGCCAGTGATGAGCAAACCCAAGGAAACCTGGGTGGTGGAGGGAGGGTGTTCTTAAATTTGCCTCTGGGAGGACGCTCTGGCAYGACAGGAGAAGCAGGGAAGGCAAATGCCATAACCCAAAAGTCCTGCCTGCTGGAAGGTGCTGAGAAGGGTGACAGGGAAAGCCCTTCATTAATGCCAATCTGCACACGTGCTCTCCCTAATTACGGGGATGAGAAATGGCTCTTGTCCTGCCTGGTGCTCCAGGATAACCCTGGAAACGTGGCCTGTCACCACAGCCAGGCATTTCCTCCCCAGACCTGTGTTTAATAAACAAATACGAGAGCAGTCAGGTTGGAAAAGGGCAGATGGGTTTTTTTCCCTCTGCTCCAGCTGCTTGGGTTTCTCCACACTGGGCTTTGCCTCTTCCCTRCTGTCCACGGGGGGATGCACGCAGGGATCATGCAGGACCTGGAATGGAGCCACCAATCCTYGGAGGAGTTMAAAAAATGAGTAGATGTGGCACTTGGGGACGTGGTTTATTGGTGAACWTGGTGGTRATSGTTCATGGYGGGACTCAAGGCCTTTTCCAACCTCAATGATTCCRTGATCCYGTGGAAGCACACCCRCCAYGAACCTGCAGTGYGCACAMACTGGGGACCTCTGAGCCAAAATATCCCCACTGGTGACCCCAAATCCATCGTGGAGGGTGGCTCCATGAGTGGTGGGAAGGCCTGTGTGGCTCTGTGTCCATTCCATCCAGGAATTGTCCACAGCCTCTGTATGGATAAGCAGCCATGCCATCCCCAAGCCAGCTGGGGGCCTGTGCTTGAGGTTGTGCAACTGTTTTTTTTTTTTTTTTTTTAAAGCTTTACCATAAAAATGCAAACCCTGTGGGAGGCCAAAGGGCAGGGGAACCTGCTCATGCACGAGGAAATAGAGTTGGAATTGCTTTTATGGAGCCTGGTCTGGAATAACTGCCCGTGCTGGCACGTCTCCTTCAGAGCAAGGGCTTGGCCCACGTGTCCCACGGGATGGCTGCGATGGGGACCTGKCCCTGCACCCCCATGCTGGATTTCAGCCTTGGAGGCCCCTGCCCAACAAATGGGAGGGGAAATGGAAACRGGAGTGAGGCACCAGAAGGACACTGCCTGCTTCCCTCCACAGTCCTGRTGTCGGTGCTTTCCTGATCGTTTTCCATAAATCCCTGGGCAGCGCCCAAGCTTTATTTTTAACAGAAAAGGTGGGAGATGGCCACAAATAGCATTTTTCAAGCCTCTGGGCACATAAGCCAGGGAGAAAATATTTTCTGGCTGACCCAGAGCCGGCAGTGTCTGGGCTTTTCCAGAGGCAGCTGCCGAGGATTGCCAAGGAGACCTTGGGCAGATGCGCTGCTGACTCAGGACACGTCGGAGCGTGGGTGTTTTATGGGAGCTCTCACAGGGGTGAAGAACAGTGGACATGCAGTGAAAAATGAGTGGCTCTTCTATCAGCTAAGGAGCTGTTGAGACAGCAAAGTGATTATTAGATTTCCCCCCCAGGGTTTATTGAGTTTGTGCATGTGTCTCTGAGATGTTCCTGCTGCTCCTCGCCGGATCTCTGGACACGTTAGCTCTGCCAGGGCACCTCCAATTATCCCCTCACCTGCYAGATAAGGGGGTCTCAAACAGGACTTCTAATTTCTGGGGAGAAAAAAAAAGCAAAAGGAGAAAAGAAGCTGCTCAGCCATTCTGTGTTTTAAATGGCCTTTGGATAGCAAAGTGCACATGAGAGCARGGGATGCTCCTTCCCACCTCACTGCTCTACCCCAGACATTTCCTCCTGCAGAAAAACAGGAATCAGGAACACCTGGGACCCTTTCAGGGCTGGGTTTTTTCAGCAATTCTGACAATGTGGAGAAGCTCCCTTCAAAATACACAGGCAGTGGCTCAACAAGCGGGCACCAGCCGTGGGGTTTTGGGGGGAATTCCACTGGGATTTCTCCAGTGTGTGCCCTCCGTGCTTCCCCCGGGCTCGGAGGCTCTGCCACGTGCAGAAGTGAGCAYGGGGAGGTGTGTGCAGCTCTGCCTCACTGACCTGTGTCCAGGCTGACCTGCTGGGCTTCCAGGAGGAGCTCAGGAGTGCTGGGTTTCACACGGCATCTCATTCCTGACAGGCAGGCGGGTTGGGTGCCTGACTTCCAGGGAGATCTCCCCAGCTGGCCTTGAGTGCCTCTGCAGCCTGTCTGAGCAATCTGGGGGAAAATGTGGCTTTTAACAGCTGAACTTTTGCTGCCCAGCGGCTGTGGCYGCTGAGGGGCCGAGACAGATCCAGGTGACCTCAAACATCATCACCTCATCCGGGACCAGCCCTGGCAACCTGTCCTGCTCCCCCAGCATCAGAGAGCAACACACGGAGGCATCCAAAGGGCTCCGGCTGGCCTCGGGCTGTGAAAACACAGAGGATTGATTTTCCTTTGGCTTGCCCTCCCGGTCAATGGGATGGACTCAGTGGATGTGCAGTGCCATGGGGCTGGGAGGAGCTGGGAGCTGCTGGAGACAAATGTTCAGCTGGCCACCACAGGAGTGAGAGGGTTTAAATTACAGCAGGAAGGGTTTGGGGTAGACACCAAGAAGGGTTTTATCCCTGGTAGGAAAAGTGAAGCACCAGCTACAGCTTGGAGCACACTGCTGAAACCAGCAGGCTCTGGAAGGGATGGAGAGAGTGGGGAGGAAGGAGATGGGGATGGATGAGGATGGACACGGGGATGGCGAGAGGGATGGAGGAAAGTGTGGGGATGGAGATGGGGGTGGGATGGGAAGTGAATGGGGATGGAGATAGGGATGGAGATAGAGTTGGGGATGGATGGGGAAGTGAATGGGGATGAAGAATGGGGATGGAGATGAGTTTGGGGATGGAGATAAGGGTGGAGGTGGGAAGTGAATGGGAATGAAGATGGAGTTGGGATGGGTGGGGAAGGGGATGGGGATGGAGATAGGAATAGAGATGGAGTTAGGGATGGATGGATGGATGGATGGATGGATGGATGGATGGATGGATGGATGGATGGATGGATGCATGGATGGATGGATGGATGGATGCATGGATGGATGGATGGATGGATGGATGGATGCATGGATGGATGGATGCATGGATGGATGGATGCATGGATGGATGGATGGATGGATGGATGGATGGATGCATGGATGGATGGATGGGGTTGGGGATGGAGATGAGGATGGGGTTGGGGTTGGTGCTTGATACAGGGCTGGTGGTGGAGATGGGGATAGATGGAGAATGGGGATGTGTGGGCCTGGAGCTGGCCCTGGGCTGGCCATGGCACACTGAAGGGTGGCTGTTGGCCCTGGGGGGAGCCCAGCTCTGCTCCAGCCCCACTGCTCTTCCCACAGGGCCCAGGGCAGCCCCTTCCCTGGCTGGGCAGCCCGGGCCAGCCCCTCCCCGTGCACGGGCTGGGTGCTCAGAGCCTGGAGCAAACAAGCCCTACAGAGATATTTGCTATTATTCCTGATTGCGTGGACTCCGGGGCGAGCGATTATCATATTTCCCTGTGATCAAAATGTTAGTGATTATCATAAAGGATGCTTTAGGCTTTGAGACAGATACAGACTCTTTCAACAGCATTTATTTCTGAAGAACCTTCATCTTTACTCTCTCTCATGACAGCTGGGTTTTGAGTCATGAGCTGGTTGCAATTACTTTGCCTCTGTAATTCCATCTTTCCCACACTCTTCCTGGCTTCAGAGCCGCTGGAGGACGGTCACCTGTGTGGAGCTGTGCATGAAAATTGAATCCCAGCTGCAGGCAAGGCTAGGAGGAAGTGAACGTGGAATATTTCAATTTAAAGTGTGTTTATTGTGCATTCTGTCACTGATTTGATGTAAAAAAAATTTGCATGCAAATGACAGCAGATTTGCATCTCTCCTTTCACTGACTGCAGATGTTGAAAAAAAAATATATTTGAGGGTTTTGGGTTTTTTTTTTTAATTTTTTTTTTTTAAAGCTTTCAAAACATCTTAGAGGAGMTTTTGGCGGCTGCTCTATTGAAGCATCTATGTAAATGTGCTGACCCCTCCTGAAAAGAGCAGGCTGGTGCCAGGGCATGTGCACACAGACATTTGTGCAGCACTCTGCGGGCTCTGCCTTTCCAAAATTCCCGGCAGCATTTTGGAGAGATGCGGCGCCGACACCCTTGGACACGGAACCGCGTCTCTCACAAAAAGGGAATTTTTGCATGGAAACACGTGGAAGGATTTTTTCTGAGCGGTGTGAGGATTCTGGTTGGGTTTTAGAACAGATATGATGGGCTGGAGAAAGCTCTGAGCCAGGTTCCAAGGAATGGGGAAGCATCCAGAGAGTCTGGGAGGCCTCTTCTTCCATCAGCTGGAGCGGGCACCAAGATCAAGGCAGCCTTGGGCAACTTTGACCAAAATTGTTCATTTTCCCCTTGAACCAGGCAGGGACTCGAGCACGTCTTTGGCAGGACAGGGGCGGGATGGGATGGGATGGGATGGGATGGGATGGGATGGG
>JACDOX010000360.1:373154-385828 GCA_014549065.1 Cardinalis cardinalis | reverse complement strand
GATGGGATGCGATGGGATGCGATGGGATGCGATGGGATGCAATGGGATGCAATGGGATGCAATGGGATGCAATGGGATGCAATGGGACCTGCCCACAGGGACCCCAGCTCTGCAGATCTCCCCTGCCCAGAGCAAATGTGCAGCCCCAGCGGTTGGACAGGGCACGATGTGGGTCCTGAAAATCACCCAAGCTGGAGCTGGTTCCATCTCGTGATCTCCTGAGAGATGAGATGAGAATTCAGCCTCTTGCTTGACTTGATTTATTCCACTCCTTCCTCTGTGCTCCACGCCATCAAGGACTTGCTTTTTTTCCCTTGTCAAGGTATTTTCTGGCCCACGAAAGCCAGAAAAATGACCTAAGGAAAGAGAAACAAACAACACAAGCAGCAAACTCAAACAGGAATCAGGCAGCTAATGAACCAAGCTCTGCTAAGGTTGCTGCAGCTCCACAAAAAAATTGGCAAAAAAGTTGCTCTTCCAAAGCTGCCAGATTTAAATAAGATGCTATCTCTGCGTAGGGATTTTTTCCTCTTTTTTAAACATTAGCTCTGCATCTGCCTTCAGCTGAGGGCTATAAATAGATTTACACCTCTCTGTGTGTGTGTGTGTCTGTGGTGTTTGATGTAGGTGTGAGTGCCCGGTGAGTGTCTGCACGTGCGTGTGTGTATAAAATATGCACAGGGGCTGGATGGAGCCATCCATCTATCAAGTTATTGGCCTGTCTGGTGCTCATTCGGGAGAGGGTTTAAAAGGAATTGCCTAAATACATAATACATGCTGGCTTTTTTTCCTTTTTAAGAGACGAGTCAAGTCAAATGCTATGATATAAATTTTTAATACCCCTATGACCTGATTTTTTTCCCATCTTGTGCGAGGAAGTTAACAATATGAAATGTCTTTCTGTTGTCTCTAATCATGGGCTGACTTGATAAGCTGTAATTATTATTCATGTTCRAGATCTGCAGCTAGGGAGATGCAGGAGGTGTGGGGACCATTGGGATGTTTAGGTTTATTATTATTTATTACTGCTATGAATAAAAGAATAATGATTTCAGAGATTCTGCCAAGTAGTTCAGGCTGCAAATTTAACTCCTTTAAAAACCGTTGCAATCCATTTGCATCGATGAGAGCCTCTTTAGCAGGTTTTTTTTTCGGTTCCTTACTCCACTGGAGGGGTTGGAAAGCCAGAAAAAATGGAAGGAATTATTTCTGTAGGCCCTACCAAAATGGATTGTGTTTGATGTGTGACCTTGGGCATCCCCCTGCTCGCCTTGGCTGGATCCCTKTTGAAATCCCAGCTCATGAGTAGAGACAGAGTGCTGGGCACTGGTTTGGACATAAGGGTGTGGGGATGGGTTCTCCTGCACATCCTCCACATACAAAATGGGATTTAGCTTGGAGGAGGGAAGGGAAGAGCGCTGTGCAGAGAGCTTTGCTGCTTTCAGACCCAGAACCAGCTTGGCACTGTCTGTAGAATAAAGCAAACATGTCTGTGGGCTCCTGACTCATCTTTCCAGTGAGGTGAGGGCTTTGGGCCTTTGGCATCCGTGGGTGGATGGGAGAAAATGCATTGCTTGTTTGTCCCTGTTTCCCTCCTGGAATCTGAATTACCTTCAGCCATCACTCTTGCTGCTGTCTCTGTAAGTRTAGTCTGCCCTTGAAGGAGGAGTGAACCCATTCGAGTAACATCCCTTCAGGAAAAAAAAAATAATTTAATAAGTGGATGGATGTCGGTTCCAGGAAAAGATGCTCTCATAAAGCTCATAGCTGCAGGAGCCTCAGCCGTGTGATGGCCAGAAACACCAGAAGGAAGAGTTCTGGAGGCCATGGCTTGAAAAACACCCAGTCAGGAGCCTGGAATGTCAAGGGTGAGGGGAGAGGGTCAGGAGCAGATGCCCACGGCTCCCTGATGGACCAAACTGCTGAGCACAGCCCTGGCAGGGGCTGCTGTSCTTCGCAGAATCCCTGGTGGCCATGTCCTAGCCAGAGGCTGGTGGGAATTTTGAAGGTGGGAATAAGGGGCTGGGAGGGGCAGTGAGGCTTTGGGGAGTGGCGTTGCAGGGGGTGAGGACAGTGGTGGTGCCATTTTCCTGCTCTGTTTCCATTCATTTGCCCATTTCCCTGCCAATTTTCAGTGGTGGGGTTCAGTGCCATTTTCCTGCTCTCTGTTTCCATTCATTTGCCCATTTCACTGCCATTTTCAGTGGTGGGGTTCAGTGCCATTTCCCTCCTCTCTGTTTCCATTCATTTGCCCATTTCACTGCCATTTTCAGTGGTGGGGTTCAGTGCCATTTTCCTGCTCTCTGTTTCCATTCATTTGCCCATTTCACTGCCATTTTCAGTGGTGGGGTTCAGTGCCATTTTCTTGCTCTCTGTTTCCATTCATTTGCCCATTTCACTGCCATTTTCAGTGGTGGGGTTCAGTGCCATTTTCCCTGCTCTCTGTTTCCTGGAGTTGCATCTTCTTCGTAACATACTCAGAGGCAAGGAGTGAATCTGAGAACATGAGATACACAGCTCCCTTCCAAACAACCACACAGAGCCCCTGATGCTGCAGCTTTACATCTCCCTGTCTTCAATCACTTTGCACAATGAGGGAGGACTGGAATTTGAGATTGTCCACACCAGCACCACGGATCTCTCCTTTCCAGGGACACCAKTGCCAGATTTCACATCTGCCAGCTCTCCAGGCCTCACACATTTTGCCATCCACYTTCTCCTCTGTAACCAGGGCAGAAGTTTGAAGACATGAGCCACAACATATGCCATTGTCTCCTCCCAGAGATGAACAAAGTATATTGTTATGCTCCAAATGTGATGGTTTTTTCCCCCGTTAAATGTTTTCTAGCTGCATAGACCAACCATCTGTTTCTCTTTCTCCCTTCCATCATTCAATTCTTTGCACATTATTCAAATTAATTATCAATTAAGAACCAGAACGTCTGGATAATCAAATTACAGAATGGTAAGATGGTCAGAGTAACACAGCACCTTATTAAAAGCCTCCAGACAGTTAACAAGACAATAAATTCCTGATCTTTTGTTCTGGAGATGAACCTTCATCCCAGTAAATGAAAACAAAGTGACACGTATCTCTTCTTGGTCATTTATTTATGAATGCAGGGAAGGACTAACCCCCTTCTCATTGCAGATTGCAGATCACAATCTTCTCCTCTCAGATGTCAAACTAACCCAGATAATAAAACAGCTCCAGTCTCGAGACATTCCCCAGCGAGATAAGAAACTTCTCTGTTATTTTTCTTTTTGTGCCAAAGGGAATCTGGTTTAAAAGGCATGAAATTACCCGTCCTTTAGGCCTGTGGGCTCCCCCCAGGGGAGGGGCGCAGTTCTGGGGGTGCAGGCAGGGCAGCAGTGTGGCTGCTGTGCCCTTGGGCAGCTGCAGGAGCAGTTGGGCCGTGGTTCCTCACCCTCTGTGGAGCGCRGCTCGCGGAGCTGAGGGATAATTTATGAGGCTTGGCAGCAGGGCTGGCACGCAGGGCCAGCGGGGGAACAGGAGGGTGGAGGAGAGCTGATTGTGCCCTGTGTGATACCTGAGAGAGTCTGGCTCTGGCCATCTGTACAGCCTGATGTGCCCCAGCCTTTCCTGCACAAATCCCTGCGGCTGCTGGGCCTCCTCTGGCAGGCTGAGCCGCGCCGCGAAGGGGCCGGCGCATCCTGAGCCAGGAAAGCAGAGATTACCTGGAATATAGGCCTGGAAAGCACTGGGAGAATCTGGCTGTGAGTCCCAGGGGATGAAGCCAAACTACCCCACCCCTGGTGACYGGGCTGCCCCTTCCAGTCATTGGCACCTTTCGTTTTCAGCTGCGGTTTCACTCGATGGTGGGTTGGCGGCGGTGCCAAGAGCACAGATGCCCCATCAGCCCCGTTTCTCTGGAAGAGCATCCTCAGGGGGCTGCAGCCTTTCTCCCTGAGGCTCTTCATGAACCTCAAGAATTGGAAATTCTTGCCTCAGTGGAGATGGATTTCTGTATAGTATTTATAGTCTTCCTGGGTCAAAACAAAACAAGGACAAAATAACAGATGTAACCCCAGATCACGTTATAGATAGAAATGCGACATCTTGGTGCAATTTCACAGCAAGGATGATTGTGGGAACCCAGAACATCCCTCYRGCTGTCCAGGATGGCCAGGACCCCTGCCARGGGGCTCAGAGACCCTGGCATGGAGCTCAAAACACCTGTGGGTTTGATTATGACCTGTGGAGCAAATTACCAACCTTATATGAAGATCAGCAAGCCACAACAGTTTAGGTAGAATATTAGTGAAGTTATCACRGGGTGGAAAAGTAGATTTTAGGGTTTCTGGAATGGGGGTTCATGGGCAAGACGGAGGGATCTGGGTGTGTCCAGCCTTTCTCCTTCTTCTTCTTGGCCTCCATCTTCTGCTGTGATGTTGGCACTTTTAGGTTGGTTTAGAGTAGAAGCTCACTGTCTAACGTAGATGATAGGTATTGTAAAGTAATTGTAAACATTGTACTCGTAGTTTTTAGTATAAAGACATAACACCGCCCCGGGGCAGGCAGGAACTGCCCTGCTGGATGGACCTCGCCAGGGCAGGAAAAAATTTTTTATAGATAAGATACAATAAACARCCCTGAGACCGAGAACTGAAGAGCTCCGAATCATTCTTCAAGCACTTGGGCTGGAAAAAGAGACTTTTAACAATCTCGGGGTCGCAGCGACCCAGAAAGGCCCTGAGAGATGATCACGCTGTCCAAGAAGGTTTCCTTGCAATTACTGCAAGGAGTCTTTTTCGTTTGTGGGGACAGAATTTAGCTGGGCCCCTGGGGTTGCAGCAGCCCAAAGCTGTGCCATTAACACAAACGGGACAGTTCCTGCTGTGACAGCCCGTTTTCCTCAGCGCCGTCCTCTCTCCTCCCTCCTCCAAAGCCCCTCTGGGCCCCGTGGCCCCTGCAGAGCGTCGTCCCCACGTTGTCCTCGCACGGTCACACGTAGAGAGGTGGCACATTCCCATGTCAGACCAAACCCCACCGTCCAAGCTGCTGCACCCGGGGAGGGATGCAAATCACGGCATTGCCGGGAACATATTCCGAGTGGCACGCAGGATCCGTGCCCGCTTCGCCCATTGTGTCAGGAAAACAGAAATGCTTGTCAAAACACCAGCTCGAGTCGGAGCTCGCGGCTTCTGCAGGAATAAAAGAACCATGTTGGCAAGCACAGGACTAGACAGGCAGATGTCCTCCTCTCCACCCACTAGAATTTTATTGGCAATTGAGTTAACAACCTCTTTGCATATGAAAGTAGCGGAGAGGCGCTGCTGCGGCCTCAGCCTCGCTGGCAGGAGACTTGGCTGCAAAACCAGTGAGACATTTGACAAGGAAGCAATATGTTAGCAGCATCCCTCCATCCGTGCTATCGGGGCCAAATTGCCATGGCACTTGCAGCCATGTGGAGGCATTAGATGCAAAGTGTTAGACGCCCTGCCATTCTTCCCCCGTCATTTTCTCCTTTCTCTTCTCCCCTTTTTTCAGAGCAGCCTGGTCCTGACACTCCCCTTSGAGTGGCTCTGGAGCCAATCCTGCCTTGTGCTGCTGTATATCCTTGGAAAACAGGCTGCCAGGTGCTGCACACCCACATTTTGAAGGGATGGCTCATGGTAAGAAATGATTCTGTGGGKTTTTTTTGTTTGGTTTCTCTTTGGTTTTTTTCTTCTTCCCCCCACCTCCCCACCTCTTTTTTTCTCCCTTTTTWAAAATGTGGAAGCAACTGCATTTCCAAGTTTTCCTTTCAGAGGTCATGTTTCTGAGCTGATGAATGGGAGGAATATACAGGCTGGCAAATCTCCTCCCATATTGAACACTTGGAATTGTACCCCACAGCAGTTGTCCCCACTCTTTTTAGATTTACAGGCTCCCACTCTATCCACAGTGGAAAAACCCTGAGTTTCATGAATCCCTGGTGAAAAGTGCCACCACAAAACTCCCCGTTTTCCCTGCTCTGTGCAGTGCCCAGCAGAGCACATAGGCATTTACGTATTTGCTGCTGTGTTTGTCTTGTGTTGTCATGGACATTTCCAGCCTGGGATCCAGGAGCACAGGACCAGACATGCACAGCTCCATCCGTCTTTTCTCTGCCGTACAAACTGCAGGCACTGCCTGGAATCCTCTGTCGCCCCTCAGCAAGGGGACACTGGGAGGTTTCACACCTGGAGGACCTGGCCTAGAGTGTTGTGCCTGCTGTCTCCAGATGCTGATTGTTTAAAAGGCTTTTGGGAGCCAGACTGCAGCTCCAAAGTCACATTGGTGGCACCTTCCCGCCTCTCCCAGTGTTTTGGAGGAGCTCTGTTAAGAGAAGCTCGCTGTCACTCCGCCAAGGGGCTTGAACAGCGAGCAACCAAATTCTGGAAATACCAAGAGGCCACTCGGAGCAAGTCTGGTGTWGGAAAAGCATCACCCAGCTGTGGTGCCTCCTGTCATGACCTCAGTTGTCTGCCACGCTGCCTCTCCCAGGATGGAACATTGGGAATTTTGTGACTTCCCATGACCAGACAAACCTCAGACAAGTTAGGGAACCTCATTTTCCACTTCCCAACCCTGCACACCTCCTCAGGGCCTGCATTCAACCAGGGCCTCCCAGCATCTCCTGGCAAGGGAGTGGCAGCTCTCGGCATGGCTGCGCCCAACCAGAAGAAAGCATTCTGCTCTTTGCTCTCCCCGAGCTCCTCTGCACTCYGTTTTCTGCGTGACAATTTATTCCAAGTATCAAAAGCTCAAGCCTCTCCTGGTAATTCCTTCTGGCCAGGGAACGGGCATCTGCTCCCTTTGATTGTGGGTCGCTCCTCTCGTGCAATGCTCCGTTGGGAAGTGCAGCCAAGGTCAGAAATGAGGATGAGCTCGTAGTGTTCACCTGAAAAAACCCAGCAAGCAGCAGAAAAAGAGATAATAACCTGCCTTTTASATGGACAGGGTAATGTGCCTTTTGTAGTGAGTGATTTCATGTAAGGAAGAGTCAACTGCAGCTTTCCAATGAGTGTTAATTACTCATTAGTCGTTAGGATGAGACATTTTTGGGTGAAAGGGGATGGAGATACTTGAGGGGAAAATTTGTTATTTGGAAGGGTGGGAAGATTAAAGGTGTGGAAAGAGAAGGGTGAATATGGTGTGGTTGGAGCACCAAAAGAGTTCATTCCACCCAAAATAAAGCACCTGATCATCAACAGGCTTTGTGTGGAGAACAGCTTTGCACAAACATCTGCTGCCTTCAGAAGGCTCTGAGGTGACCCAGCAAAGTCCTGTGGCTTTTGGGGGATGGAAACTTGAAGAATCATCGCTCGCCCTGGGAATCACCCCATCCTGATGTGTTCCCTAGGCWGAGCCTTTTCTCTCCTGCTTTTGGGCATTCACCTCTGCAAACCATTCCACAGCGGCTTCCAGCGCCGAGCRTCCCCCTTTGGAAAAGCACATGCCAGCTCCTGTTTCTGTGTCAAATCAGCAGGAAACCTCCCGGGGAAGCAACTCCCTCCGTGGCATTTGCAAAGGGGAATTCTGCCCCGCAGGAAAGGCTGGCAGGGCGAGCTCTGCGCGGCCCAGAGCAGCGAGCCACGGTGGGCAGGCCCATCCCAGCCTGGAGATCCAGCCCATCCCAGCCCATCCCACCAGGCAGGGGGAGAAGGCGTTTCTGGAATAATTCTCTTTTTGTGAAAAACGCCAATCACTTGTTTTTAAAATTTTAAAAGTAATTAAAATGGTTATAAAAATAGCAATATAATTAGAGTAATAACAATTTTGGACWATTTGGATTAGGACAATATGAGACAATAGAGACCAAGAGTTATGGACAGTSTGGGTACGTTTTCTGGGCAAAATAAGCCCGAAAAAGGACCCAYGTTAACAGAGGATTAACCCTTAAAAGCAACAGCCTGTTGCATATTCATACACCTCATMSATGATACATAAATTCCATTCAAACACAGGATTCTGTCTGGTCAGTGTCAGCTTCTTCCTCTGAATCCTCTTCAGGGCTAAGCAAGGTGGGAAGAAGTTTGTTTCTTCTGATAATGGAGCAATAAATTCCCTTCCTCTGAAAGATTTAGGTGTCCTGTGGCTGCTATCTCACTGCCTTTCTTTAAAAAAAGTATCTTACATAGYATTGTTTCTATTTTAACAATTTTATAACCTAAAACTATATTTAACACACTACTTAAGAAAATTAATACAGCATCACTTTCTAACACAGCACATATAAKATTCATTTTAATATTCATAATATTAATTTTAATATTTGAGAAAAGCCAATCATAAAAAATGCATTTTTCACACTTTTCAGTGCACTTTCYTTTTTTTCCTCACGTGAAAAAAGGGCTCTGATGGAGCTCTGGGCCAAGCTCTGTCCCCTTCCATGGGGATCCTGGAGGGAATGTGGGAATCATGCTCTCACCTGGAGCACACACCCAGCACGCTCCAGAGGCTGCCCCGGAGCTGCCCCAGTGCTTCCCTCTCCTTCCTGACCAGCACTGGAGGCTCCATCTCCCTGTCCCAGCCAAGATTCAAGAGGAAGGATAGGCCAGGCCTGCACTGGTGTCTCCCATGTGCAGAGAATTCCCTGGGGGTTTGAGGCAATCCCTGGGATCAGTAGGATTTGGGGGGAGGAAGGGATTGAGAGCAGCTGTGGCTGCCCCTGGATSCCTGCAAGTGCCCAAGGCCWGGCTGGACAGGGCTTGGAGCAGCCTGGGATAATGGAAGGTGTCCCTGCCCATGGCAGGGGGTGGGATGGGATGGACTTTTAAGGTCCCTTCCAGCCCAAACCATTCTGTGTTKCTGTGGTTCGTTCTCCATCCATSCTTGTGGCCCCCAAACTGTTCCAAGGCCGAAGCAAACTCTGGCTTGAGGAGTCAGCTTTGCGTGTCCTGCACGCTGCAGGGGTGAGGAAGGAGAAAACTCCTCCTCAGATTGTGGAGTCATCCCGGCTCCGGGGCAGCAGCCAGCTGCACAGACAGGTGATAGATCCTCTCTGCTCCAGCAGCCAGCGCCGATAAAGCACTAAATGCATTTTTCACCCGAGGAGCCCGCGTGCCCTGCAGCAGGGGGGTGCAGGCTGCTGGGGAGGGGCTGCCCGGCATCCCCCAGCCCTGGGATSCCCCTGTGGAAGCAGAGGCACCCCAGGGCATCCCCAGGCTGCAGAGCTGCCACTGCCACCCGTCCCGGGGGCAGAGTCCTGCTGCTGCTTTGATCCCCCCCCCGGGAAAGCTGATCCTATCCACTGGACGTGGGTTGTGATTCTCTGTAGATCGCCCCAAAAGCTGCTAATTGTGCACATAGCTAATTATAGCACCCCAGAGCAGGAGTCAGGAGGCTTTGATGGCGTGAGGGGTTATCTGCACGCCCAGCCACGGAGCTGGCACTGCAGCGTTTTCTTTTAAGTGACGGCAGGAGGCATTTCAAAGTAGGCATTTTCTGCTGGCTTTGAAAGGCCCCTGAGATGTCCCACCTCCTTTCAAAAGGCAAGGCCTCATTTGCTGCTGACCTTCTGGAATTTCTTGCTGTGTGTTTGGGGGCTGGGGGCCGAGGGATAATTTGGGGTCAGACCTGCTCCCGGCTGGGGCTGGGGACACCACACATTCTGTCCCTCTCCTCATCGTGGGCACATAGGAGAAGGTGTCAGGGCTGAAAGGGGAGGTCTGACCAATCCCACCCTCCTGCATCCCCAGCCTGGCTTTGGGACATCTGTGCCTGCAGCAGGTGCTGGAGCAGTTGGGGATCAGTGGAGAGAGCCCTGAGCGGGATGCTCCTGCAGCCCGGGTACCTTTGGTGGCCTCACCRTCTTCTCTGCTGGCTCCCAGCAGTGTGGCTGGAATGCAGGTGCTAATCCAGCCAGCCAATGCTGCATCTCCTGCTAAAAATGCCATTTGTGCCTCTGCATTTGTGCCCCTGCATCTGTTCCTTGCTTGTCCTGTCTGGGGTCCTGCGTCTCCTTGCCTTCGCTGGGAGAGGARCTCCGTGATTTTAGCTGCTTGGAAAAATAAAAATCAGAGTTTATTGGAGCTACTGCTGCAGGATTCTGCACCTCCCTGGCTGCCTCTGAGCTATTTGCTTCTTTCCTGGCCCCTTTTTCTGCCTCTGCTGCAGGTGGAATTAAAAAGGGGCATCACCACTTGACTGATGCAGTGCAGCCCTGTGCAGGGTCAGTGGATGTTGCTCCAGCAGCACCAACCCCTCGTGCTGAGGGCCCTGGTTCCAGCCCAAGGGCTGTGCAGGATCAGCTCCTGCTCATCACACATGCAGCCCACTGACTCCTTCAGTCAAAAGAGAGATTTATTTTTTTTTCCCCGTGCATTGTATCGAGTGCTCGCTCGCAACAGCCTGGAGCAGTCATTCAGAATATTTTAAGAGTGTCTTTCATGCTGTCTGAAATACCTGGCAGTGCACAAAGGCCCAAAGTGGGAGTAATTGACTGCAGGATTATTCTCTGCTGCCTGAAATAAAAGTGCAGCGTCTGCGAGTGTGACACGGAGCCAGAGCCACGCTGAGAGGCTCCCGGAGCCTTTTGGTGCAATTACACCCAATTATCCTGGTGCCACTTGCAGAAATCCCCAAAAGAGGTGCTTCTTGCAGAGATCCCACCTGGGCTGGGGCAGCAGGGGCCGGCAGGCAGGGGCTGGGAGCCTGGGATATGGGGATATGRGGATATTCATAGTGCCGTGGCATTTGTCCTGGRGCAGGGGCTCTGGCAGATGGATCTGCACAGGGAAAACCTCCTGGGAGGATCTTGGAGGAGCTCCCATGAACTTCAGAGGCTGCTCTGCCTGTGCCACTCCAGTGGTTGCTGCATTYCGTAACCAACACCCTTTGGGACAGTCCCCTGGGATCTTCCTCACCCCTGGAATATGGATCCCAGAGCTCTGGCGCTGTGTCAGGCCGTGCCTGTGTCTTGAGGGTGCTCAGCCCAGMTTCTCAAACAGCCAGGAGCTGTTTTACAGGAGTTCTCCCTCTCCCAGCCAGGTGTGTGTCTCCATGCCTCAGTCATCCCKGAGGATCCTGTTAAATCAGCCCGGGCTCATGAAGGATTACAAAACCCCGCTGAAAGCCAGAGCTCCTTGTAAAACGGGGAAAGGCGTGTGAGAAGGGGTGGGTGTGGTGGGAACATGAAAGGAGGAGTGTCTGGAGGGGAGAAACCAACACCTCCTCATCAGCAGAGGTGGATCCTTGACCGGGAATTGTGGGCTGGGCTGGGTTGGAAGGGACAATAAAAGCCTGGGACACCTTCCCCTGGGCCAGGCTGCTCCCAGGCCTGTCCAGCCTGGCCTCGTTACAGCAAAGTGTGTCTTTGGTCAGCAAAGGGTCAGGGCTGGAGCTGGTGCAGCTGCTCATCCGTGGGCTGTGCCATTCCAGAGCCTCCCAGCTGTGTGCCTTGGGCTCTGCCAGGTTCACTGGCACACCCGAGGCTCCCCAGGGCGACATCCACCAGCTCTCATGCAATCAGGACAAGTGAAGAGAGGGATGAGGGGAAAGAGGGGGGGACAATATGGAATCAGGCAGGCAAACCATCCATGGAGATGTTTCCAAGGACAGCTCCTTGGGAACAATCTCCACAGGGCACTCTGGAGTTGAAAGTGCGCCTGTCAGGTAGCRCGCCCTTCACCCAGGATCCTTCTCTTCTTTTCAGGATTATGCTTTTATTATGGGACTTCAGGGGAAGAAAAATGTGTACATCAGCCAGATGTGACTTCTGTGGCTGGGAAGGAGCCAATACTTGACCCTGTCACTTCATCAAAATGCTTTCACTGATTTTCATTCCGTTCTGGAGGCAGGCACTGGTTGGTGCTGCTGACAGATGTGCACAGAAGCTTTCAGCTCTCCTCAGAGCTCCGAGCTCTCCTGGAAGCAGCCCATGAATTATTGAGGCAGCAGATTACCTTAACTGGAATGGATGTGGCTCTTTGCTCCAYGCTGAAGTTGGGGCTCACTCCGAGGGCCGGGCAGGCTCCCCATGGAGGGTTGGAAACCCGAAATGGGAAAGGCTCTCCTTGCTTTTACGGGAAGTTTGCAGCGGCTTTCGGGAGCGTTGGCTCCAGAGTGGATCTGGAGCCTTCGTGCTGCGTGTTTCCATTTTTGTGTTTTAAAAAAATTCCTCCTTGGCCCTGCTTTCACTTATTTATTTATTTTCCCTTCCTTTTTGATTCCGAGGTGAATGGCGCCTGTTGATGGATTCCTCCTGGCCGTGGCTTTGGGGTTCCCGGGGCAGCACAGCCCCCAAGCATTGCTCCTCCTCGCTCTCCCTGCTCAGAGCAGGGCTGGGATCCTTCTGGCCTCCCTGATGGACCCCTGGAACGAAAGCAATGAGGGCGGGCAGGGAGGATGGAACAGCAGCAAGCCCAGAATGCACCTCAGAGCCCCCAGGGCAGCAAAGCCCTCCCTGGTGGGACAGGCCAGGCTCAGCCTGTGCAGGACAGGGATGGCTCAGACCCTTCCACTGCCCCCATCAGCTGGAAATCAGAGCCTGGCAGCCCCCAGGCTGCTGTGTGCTCCTCCGGGAGCTCTGGAGCTCCCTGCTCACCTTCCAAACCCAAATCCATCACCGGGACAAACGTCCCGACTGCATTAGGGCGAAGCTGTCCCTTGGGCCTCGTAGGTGGTGATAGGAACATCGCAGCTCCCGGTTTATATTCCCATAAATCTTGAGGAAGGTGATTTTCCT
>JACDOX010000360.1:283517-334315 GCA_014549065.1 Cardinalis cardinalis | reverse complement strand
GCGCCTCCTTCCCTCGTCCTCATCTTGGGAATAACGCGGGACTTGCGGAAAGTTTGCGTCCGCTCCCCGCGGCTGCCGGGCTCGGGCCCCGCGGCTCTCAGCTCCTCCTGGGAGAAAAGCCCCAAAATGGCTTTTTCTGTGCCCGGGAGGAGCAAACCGGGGGTGCTGCTCGGGGGAGCCCGGCCGTGGCAACCACGGCTCCCAGGCCCAGGGCTGCAGCCTCGGGGACAGAGCTCCGTTTTTGGGGGTTCCAGGGGGAGCRCACCACGTGTGGCTCGGTGAAACCTGGAGCCTCGGCTTGCTCGGGGCGAAATGAAGCAGAAGCGGGCGAGCTCCGGGGCCGGCGGAGCGGCGCGGCCAGAGGGAGGTGTTGCCCGGCAGCCGCGTGTGGGTTTTGCTGCAGGGATTTGTCAGGGGAAGATGCTGCGCGCTCCCCCCCCAAAAATGCTGCCCGCCGGCCCGGCCGAGCTCGCCGGGGTGTCGGTGACAGCTCGGCGGAGCTGATGGATTTACATAACAAGAATTGGACGCTGTCAGTGCTGGGCAGCGGCTGGAGGGGAAGGGAACCTGCCCTTGGCTCGGAGCACTTGCGTAATTGTGCTGTGCGCCCCCTCCGCGGCAGGGAAGGCGCTGGGGTTTGGGGGCTTTGCCTGCCCATGGGTTGTTTTGGCAGGTTTGCATCAACCGGGCTCCTCGTCGCTGCTAACGCCCGTCCGGGAGGATTTCGTGTTCCAGCCTTGCCTCATATTCCGGGCTGGATTGCAGCTCCGCAAACGCTCCCAAGGAGTGGGGATGTGTGTCGGGAAGGTGTGGGTGGATCGAGGGTGTGAAAATGCCTTGTAAAAGCCTGGGATGGATGGGGCGTGCGGCGGGGCTGTGGCTCCCTGCCGTCCTGCCGCTCCTCTCCCACCAGGCAGCTCCGTGCCCTGCTCCTTTCCCGCAGCCGCATCCATCCCCTTGGAGGCCGGGGAGATGGAGCGAGCGCTGCTCTGGAGCCMCAGCCAGGGAATAATCCCCTGGCCAAGGCGTTTGGGTTTGCTGGTATTGTGCCCTGTCAATAAATGGGACCCGCGCTGCATTTATTTATTCCCTGCCCTCAAAGCGCTCCGCTCGGTTGCCAAATCTACCTGGAGTCAATTATCTGAATCGTGCTTTTTCTTCTTGTTTGTTGTTGTTGTCGTTGCAACGGCAACATTTTTAAAAGCTAAGGAGCTCTGAAGTTTATATAATAATCTGGTTCTTGGCCGGGTTTCCTGGTGGGTTTTTTTTTTTCTCTGTGTGTGTGTAATGCGGTCGGTCGCGGCGCTGAGTTTTAATCGTTTCTGATGTTTCCAGCACCACTGTTGAGAGTTCTCAGCCTAAAAAGCTGCCGCCGTCGCTCCGCAGCCTCGCTGGAAGAGTTGAGGGCATTGAATTAAAGAAAGCTCAGCTGCTTGTATACAAATATACAGCAATTACAAGGCAACAAAGTTATTGCAGAACCCTGCTGTCGCCATGGCAACACGCTCACTCAATTACATTTGGAAATGTAAAATGCCACCCAGTTAGAGTAAGTTTTAGTGACTGCAGATTTTCTGGGTAAAGGGAAATGTGGAAGATGCAGCTTTCCAGGATTCTCTGCTCTTTCCCTCCGTCCTTGGATGGCGTGTTTTTAGCACGTGCATCTGACAGATTGCTGTTATTAAGCTGTGCCCTTGGTGGTCTAAACTTAGGGAAAAAATAGCTTTAAAACTTCACAATTTTAACTTTGCCACCCTGTTTTTTTTTTGTTTGTTTGTTTTGCTTCAGGGCTTAGCTTTAGAAAGGAGGCAGATTACAGAAAGCATTTTGAAAATCAGCTCAGAACCCCAGAAGAATTTGTCGTTTGCTCAGCGGGAYGGAGGCGTGGAAGGAAGGCATGAAAAGCTTGTGTTCCCTTGGGAGGAGATGTCTGGTGGGCAGCCTGTGTCTGTGTGCTGCCACCTCCTAAAACCTCCTAAATGGACTATCCTAAAGCAGAGGAGAGCTGCCAGGTGTGAGTTGCCAGGTTCTTGAGAAGCCCAGGGAGTTTCCAGGGTGGGACATAACAGGTGGAGGAGACACRGGCCCTGGTGTGGGATGCCAGTGGCCTCCATAGTGGAAATTAGTTTCACTTTCTTTCTTGCCTTTTGATGGTGAATCACCAGGAAAATAAGGAARAGCCAGGTTGGAGAAGGCTTGGAGCAACCTGGGATAGGGGAAGGTGGGCTGGAGCTGGATGGCCTTTAAGGTCCCTTKTCACCCAAACCATTCCAAGAGTAGAAGAAAACAGTAAGGATAGTTTCTTGCATAATCTTTATGCTGGTGGAGATGCAACTCTCTGCTGTGCTGATGTTTCACAGGCAACGTCCCAGTAATGCAGAAAAGATAAAAACCAGCAGTGCAGTAACAGCAGGAAAAGGTAAATACAAGAATGTGGAGTTTTTCTTAAACTAGTAGTGGTGTGTTTACAGACACCWGGGGATTGATGAACCCCTGAAGAAGTTACCTGGTAGCAGGAGACCTGATAGGAGATATTTTGGTAGGTGCAGATGGTGGTGGCTTGTCTTGCAGAAACGTGTTTTGCCCAGATCTCTGAGGGCTTGATCTCCAGACTGCCTCCTGAGCCCTTGGAGCATCTGGATGGGAAAGGTTTGCACGTGCCATGGACCTGTGTTAGCTGAGGGATGATTTTTGGTGGAGGCTTTGCCCAGCTTGTCMGGTTGTTCTGCTTTCAGCACCGGCCCGTGAGGTGCCAGCCTTGTGGTTTGCCCTCTCCTGGAGAGCAGCAGCTTGAGCAGAGTGGCTGCAGCCCCCCTGGGCAGTGCCTGTTCTTCTCCTGGCCCTACAGTCATGGAATGGTTGGGCTTGGGAGGCACCTTAAAGCCTTGAAACCCATCCCATGCCATGGCAGGGACACCTYCCACTGTCCCAGGCTGCTCCAAGCCCCATCCAGCCTGGCCTTGGGCACTGCCAGGGATCCAGGGGCAGCCMCAGCTGCTCTGGGCAGTGCCAGGGCCTGCCCACCCTGCCAGGGGAGATTCCTTCCTGCCATGGGCAGAGGTGGAAGCACAGGAGCTGCCTGTTTATAGCCTGCTGAACATCTGGAGTTGAATCTTCAACCTTAAACCCATGGGGCTGCAGGGGTGAGGAGCAGGACTTGTTCAAAACAAAGGTTAAAGTTGCCTCTGGGTTTAGCTCAGTTTGCTCTCTTTATCTCTCTTTCAAATGCTTTGTGCTTGCTGGGGAATGGACTTTTTAAAGCCAGCTTAAGGTGTATCTGGGGTCCAGAGACTTGCTGCAGTGCCTGGAACTTGTCCTCGAGGTTCATTTGCAGGTTTGAGATCAGGGGAAGCTGCAGACTGTCTGTACCTGGAGTGCCCAAACACCTTGCAAACCAAGTGTTGAGGCTCACTTGCCCATAAATACATAAGATGGGGTAAATCAAATATTTCAGGAGTTTTCCTTCATCTTCATCTTGCAGGTTCCCCTTGTGCTTTTATGCCAGGCTGTCCCCATGTGCTGTGGGGTTACCACACTGGTTCAGTGTGGCCTAAGTGATGCTCCCTCCAGGGTCTGAGAGCCTGAGTGCTCCCTGCCCAGCTGTGCCAGCTTAACCTTGGGGTTAAAACACTTCTTTGGTGTCCTCCTCCAACTAAAGAAGTGTTTGTGCACTGCTTGGCATTGTGTATTTATATTTATATATATAAAAAATATGAACCCCAGCTCTTGGGGCTGCATTTCACTCGTCTTGTACCCGTGGTTGAGTATACACAAAGGAGTTTATTTACTCAGTGGGATCTGTTGCTGGCCTGTTTCAAATGGCAGAGCTTGTCCCAAACCACAAGGAAATATTAATTGAACATTTTATTGGGCCACTGGTAATGACATTTGTTAAATATTTGCCAAGTATTCTTCTTGCTGGCTTCTTCAGTGGTGTCACATTCTACTTCATTGCCCTGCCAGTGCACCTTTAGCTTGTTTYCAGTTTTCCCATCACTTTTCCATCCTCTTTTTCAATCCTGCTAACAAGTCTGCATGGGTTTAGATTTTATCAGAGTCCTGCTGGAACCCCTTGAGTTTGTGCTTTTGTAAGGATGTGTTTCAGTGGGCAGAGAAGCCAATGGGATTTGTCTTGTCACCGAATTCACAATTGCCTTTCAGTTTTGAGCCCCTTTCCCTTATGGACAGCTTCTCCCTTCCATTTGCCTTTGCTTCCAGCTTCCCCAGGTCCAAGCATGCCATGCAAGGAAACAGAGCAGTGCAAGGTTCCCCTCATTTGTTGAGCTTGGGGGAAAAAACCCCCTAAAAATATGTGTGTTTGCCTCAAATAGCTGAAGCTGACAAACAGCTGTCTGCTTTAATGATTGGAAACGTGGCAATATTGSTAACCAGTAAAAGGGGGAAACGGTCTTTTGAAATATTAAAGTAAAAGCTGTGTGTGGTGGGGGAGGAAATGGCTGTTAGAATTTTGGGTCGATTTAGGTTGCCTCAGCAATGAATGCCTGAATTTCATATGTAAATTAATATATTTGGGTCGATTTAGGTTGCCTCAAATACATATTAATATATTTGGGTCGATTTAGGTTGCCTCAAATACATATATATGCATGTATATATCTGCATATATATATATATGTATACATATATACACACACATATATATATATATGTATTTGAGGCAACCTAAATCGACCCAAAATGCCTATATATATATATATATATATATGTGTATGTGTATATATATATATATAGCCTATATTGGATCTTTGGATGAAGAAACTCCTCAGAGCCCTCCTGTAATTAATGCCACTTGCATTTGGATTGTGTTCTGCACAAGGCCCAAGTGGGCCAGGTTTACTTTCTCCTGCAGTGGACCGTGTTGATAAGGCAATATATAACAGATGATTCATGAAGTGCTGCTTGTCATTGCCAGGGCTGCTTGAATAGCGAGCAGATTTTGGGCAATGCTTCTTCACCGGAAAGATTTGGGCAGTTTAAACTGAGAGGAGGAGGAGGAGGAGAGAAAAATCTGCACTGTATTTCTGGCTGTCTTAAAGGAGCTGCCTCAGAGAAGTTGGTGGGGGGAGAATGGGTGAAATCAAGGGGGGTAGAGAAGCAGGAAAGCACACGGAGGTTGCATAATGATGTTGAAAAAGGGAACAATTARAAAAGGACTGTGAAGTGTCTTGGAAAGCTTCTGTGGTTTTCCCYTTGCAAGGAATTGCAGCTTGGCCTTCCCCTCTGAAAATTCAGGCGTTCATTGCTGGGCGCATCTTGATCAGCTCCGTGTTCTKTAGCTCATTTTGTGTTGGATATGACCTCAGAGAAATTTGATTAAAATGTGCCTCCAAGAGCCATCTCCCAGGGCAGAGGAATGTGTGTTGGCTCGTGGGCCTGGGCACACTCAGCCCCCTCATCAGTGGCTGAACCTTTGTTCATGGCATAAGAAGCATTTAAACCCCAAAAAGTTGCAATTTGACTCATGAGAATCCTTTTTTTTTTTTTTTTAGTTTGGCCAAAATTAGGTTATCTTAATTTAGTTTGGTTTTCTAATAACAAGCCAGTTATTTCATCTATCCGTGTATCTATCTGTCTGTATCTGCTGGAAGAAGAATTGTGTTTCTGGGGGTTTATTTTCTGCTATCACAGGATAAAATAACATTCAGGGGCTGAGCATCCCAGCCTGGGTTTTGGCAGCACAGCAATGTGTTGTTTTAAATGTCTTTTTAAGCGTGTCACTCCTTCATTCCGGGGAGCAGTGACATCCAGCTGAACTGAACTCCATGTATCTTTCATGAGCAGTGAAAAACCCTGATATTTCACACGTAGGAAATAATTCACTTTATTAATTTTTCTGGAGAAGTGGCGCTTTAATGAGGTGTCTGTCAGCGAGACTTAATTACAGTTAAATTCTGGGAGCATTAGTACACTGTGTCTTGTTCCCTGTGAAATGAACTTCCATTTGTCACGTGAGCATTGGTTTGCTGATAGAATTTGTGTTAACTTGGGGGAACAGCAGTTACTCATAACTGGGCTGTCACATCCTTCTCCTGCCTGGGTTTTCCTGCTGTGCTCCAGCAGCTTCTGTTGCATTTGCTCAGGGAAAATCATGCTCAGGTTGGTTTCGGGGTTGTGTTGACAAAACTTCTTCTCCAAGAAGAGGGTCCTCAATGTGAGCCTGAAATAAGGAATTAATTCTGGTGTGTGCTGTTCCCAGGAAAGTCTCTGGAGTGTTTTTCAAGGCGTTTGGAAGGTTACATTTCCCCCCATGGGAGCTACAGTTACCTGGTTCTTGTTACTGTTTGTGGTGGATTCTGGTGAAATCCTCRATACAGGTGGTTCTCCTGGAGAGCCAAAAACATGGGCTGCCTTTTACTGCAGGTCCATGTGCGTGTGGAGGGGTGAGGTTTGCTTCTCTGCTCAAATAATGTGCCCAAGAGTGMGGAAAAATTGCATTTTTCACACCTTTATAACAACAAGGGTTGTGCAAACTGGAAGAGTCTGTGAGTTTTGGCCTTGGGAGCTCAGGGCAGGTAATTTTGAGCATTGGTTTGGAAGGGGGTGGGCTGAGATGGAAGATGGGCTGTTGGCCTTGATTTTGGATGCAGTGGGTCCAGCTGCAGGCAGACASGGATGCAAAGATCATGGAATTGCCAGGGAGCCCTGGAAAGGGAAGAGCTGTGTGCAGCCTGTCTGTCAGGATGGGTCTGAGGGAAGAATTCATGGGTGAACCTGACTGGCTGGGCTGTGTTTTACAGCACTGCAAATGTGGAACTCATCTCTTCAAGTGAAGGCAATCGTTTCCTCCAGCCAGCAGAGACTTGCAATGAAGGGAATTGCTGTCCCAGTGCTGTGGGTGAGCCTGGAGAGGRGACCTGTGCGGGAACAGCAGGAGCGAGGTCACCAGGACGGGGACACGAGCTGGCCTTGGGGTGTGTGTCCTGCTGGGAACCTGTCTTCTCTCTCCAGCCTGCTTGGGGAGAAGGGAGCACAGAKTGCTTCAGAATAACCCAGAGGATACTGGAGCGTGTTTCTTGTGGAGGTCTTGCTGGAGGGGGTGAAGGCTGGCCCGTTTTTAAAGCTGGAGAGGGCAAGAGCACGGTGAGGTGCAGCTTCCTGCTGCCATGCCAGGGAGATGGTGCAGCTTGAGTGTGGTTTGTGCTGCTGGAGCATCTTCAGGGCCAGGGGAAGAAACAGAGCTGGCTGAGTTAATGGCTGGACTCGATGGCCCTGGAAGTTTTATCCTGCCTTAATCATTCCATGAATGTGGGCAGGGTCTCTGTTGGGTTGTCTTTGCTCCCTGTGCAAAGCAGTTCTTCCTCGCTACCTGATGCATGGGAAAAAAAATAAATAAAATAAATTGCTCTCCATGTGGATGCTGTCGTGCATTTCTCCTACCCAAGACAGGTTTCCTGTTTGAGTCAAATAGCAGGGCTTTGGTTGGGAGGAAATGTTCTTTACTTATTCATTTCCACTAGTGATACCTGCTGTCAGATCCTGGTGGGGGCTGAAGGATACATTTGAGTCAGGACTGCCTCTCGCAAGATATTGACCTGGAAGCATGATCAAAGGAGGAGGGAGAGGACTAGAAAGGAGTATTTATTCTGATTGTACATGGTAGGTACCTGCTGCTTCCTTGGGGGCTGTGTTTGCCTCTCCTTGTCAGGCTTTTCTTCATCCCCTTGCTCATCCCTCTTCAGCCTCAGATGGAGGCTTTGAGGATGGGCTTAATCATACCAGTGAATGAAATATTTAACATTAGGAAAAACACTTCCTGCTTGAAGCTTTGCAAAAACCACCAGCTCGTGACAGGGTGAAGCAATCYGAGGTTTTGTGTTATAAATTATCAAACCTGCAGAAAAGCTGGAGACTTCTGGGTCAGTGGGCAAAAAGGCTTGATGTGATTTCAGGGCAGAGTGTGGCTCTGTCACTGGCTGCTTTATGCCTTGCAGAAGATGGCCTTGTCATTGCAGTCTTGTTCAGGAGGACGTTCTGTGAGCTGTTGAGAGTAGAAAAGACTTTTACTGTGCAATTTTCTGAGCCACCCCTGCAGGTTTTGGGTGGATTTACACAGATCACATGGTCCTGTTCATCTCAGGTGCTGTGTCTGGGTGTCTCTTACTGCTGTTGCCTCTCCTGGGTTGTGTTCTGTCAACACGAAAAAGGTGATGGTGATACCTGCTGGATCTGATTCTGTTATTCTATAATTGCACTGAAACAACAAGCCATAGTCAAGTGTGAGTATTTAGAACGTGAAAACCACCTCTGACCCCAGAAAGCTGATGATAAAGCTGGGCAGGAGCCTCACTTTGTACGCTGGGGCACTTCTCCTTGTCTTTGTTGGTGTTTAAGGGCTCGATCCAGCGCACCTGGTGAGGCCAGCAGGGATCTCCCCTTTGCCTTGAGCTGGCTGTGAGCAGGGACCCCAAACTGCAAACATTCATGGGGACATGCAAGGGGCAAGCCCTGGGCTCTGCTGGGCCAGCACAGCTCTCTGTCCAGACATTTAGGGTGGCATCAGGAGGAATTTCTGCCTTGAAAGAGCTGTCAGGCTGTGTCACCATCCCTTGTGCCRCTGGTGTGTGCAGCTGGGAGAGCCCCCAGGGGCCAGCAGTGGCCCTGGGTGACAGCCACAGAGTGGCCACCGAAGCCAAGTGTCCTCCTGTCTGCTGACAGCACCAGAGTCACAGCTGAATTCTGTTTGGCACTGAAAGTGTGCTGCTTCTGGGCTTTGCTCTAAAAATGCTGGGCTAAAAATAAACTGCTGTGCAGGGATGCTGGAAGCAGGGGAGCAAATGGAGAACTTGAGCACAGAGCAACATAAGGCTTGGCTGGCTGCAGGGATGGGGTGGTGGGGCAGCAGCCAGGCCAAGGCAGGGCAGCTCTGCCCGGGGGAAGGAATGATTCCCTGGGAAGGGGAGGAGGAAGTGAGGCAGCTGAGAGTSGCAGGTAGACATTGAACTCTTGTGGCTGCCCCACTTCAAAGGGAGCGGGCCATAAAAGCCCCAGCAGCGGTTGGGTGAGGAAAATTGCAGCTCAGATATGAAATCCTGCCCTGTAACAGCCCAGCCAGGCTGGCCTCGTGCGGGTCCTCTCACAAAGGGGAGTTTGGGCTGCTCACACAGTGCAGCAAGAAAAAGCGCTCGTGTTTAATGGGGTGTTTAATGGGGTGTTCAGCTCGTTTAAAATGGCAGCAAACCTGAGCTGGGCAGGAATGAGAGCATCTCCTTGCAGCAGGCTTGTCACCCTCCTGGGCCAGGGATACCCAGCCATGGTGCACTTCCCATGCCTGCATCTTCCCAGTGCCACTGTGAATGACATTCCCCGCATTCTTTCCTTAGCTGGAGGGAGCTGATCAGGCCCCGAGGTTGGGAGTCATGCTGGAAGCTCAGAGGTGGCTCAGGCTTTAACTCTTGGCCTCTCTCTTCCCTCTTCCTGAGGGTGTTCCTGGCGTGGGATGCCCCAGTCCAAGGAGCTGGATACGGCCATCTGATCCTCCTTGCTGCCTTTTTGCTCCWGTAGGAAAAATCTTCAGTGCCTGCGTTCGCTGGCTGAATGTCTAAGAGGAGCAACTTAGACTGTATTTAAATAAATAAAAAAAAAGCAGCATATTTTTGGCAATAATTTAGACTTTTGCTGTAAACTGTCTACATTCCCTGGGGGATGAGGTCTCCTTTTGAGAAAATCTGTTCTGGATTCAGCATGTTTGACAATTTCTTTGTGTGACTACCTTCAGGTTTTTGTTTTGGTGGGGTAAATGAGCACAATAATGTGTGTGTGCTTCTAAGTGCTCAGCTTGGGGGTTTATTTCTAATTTTTTTTTCTTTAAAATATCAAAACCCTCTCTTCAGGATACCAGGACTGACAAGGTTTGCGTTCCAGTATTGCAACACAAGGTGTTCTCTGTTTCAGACTGTAAATATTTGTCTCTTGTCAAAGCAGAGCAGTTACTATTGGGAACTGATCTGGCATGTGAAAAGGTTTTCCTTAAGGAATTTGTTTCCTTTTATTTACAGTGTTATCGTATATTTAAATTCCAGGGCCTCAGCATATAGCTCTGAGGCTCCTTCCCAGCACTGGCAGCTAAAATGGGAATGATGGCAGCCTGGGGATAGGGATAAGGGAGTTCTGTCCATGGATCTGCTCTCCTCCTGCCAGCAAACCTGCTTTGTCATAACCTCCCTGCTGCACTGGGAGCCCTCTGCAGCTACCTCCTGTTGTGTTTGCCACAGGGCTGGGGATGGGTTCCTGCTCCTGGGAATCCCTGACGCCTCCCTGCTGCCTGCAGGTCCTGCTCCTGGAGAGCTGGAGCCYGCTGTCACCTCCCCGCAGCGCCTGGCACGGCCGGGGAAATTGTTCCTGTTGTGTTGTGCCACACGTGGGAGGCTTATTCAGCCTGCAGAGGTCTGGGGTTTATTTTTTACATCTCCCTAGCTTCTGTACGTGCTTATTTTTTGATGCTGGTGCTCGCTTGAAGTTCTGGATACCCTTGCCTGTGCGCTGGAGTCTGGGAAGAGCAGCCAAGGGCTGTCGAGGAGGGCTGCAGGTTGTGCTGTTTTCCCTCTCTCAGGGAACAGCCTCTTGCARTGGAATTGGTTATTGAGGCTGGGTTCAGCCCCTGCCGTGGCAGGGCAGAGCTGCTTTTGCTTTTGTTCAGCAACGTGCAAAATGCACACCTCAGACTAGAGCCAGCGCTGGCCTTTGAGCTCATCTCGCTGATTCAGAGCTGGTAGGCAGATAAAATGGAGTGAAAATAAGAAATGCTTTCTTTGCCTCTGGTGTTTGAATACACATCTATTTATTTCACTTGTATATATTGCATATCCATGAGAACAAATCGTGTCTGCRGTTAATATTTTCATGCATCCATATTTCTGCCTGGTGTATCTGTCCAAACCCCAAGGACAACAGATGGATGTCCAGGGAATGCCTTTATCATCTCCTGAGTTTATCATCGCTATCAGGTCACATCAGCTTCAGTCCTTGCTCTGTAATCTGTCTCCAGGCATGCACACTCCATACACCCTTTCTTTTTCTCCTCTCTGACATCTCGTGTGAAATTTGCAGTTTGTGGCTCCGGGGCAGCGAGCCCTGCCCTGGTTTGGGGAAGGGTTTGTGGCTGGGATTGGATGGATGCAGCTTTTCCAGGCTGGTTCATGGCTTTGTGTGGAGTTTTTAACAGCACTTCCARATCAGACTACTAAAAGGTAGATGGCCAAAGTTATTCATAAACACTGTGATRGTCAGAGTGGAGACTCTGAATAGAAAGCTTTGTTCAGGATTTCCTGGAGTGAGAAGTGAAGCTGTCTTGGTCAAAGGGAGCTGCTCTGTGTGGATTCAGTGCCGGGCTTATCTCTCTTGTTTAATGCGATATATTTGAGCAGAATCAAAGTTGGTTCTGAGTGTTACTGGCAGAAATGGCAGSCCATTTGCATATTTACTGGCTTCTGGGAGTCTAGATATGTCAGCAGCCTCTGCTCCTTTTCACTCGATCTTATCTCCCCATTCCATTTCAGGAAAGAATTCCTGCAATCTCCTTCCCCCCCCTCGCCCCAGCCCTGAAGTGTGCTTTGCATGCCGAGTGCTCTGAGCTCATGGGGCTCTGTTTGCTCTGCTGTGGCCCTGCCATTTGCTTCAGTGGGAAGCTGGGGCTGAGATGTGAGCGTTCAGCTGCCTGACATCCCGAGGAGGTGTTTGTCTGCCGGAGTGTGCTGARGCTGGGCATGGTTTCCCTCGGGAAGGGCTGGGGGTGGCTGCAGGCATTGGCTCTCAGGCCGTTTTTTCCCCTCTGCCRTAATGTAACTTATTAATCATTACGTTCCTAGAAACACAGAATCGTTTAGGTGGAAAAGTTCTGTAAGATCATCAAATCCAGCAGTTCCCCCAGCACTGCCATTAACCCATGTCCCAGGTGCCACATCCACGTGGCTTTTAAACCCCAGGGATGGGGACTCCACCACTGCCCAAGGACTGACAGCTCTCTCCACGCAGAAATTTTTCTAAATATCCAACATGAACCTCCCCCATTAACAACGYGAGCCTGTTTCCTCCTGTCCTGTCACTTGTTACCAGGGGAAAAAGACCAGCCCCAGCTCAGTAGAACCTCCTGTCAGGTACAAGATGGATCCAGATTAAGGCTTACACACAGAGTTTTTGGATTTGCGTTGTTTTCCCCTTGTATTCTTTCCCGTTCATTTATTTCAGAGCATCCCAAGCAGCAGGTGATAAGGTGAGAGGAGATCCTGCAGAGCAGAGCTTTGGTGACTGATGGCAGCTTATCTGGAAAGCCCAGCAATTCCTCCTGCTGCAGAGGCTGGAGCTGTTAGCCAGAAGTTACAGGCAGAGGTTTAGGAACGTGCAAAGGTGCAAAATCCCAAGCTCCAGGAAAGTGAATAAAGACCCCTAGGTTGGGCTTTGATGTGTTCAGAGGCTGAAGAGGGACAAAAGCAGGTGTAAATTACTTTGCTTCATTCCCACCTGGGGAGGAGAAGGCTCCAGGCAGAGCTCAGAGCCCCTTTCAGGGCCTAAAGGGGCTCCAGGAGAGCTGGAGAGGGACTGGGGACAAGGSATRGAGGGACAGGACACAGGGAATGGCTCCCASTGCCAGAGGGCAGGGATGGATGGGATGTTGGGAATKAGGARTTGTTCCCTGGSARGGTGGGCAGGCCCTGGCACTGCCCAGAGCAGCTGKGGCTGCCCCTGGATCCCTGGAATGTCCCAGGCCAGGCTGGATGGGGTTGGAGCMRCCTGGGACAGTGGAAGGTGTCCCTGCCATGGCAGGGGTGACATGGGATGACTTTAAGGTCCCTTTGTACCCAAACCCAAGACAGGGCTCTCAGGCTTCCTTGAGGACACAGAGTTGAAATCCCTTTCTGACTGGTGACTGGCAGTGTTGSAAAACACCCCTTAAAAGCCCCCATGGCAGGTACTGTGTCAGTCCTTGAAATATGTCCAACCTTTTCATGGCTTTACAGTCCAGTTTTCTTATTGCCAAGAACAATTCCAGTTTGCCTTGCTGTGTTCACATCAAACAGGCAAAATGGGCCATATGAAATGTGAATCCCAAAGTMAATGGAGCTCTTCCTTCACACTGGGTTAAAGAACCACTGTGATGGTGGGAGCAGCACCTGGAAAGWGATTTCCCAAAAGTTTGCTGGCCTTTGTCAAGGTAACCTGCAGGTACTTCTTCAAAGGGTTTTGCTCCTTTTTGGTTTTGATGGTGTTATAAACCAGATAAATATATAATAAACAACCTGAAAYCTCCTGGAGCCTGAGAGGTGCCAGTTGCTCCTTCCTTGCCTTTCTTGCTTGTCACCTTTTAAGACTGAAATATTTGCCTGAAGATTGCAGTTTTCATTAAAGGGTGATGCTGGTCATGAGAAATGTAACCCTGTTCAGAGGGATGGAGCAGAGGAACTCACAGGTTTGTGGTGACTTGGTTTCCTATCCTTGCTGTGGATGTGGCTGGAAAATGTTAATTGTGCTTTTAAACTGGGAAACCYGTGAATATAAAACTAAATATTTATTTCAGCTTCCTGTGGGGATTCCTGCCCCTTCAATCATCAGCAGTCTGGGGCTTGGAGTCTCAGCAGCTTTGGCAGAGGAGCCAGGACTGAGCAGAGTGCCCAGGACTGCCCTGGGAGCATCCCTGAGGGATGATCCTGTCAGCAGGGAGATGCTGTCAGTGGTTACAGGTTTTCCCAACAAATAAAAGTAAATTCTATTGCACTTTAAAGGCAAAGTTGTGAGTTCTTGCTTTGTTTGGTGCATTATCCTTCATGCTTGCATGTAAAATCTGSATTTAGGTAAAGATCCTTTGAGTGAGATACACAAGACATGTTTATTGGCTGCAGGAAAACAGGCCCTTTAAAAGGAGACATGGCAGAGTGGCACCACACATTGGGGTTTGGATGGGATGCCCTTTCCAAGCCAAACCACTCTGGGATTCCATGATCCCCTRCAGTTCATTGGGACTGGGGTCTGGCTGCTTGGGAAGGGGCAGAGTTTTGGTATCATTATTGGCATTCAGTGCCAGTGATACCTGATAACACCAATCATAATGATMCCCAACAATACCAATAATTCAGTGCCAGACAGGAGGGATAAAACATGCAGAGATGTAAACTTTGGAGCCTGTGATGAGGTCCCAGGGCTCCTGTGGGTGAGGGTGTGCTGTGCCAATGAGCTGGCACCAGCCAGGGTGGAGGGCGCTCCCCTGAGCTCTGCCCACATTCCTGCACTGTGGGCTGGGAACACAGCCTGGGAAGGGGGGGCAGAGTTATGGGAGRCAGGGGGACAGCAGTGACACAGGGTATCCTCAAACAAAACAGCGTTTCTGGAGGTGGGCAGTGTTGGAGCCAGTAACTGAGGCGTGGAAAATGTGATAAACTCTGAGTGGAAGTGGCTGCTCCAGAGAGCGTGCCTGGCTGCATGAGGCTCTGTGAGCAGGGGTGGAGAGGGACCTGCCCCTGGCTCCTGCTGGGGCCAGCAGGTGATCCCAGGCAGCCTCTGGAGCAGGGACAGTCCAGGGGAGCTTGGCCTGGCTCCTGGCTGGTTTGATGAGCTGGCAGAGCCCGTGCCGCAGACGAGGGCGCACGGGCCGCCGCGATCTGTGCCCGTGTCGCTGCTTTGCAGCTGAATGTCCCCTCCACGGTGATGCAACGTGTTTGTGGAGACCTTGGGGCCATGTTTCTGTCCCAGAGCACGCCAAAGGTCAGCGCTGCCAAAGCCACGGGGGCACTAGGTGGGAATGGCAGCGAGGTTAACGCGGGGCGCCGGCCAGCAGCGCGAAGCTTCTGGATCCAAGTGGCCCTTCCAGAAAAGGACTTGAGGAAATGGAAATGGCTCACCAGGCAAAAGAACTGCACGAGCTGGGTGGCAGGCTCGCTTGAGTGTTCAGACCAAATTATTTTCTCTTGGTAATCAGATAGCATTNAAAAAAAAAAAAAAAAAAAGAGAACTAGGCTGACCTTAAACAATGTTTGTTCTTTAAAAAAAGTCAATATTCTTTTTCCAAGTTAATGAAAGTAATTAACAGTGATTGATGACACATGTACTCAGCTATTTTATGCTGGGAGACCAGATGGGTTAGGCACAGCTAGTGACCAGTAATTCTGATTCTTTGTCAGAAGGAACAAGAAGTTCAGATGTGGCTGGAACAGCTCAAGTACGTGAAGAGAAAAGGTAAATGTTTTTCTCTCTGCCTTTGCCTACCTGAGGAACTGAAAAACAACCCCAGGTAAAGAATTGCTTTCAGCCAGTGAGGTGAGCTCCCTATCTGCTGGCCACACAACCTCTTCCTGACACTGAAAATGTTGTTGGGGGATTCTGGTTAAAAATAACGTGGAATTAAGGAGTTACAGAAGGGTTTGGGTCAGAAGGGACCCGAAAGAYCRTCTAGTTCCACCCCCCTGCCGTGGGCAGGGCTGCCCCTCGCTGGTTCAGGTTCCAACCTGGYCTCGAATATTTCATTTTTAGTCACTTCTCAGTCAGGCATGTAAAAGGAGTTTTGATTTTTCTGCTCCTGAGTAGTGTGTGCAGTGAGGGTGATCTGCAAGGCCGGGATGAAGAAGCAGGATAAACTCCCAGTCTGCGTTCACCTTCTGTCGAGCACTACTTCCAGCTAKCTGATTTGGACTCCTTCAAACGTGGAAACAGTAGGATGGAGGAAAGACATGGAGCTGGGAGAGAGGAGGGCCTCAGCAAAAGCCAAGGCAGTGGATTTTCAGAGGTGGCTCTGCCCAATTGGTGCTGCCTCCTGCGAGGCTCCGGTGGCAGCTGGAACAGGCTCCCGAGGCAGACTTTTATCCTTTCTCCCTCCCACGCGGATCCATCTGTGAGACTGCTTGTTCTCGCTGCTCTTGCTGAGAAACTGGATTGAGCTCAGAAGCATCCTGCTCTTTCAGACCCTCTGCCAGAGTCTCGCTAGTCAAGGAGGGCTCTGTATTCCTGCACATTCGCACAGTCCCAGGTTCCAAACAGGCGGTTCTGAATCTGCAGCTCTTCCTGCTCGGCTCCGAAAACAATCATTTCCAAGCTGTTGGTCACTTTAACCTGGGGCTCCCGTGGGGTGAGCATGAGGTGGCATTTCCAGATTTGCTCAGGATCTTTTGTTCAGAGTTGTGGGTGGTGCTTGGGAGCGTTTAGGTTCGCTCCTCATGCACTTGGTTGTTCCCAAAGTGGTTTTGCTCCTCTGTGCRTTTGAGATGCCTGCAGTGGTTTCGACATCGATTCTTGTCGAGGTCTAAAAACTACTGAGAGATCTGCCCAGGGGTATTGCTGTGAAATCTGTGGAAGCAGAAATCGTCTGGATACTCCTGTGTGTTCTAGCAAGGAAGGAGAAAGGGCACAAAACTTTGGTGGTTTTGGGTGTCCGCCAGATTATTTCTCTTTCTAGGCTGTGGAGGCACCTTTGGTTTTCAGAGCAGCTGCAAGTGCTGGTCAGGGTGGTGATTTGCAAAAGTGTCTGTGCAAGGTACCACGAGGGATTTCCTCAGTTTGAAACTTCATGAGGAAAATACTGCCAGGGCCACRCTCAATAATGTAAATTTTGTGTTAATTTAACATACAAATGGGCGAAGGGTGTTTTCATTTTCACTGAGATACCATGTTTTCAGTTTGGGCAGTGCTTGAACTTCCACCACAGATCAGTCTGAGCACCTGACTTTGAGACACAACTGAAAAGAGCCTGGGAAAAGCAGCTTTACTCAGGGAATCTGTGTGATTCCCTGGAAATCAGCTGTGGAGCGTTCTGTGACTATAACAAGGAAAAGGCTGGGAAACTGCAGAAAGCATTTTCCTTGATTATTTTAGTAGACAATTTCTGTTACATGTAATTAGATTAATCATTTCCACCTAGGTTTTCTACCCTTCCATAGCTGCGGATTAGTTCCACGTTAATAAAGCAGCTCATAATTAGTTAATAGTGCCTTGCCATTTGTGGCTGTTCATTTTGTTTCTGACGGTGACTCCAGTGCAGGTATAGCACTGCTAATATTGCAGGGACTTGCTTGGGGAATGGTGGCAGGATTGCTCGTGGAATAATGGCAGGATTGCTTGTGGAATAATGGCAGGATTGCTCGTGGAATGGTGGCAGGATTGCTTGTGGAATAATGGCAGGATTGCTCGTGGAATGGTGGCAGGATTGCTTATAGAGTAATGGCTGGATTGCTCGTGGCAGGATTGCTTGTGGAATGGTGGCAGGATTGCTTGTGGAGTGGTGGCAGGATAGCTTATGGAATGGTGGCAGGATTGCTTGGGGAATGGTGGCAGGATTGCTCGTGGAGTAATGGCAGGATTGCTCGTGGAATGGTGGCAGGATTGCTCGTGGAGTAATGGCAGGATTGCTTGTGGAATGGTGGCAGGATTGCTTGTGGAATGGTGGCAGGATTGCTCGTGGAATGGTGGCAGGATTGCTCGTGGAATGGTGGCAGGATTGCTCCCAGGGGCTGTCCAGGAAGGCACTGCAGCTCCTGGGTGAACTGGGGAAGTTTGGAGCAGGTGTTGGTTAGTCCTGGAATCTTGGTACACACACACACACACACTAAAATTGCCCATGCAGGACCAATGTGCCCAGAGATGGGATCCCTGCTGGTGTCACCACACAGAACCTGTCAGGAGGCCGCGGTGTTYGGTGTGAGCAGCAGATTTTCCCCGTGTGTGTGAGCTGGAGAGTGGAAGTTCCAGGGAGAGGCAGAAGCCCAGTGTTTGTTCAGCTCTGGGCTGTCAGGTGAGAGCCTCCTGTGAYGGCTGGCTGGCTGGGAAGAGTCAGCATTTGCTAAACAAATGCGCTGGGGCTGATTCCTTGAAGTGCTGCCGTGCTCCTGAGGTGCTCTGGGTGTTTGAATCACCGKGTGAGCTTTTGATCTCAGATGCAGGCACCTCTGTGCTGCTCCTGCTGCTGCTGCAGGGAAACCGTGTGTTTGGCCAAGATGGGATGTCCTGGCAGAGAGGGCTGGACTGGTCAGTCTGGATCCTCCTTGCCAGGGCATGTTTGTGCCTGGTGTTCCCTTGGAGAGGAGCTCTTGCTAACAGCTCCTCTCGGTTGGGTTTCCTGTTTAATTGTCATTACACAGCTCTAACTGCAGTGAAGGCTTCAGTGCTCACACTGCTTGTGCTCCCTGTCCCCCTTGCATGAGGATTCCTGAGTTTTGTGTCAACACTTCCACTTGCCAGTATTTCCCTTCACTTACTGGGTGCAGGTGTGGAAACTGGAAAGAATCTGATATGTGATTTCAGTTTACAGGGCAAAATTTTGTGAGATGGGACTGTCATGTCCGTGTGGGACAACGCAGAGCTGAGTTGGTTTGGTYGCTGTAGGTTGGTGTTCAAATGAGATTTTAAGGTTTTTTAAGGTCTTTAAAAGTTCTTCATTGCCACGTTCTCCAGCAGCCTCCAAGAGGATGTGCTTTGGGAGGCCTTTCACAACAGGACATGCACATGGTGACACTTCTCRAGCAGCAACTTGTCTCCTGGGTTTCCTGGCCTCGTGCACTTGGTGTTTGTCATCTTCCATAACAAATTTGTCCATTTGCATTTGGAATTCAGGAAAACTTTTTGTTTTTTTCCAGCACCCCGAGTCAGTTTTTCAGTGCAGGTAATGCAGAGTGCACACTTCAAATTGTGCTTTTTCCAAATTGTGGACCCTTTCCTTCCTCCTGGGTCCACTCAGCTTCTCACCCAGCAAAAGCAGGGRAAAAAGTTTTAGCTCTGACAGAAATAGATGGAAAGCTGAATGATCAGAGATTTGTCTGTGTTAATCATGATTTTGCATCACTGTGATATCTTTAAGTCACCTCTGTCTGGGCTGCAGGTTTATTATATATGAGAAATTTGTTCTGCACCTCTGATGGTTTTCTTGCCCTTTTGAAGCTCTTACACTGCCTACTTGGAAAAGGAAGGGGAGTGTCCAGATCTGCCCAAAATCCACGTGGTTCTGGAGGAACTGGGCTAACACAGCAGCAAATTCGCTTCTTTATTGTTATTTTTCATTATTCCGTGGTAATCCAGTTGCTCTTCTGGCCACAGYTGAGCATTAAGCTGACAGTAGATTTTACAGTGTCACCTGCTATTCTCACAGTGTGTGTTTAGAGACAGAAAACTGCTGAGAGACTCCAAGCTCTTTGAGGAGGGTGTCTGATGGTGTTTGAAGTTTGCAAATGCATTTCCTGGAAGAGGTGTGAGTATTGCTGGAAAAGCAGCACTCGTGGGCAGTGCTTGTGCAACCTGCTCTCCTGGGGCAGATCCAGTGCAGCTGTGTTCTGCTGGAGAAACAGGAGCTGAGGGGATGTTGTCTCAGGGCTCTGGGGGTCCTGGGGGCTGCTGCCACTCCTTTTGTCACCKTGCAAAGTGGTGGCTGGGAAATAGAGGTCCCTGGAGGGGAGGTGAGCGCGGGAGGCTGTTCCACACTGGCTCTGCTCTAAATGAAGCAGCCTGGCCTGGTGGAAGGTGTCCCTGCCCATGCCAGGGGTTGGGAGTGAGGGGGCCTTTGAGGTCCCTAAATCTCCCTGTGGTCACAGTGAATTGTTTCCAGGCACTTCTGAGCCTCTTCCTTCCCTGCTCTTTCCATGTGTGGATCCTGTATTGGCAGTATTTCATAAACAAACCCTGAGAAGCAAAGGCAGCTTTCCCCAGCTCTGGTTAAAGTGCAGGATCTGTTGTCAAAGGAGAGCTTGAATCGATCGAGCTCTGAGAGAGGCTGTGCCTCCCTTCAGCTCRGTGTGTTTGTGTAAACCCAGGGCTGTTTGCCTCTAAATCCAGCCAGGAAGGTAATTTTGGGGGAAAAAATAACAATCTCATTGGAATTGATCTGTGCCAGGCAGGAGGATCGGCGGTGACGCCTTTTGGAAGGGGGTGGTGGTGATGCTTCCATGGGTGCAGCGCCCATGGTGGTGGGTGGAGAGCTTTTGGAGAGCAAACCCCAGGGTGCTGGGTGCTGCTGGAGCAGAGGCAGGATGTGGAGGGCCTTCCAGCGTGCCTTTGTTCCACCGAGGGGTGCTGGCAGCAGTGCTGCTGTGTCAGAGAGAGCCGGGCACCAGAGCTCCTGGTCCCCAGGAACCCGGCTGACTCAGCCTGCAAGCCCAGCCCCAGGCCAAGATTCTTCTCAGGGCTGGAGAGCAGTGAGAGCTCTGAAAARTGGAGCTCTGTAAATAAAGTTCTGTGGTGGCTGTCGTTAGTGGTTGCTGCACATCTGGACTTGTGGCAGCACAGAGGCACATCTGGAAGGGGCTGGGAGGAGGAAGGTGAACGTTCATGCTGCCACAGAGTCACAGAACCATGAGGGGTTGGAAGGGACCTTAAAGATCACCTTGTTCCACCCCCCTGCACCTTCCACTATCCCAGGTTGCTCCAAGCCCCATCCAGCCAGGTCTTGAACAGTGCCAGGGATGCATCCACAAGCCAGGGATGGACAGTGCCAGGGATGCATCCACAAGCCAGGGATGGACAGTGCCAGGGATGCATCCACAAGCTCCCTGGGCAGCCTGTGCCAGTGTCTCACCACCCTCACAGTAAAACATTCTTCCAATTACCTAAACTCCCACTCTTGTCAGTGGGAACCCATTATTCCTTGACCCCTCACTGCATGCAGTGATGGGGATGCAGAGTCCCTCTTCAGCTTCCTCAGAGCCCCTTCAGATAATGGAACTTTGCTTTGAGGTAACCAAGCACACAACCTTCTCTTCTCCAGGCTGGACAGCCCCAGCCTTCTCAGCCTGGCTTTGACAGCAGGGGAGCTGCTCTGGGCCTCCCATCAACAAATCAGTCTTGGGGCAGAACTGCAACAAAAATAAAAGAAAAAAGCTTTCTGTTGGGGTAAGAGAAGATCTGGAATTACTTTAAACCCAAGGAAGGCGCCTKGCCAGGCTTGGTGGCTTGCTGAGGCTCCCAGGCAGGGAGAAACGAGGTGCTCTGGCAGGAGCTGCAGCCCCTCAGTCTGTCCTGCAGGAACAGAGGCTCCTCTGGGGCTGTGGCAAGGAGGTGACAGCACTCTCAGGCCGTGGCCACCCTCTGATCCAGGGATGTGCTGAGGGTACAGCTGCTGGTGCACCAGCCCCTGTGGTTTTAGGGAGCCTGTGCTCTCAGCTGTGCCCTGCTAGAAGCAGGCTGAAACAAACAGGCATTAAATGGCTCCTTGTGCTGCTGTTCCTGAGATTTTTAAAACTCCAGCAGTGACCAGACTCTGAAAATTCTCCTGCAAGGCAGGAAGCTGGATGATGCCAGTGCTGGTTAAATGCTGTTTGCCAAACCAGTTCTGCTGGGCACTTGCTGCGGTGCCACCCCTGCCCTGTCCGTGGCCGCTCTCCCGAGCCCTGCCTTTGCTCAGTGCCCAGGGATGTGCCAAGCCTGGCACGGTCCCTGTGGCCCTGCCAGCCCTGGCACGGTCCCTGTGGCCCTGCCAGCCCTGGCACGGTCCCTGTGGCCCTGCCAGCCCTGGCACAGTCCCCGTGGCCCTGCTTGCTGTCTGCCAGGCCAGCTCCCGTGGCCAGCAGGTGATCCTGGGGCCGGTGGCTCGCTCTGCCCGGCTGTGCCCATCTCCGCTCCTGCATGAGGCGCACCCCGAAATCCAGCTCAGCACCTTTTGGTGCACCCCAAGATGCAGCAGGGAGCCTTGCTGTGCCCCATGTGGCCCAGGCAGGGCTCTGGGGTGCCTCCTGTGTGCGGGGTGGCAGCGGGAGCTGGCCCTGAGCCAGTGCCTGCCCGTGCCTCTGGAACAATGCTCGGGCTGGACTCGCTGTTCCTCGGGACAGAGGTGATCGCCCTTGTCCTGGGAGGCACTGGAGCACAAGTTAAACAAACTCGGGTTTGTTTTTCCTTTTAATCTTATTTTTTTTCCTAAACGAGATAATTTGCTTGGAAAAGCCTCTAGACCTCCCGATACCCGAGGCACAGGGAGAGACAGCRTTCACTTCTTTTAATTTAAGGGGTGTTTTCCTTGAGGTGGTGGCAAAAGGACAAATGTACAGAATTCTTGCAGGTGGAGGCCTGGCATTGGTCTGCGTGGAGATCAGTGCAAGGGCCACCTAAAAATTGCACTTTTGGGGGAGGTAATTTAAGACAGGACTGCTGTGTCCTGGATAGAATCATGGAATCACAGAGTGATTGGAAGGGAGCTTAAAACCCATYTCATTYCACCCCCTGCCATGGKCAGGGACACCTCCCCCTGTCCCAGGCTGCTCCAAGCCCCTGGCCTTGAACTCTTCCAGGGTTGGGGCAGAAGTGGTAATGGATCAAACTGGTGATGCTGTTGAATGGTTTTGGTGCTATTCATTCAGTCCAGTTTCTTTGGGAAACTTTCACTGTTCATTCTTGTGCTGGGAAAATGAGGACAGGGAGATCTGGTAACTCCACTCCAAATCCTTCTTGTCTACAGCTGAGATGGCTTATGCTCCAACAGTACCTGCTGCTTTTAATGAAAATAAATTATGTTAGTATCTTGCTAATGCCTGGTCTAAGCTGACCCAGCTCTGTTTAACAGGATGTGCTGATTAATGGGACTGGAACATCTTGAACATTGGGGATGGCAGAGACCTGCAGGGATTGGAAATGACATTTAAGTGATTTTCTCTCGAATTTGACGCGTAACATGGAACGCGTTCCAGGTCTCTGAGAATGCAAGATGGGCAGAGAGGAACTTGGAGAGTGGTGATGCTGAGACACTTGGGCTGCAGAGAAACAGCCAATTAAAGGGGGTTTTTAATGAAGCACAGCAAGGAAGGGACTGTGTTCAGCAGGCATTTTCCTGCACATCAGGGAAGGAACTTTAGAAAGCCCATCCTGAGCCACTGTGCCGGTGCTGGAAGCCTCAGACCTGGTTTTGCTTCTTGGAAAGGAACACTCAAATGTGAGTGTGCTAAGAGCTCTTCCAGGAGCAGCCAGCAGTGCCTGAAATGCCGTGGCACAGCRGCTGTGACGGTGTTCACAGGGGTCCCAGGATGAGGGAAGAGATGAGGATCTGACTCCATGTTTCAGAAGGCTTGATTTATTATTTTATGATATGTATTACATTAAAACKATRCTAAAAGAATAGAAGAAAAGGTTTCATCAGAAGGCTRGCTAAGAATAGAAAAAGAATGAYAACAAAGGCTTGTGGCTYGGGCTCTGTGTYYRAGCCAGCTGGGCTGTGATTGGCCATTAATTAGAAACAWCCACATGAGACCAATCMCAGATGCACCTGTTGCATTCCACAGCAGCAGATAACCATTGKTTACATTTTGTTCCTGAGGCCTCTCAGCTTCTCAGGAGGAAAAATCCTAAGGAAAGGATTTTTCATAAAAGATGTCTGCAACAAGTGGCCAGAGGGTCCTTGTGCAAGGCAGGAGCAGTGCCCATGGCAGCTCCCACGGCAGCTCCAGCTGCCATCCCCCACCCCAGCAGTGCTGCAGGGCACCACTCCTTGGGAGCTGCTGCCAGAGCAGGCTGGGGTGAGCAGAGTCAGCTGGATCCGTGGGGAAGGGCTGGAGCTGGCTGCTGCCAGCAGGGTGACCTCACCCCAGCGCTGGGTGATGCCTGGCCGGGCGGGAGGAGCTCCCCTGGGTACCCAGGAGGGCTGGGCTGCTGGTTGCATGGTGTTCTGTGGTGCAGGGAAGGGAAGCCACCTGTGGCAGCGGGATGCTCTGCATGGAGGACGCAGCTGGGGTCAGTCTGGGCCAGGGGCGTTGGCTGGGAGCTCGTGCCAGTGGCACAGCACAATCCCTGAGACAGCCTGCCTGTGAAACTGGGATGCTCAGSAATCCCAGAATGGTTTGGGTGAAAGGAACCTCAAAGCCTGTCCCATTCCACCCCTGCCATGGGCAGGGACGCCTTCCACTAGCCCAGGTTTCTCCAAGGCTGGTGCAACCTGGCCTTGCACACTTCCAAGGATGGGAAATACTGGATGTCACTTGGTCCAGTGCCAAAAACCCCCTGACCCCCCCAAAACTGAGCTTGAGCAAGTTCTGTCGGTGTAAAGGTGGCTGGTTAGGTCAGCCTGGGTCTCAGAGGGGTTTCTCCAAACCAGGGCATCTACTGCTTCTGTACTTCCATATTTTGGGGGCTGGGGCCAGGGGTTGCTGACTCTGTGGGTGATTTCCCCTCTGTTCTCTCTCCCTCCCTCTACTTCAAAATAATTGGGAATGGTGGATTTTTTTTCCCCTGGGGCAGTATGGAGCTGCTTCTTAGTAATCTGCTGGAGGCTTGGGTAGAGTGGGAGTGGAATTGATTGTGTGGGTTTTTTTCCTTCCTGCTCCAAGACCACTTCTTGGCACCGAGGAATTTTTCTTTAGACTTCTTTGGGGAACAGATGCGTGAAGTACAGTTACCACTCATACATATGGCTTTTAAAATATGGAAGCTGTTGGACTGAAGTGGCTTCATATGGTGCTGTTGGAGGATGAGAATTAACACGGAATTTTGGGTTTCTGAGATGGGAATGTGTCGTTGGAAAGTTGTTTAATTGTTTTTTTTTTAAATAATGTTAAGTATTAATTTGCATCTTTATGGTTATTAATCAGAGTAACATTTACAACTCTGAAAATTACTCTCTCTGCAACCCTTAATGCCTAAAATAGCATTGTAGTTTAATCTCAGGGATAAATAGGTTATATAATGTACAATTTAAATGGCTGTTAATCTCCATTTGCTAACGCAGACATCTTTTTCTTTAATTGCAGGTTCCCATTTTAAAAGCTATTGGAAGACACTCTGCCACCCTCTTGGATTACTTCCCATACGACTCAGCATGTCACTGTGCCCTGGATTTTACAAGGTGGCCATGATTTAATCCCCACTTCCCACTCCTATGTATTGGTGAAGCACTGGAGCTCTTTGGAGCTGCTGTTACTCCCGTGGGAACTGATCTGTCTGCAATCCCTTCTCCCAAGGACTAGACATTGCCAGCAATGAGCTCCCAAAGCCATCCAGGTAAGGGTGAGGCCACCTGGAGTCCCAGCAGCGACCCCAAAACACAGTTTGGTGCATGAGCACACCTTTTAATTGTGCTGAGAGGCACATCCCTCCCTCCCTCTCCTGCTTCGTCTGATATCTGGTGTGCAGGTGCAAAGTGCTGTTGGTGTTACCAAGAGTTACAAGGAAGTTTTTCTGTTTCAGACTTCTGATTGTTCAAAAATTTGGGTTTCTAATGGTTGCATCAGTGAAAATAGGTGTTTTCTGAGTCATTAACCAGATATTTAATTTGTTAAATCYGTGCTGATGAGCCCTAATGATATGGAGTGGACTTCCAAGGACCAGGCATGGTTCTGCTGCTGCCTTTATTGATATTTAAGAAACCTGTTGGACTTTTTAACAGGAAGGAATAGTTTTGCTGGAACAAAAGTCAATTGATCCACCTCAATGCTGTCTGGGGGATTATCCCTAATGTGTCTTGTAAATTGAGGCATGATTCATCACTACCAAATTGTGCATTTCTGTCTGTCAGGAGGATCTGTTAGCTGCTCAGTTACCTGCTTTCCAGCTTAAAGGTGCCTCACACGTTTGTTTTTAGGGAGTCTGGGGCAACTCTTGTGTTAGTTAGAGCYTTGTAAGAGGAATTTTAATTGTGCTTGGGCTGTTTCAGTTTATGGTACAGAACTGGCTGCTGGGAAGCAAATAATCCAACAACAACAAGGCACGTGGAAGGACTTATTTCACTCTGCCTCTGAGAGATTACTCCGTGACTTCAGTTTAATCAGGTTGAGGTTAACAATTAGGGCTGAAGTGCTAAAAGCCAGAGAACAGCCCCTMAGATTGAAGGAACTGCTTGTTTGTGGGGGAAGAAATCCTGCAATAAACAGGGGTGCTGGAGTCTACAGGCAGCATGGGGAGACCTGACCTTCTCCTCACAACTGAAATGAGTTTATGAGTCTCTAAAATCATCAGAATTATCAAAAAGAAAATAACAAACCTGGCCTCTGCTTCCATAATGTAGCAGTCTTAGATGATGAAATTTTTTGGTACTATGAGGAGTTGAGAAATGTGTGTTTGTATGAATGCAGGTGTTTACTGGAGACACAAATGCAGAGTGATGTTTTTCAGGAGCTCTGTTCTTCAGATAGCAGATAATTGTTGTTTCAGTGTTTGCATGACTCAGGAGTGAGGCTGGGCAGCTGTGGCCGCCTGCTTTTCTCTCCTTGTGGTGGTGGGACACCTTGAACACCCACCTGCAGTCCAAACCCAGCCGTGGGCGTTTCTTGGCTTCTCAAGGAGCTGCTCTCCCCAGGTTTGGSAAGTGGTGATGCCCTTCCTGGTTGGGCTGTTGGCAATGGAAGCCTGATGCTGGTTTGCCTTGCTTCCTCTCATAATTCATCACTGAACACTTGTTTCTCCTGCCTCTTTCTGCAGCTTTGGCTCAGCGTTCCTGTAGATCCAAAAATCAGCCTGAGCTTTGTTTTTCTAAGGACCCTTTCTAGAATGGTGCTGAGAAGGGTGGTCTGATCAAATCCAGGGTGTGGCAGCTGGGCAGGATGCTGCTGGATACCCACCTTGTGCCCTTCCTGGGAGCTGGGTTCTTACTCTGCTTGTACTTCCAAGGGTKGGGTTGGAATTCTGCAGCGTTTCGTGGTGGCTTTTCACCCCCGGTGTTCTTGCTGCTCGTTTCTCTTTCAAGAGTYAGTTGTATAATAAGGAGCAGAAATATTTCTCAAGCCTTGCCAAAGATGACATCTGGACTTCTCATGTCAGTTATCATAGCCATGTTGATTATACAGCTACAGGTAATTATTCCTAATGATGGGCATTGTTTAAGGAAAGGCTCTGGCTTAACTCAAGAGCCCATTAAGCCTTGCTTCAGTGGGTTCAAGCTTTCTTCTCTAATCTTCTCCAAGGCCAGCACTAATGGGATGTTTTAGGAGCTGTGCCATGAAATTGTTGCGGCATAGATGAATGGAAGTGGTTTGGGTTGGGTCTTTTTCTGTGCTTTTTCTGATTTTTCATTTCACTCTGCAAAGCTTTTGTGAGAAGTGTTGGGCASCAAGAGCTTCTCGCCGAGCAAGGTGGAAAAATACGGAGAAGATTTAAGCTGGCTCCTTTCCCCCACCACTGCCTCTTCTTTTGTTGTGTTTTGGGCTAAGRTTCTGTAGGGAATAAGAAATAGCTATTGGAGAAGAAGAAGAATACCCAGGTGGGAGAAAACTTCCTGGGAGGCATCACGTGGCCTTTGGCTTTTGGCAGAGGAGTCGCCGCCTCTTCCAGCGCTGGAACAAAGCTGGAGAAAAGACGCTGGAATTGTGCTGCGAAGGCTCAAGTTGCTGCGAAGTATAATTAAGACAATTAGGCTAATTAAGATAACATTTAGGATTATGACAAAGCTTGGGGGGGCGGGGGAAGGCATGTTTAGTTTCACTCCTTAACCTGTTCGTGTTGGCCACAATTTAGGCTTGCCTTACATAACCCGTGGTGCTCACCTTACCCAGGCTGACTGGGTTGGGAGTAGGTGTGGGGTGTTTTTATAGGGTTTTTTTAATGTTTTAGGGTTTTTCCCCCTTCTCTTATTTACCTTAAATGATTCCTTGCAGTTGCCTTCTACCTCCCCCCTTAATTTTCAGTGGCTTGAGTTTCACTATCGTTCTCTTCTTTAATCAGTAAAGATTGTTCTGCTGATACTAGTTATACATAAAGATTAGTTTTAAAAAACCAAAACACTTAAAGTTAATCACTCAACTGATTTGTATTTGTTTAAAGTTCACTTTCCTTTGTAAAAGCTGAAAATCTCCATGTTCAATGAAGCATTTTGTTTATGAAATGTTATCCTGCAGGAATTAACCAGTCTGAATGCAAATGCTCCATCCTTTCTTCAGAGCCACTCTTGCAGAGATGCAAATTTCAGCTACATTCTGCAGTGCTGAATGTTTGATAATTAGGAATATTGAAGTTTTGAGAATGAGCTGCCTGGCTGATAGGGCACAATCTGCAGCAGGGATCGTTAGGGCTGAGAGGAGCTCCCGGAGGAAGCAGAGAGAGCTCCGGGATCACACGGCGGCACCGGGAGAACGGGTTGGGGAGTCACATACTGTGATCTGCTGGGCAGATAAGGGCTCCTGCACGGGGCTTTATCTGCAGCCAGCCACTCTGCTGCCCTGCTCCACAGCTCAGTGAGGCATGGAAAGCCATTTCATGCAGCACACACACACACACAAGAGCTCTCCCCGTGAGCATCTCCCAACGTTTTGCGCCGCGCGATAAATATTTGATGCGTTCTCTTTTTAAAGATTAAGAAGTTTCTGTGGAGATGCATTTCAAGGCGGCTTTAAATGACACTGACCTACTTTCTGGCAGCAGTGAGGCTGTCTGGGGAAGTTATCTGGGGGCAAGAGCATCATTTCWAATAAACACAGGGACTGTGGGGGTGAGTTCCAGCCCTCCTCTAGCAGGGCTGGGCCATGGTGGGTGCTTGGTGGCTGTGGAAGAACACCTGGGCATGGTGTGTGATGGAGTCATGGAGTGGTTTGGGTGGGAAGGGRCTGTAAACCCCACTCCATCCATGGGCAGGGACACTTGCCACTATCCCAGGTTGCTCCAAGCCCCCTCCAACCCRGCCTTGGACACTTCCAGGGAGCCCTGCTTCCCCTCACCAGTCTGGTGCTCTGGTTTTACTGGATTGTTCTAGACTGGGAATTCAGAGGCTGTTCCCCTGAGCAGCCTGGTCCCCCAGTTTTGGGGGGAGACTTTGGGGTTGGCTGTGGGGTAAACTCAGCAACAAGCTCTGGTTAGAAYAGCTGGAAACTCCAGCAGATGGAACTGGCCATGTCTCCATTCACTTTTCTTTCTCCAGCCCACTACAGAACACTTTTTCCACCTTCATTCCTGTTCTTACCATGTGGGAGCTGAGCCTGTCCTGGATTTCCTCTTGGAATGGTGTCATTTTGAGGTCCTTGAAAGTTTTAAGTCTGCTCCCACTAAACCTGTGAAGTTTTCACTTTCTGGAGCTTCAAATAGTTGGGACTTTYTGTGCAAGGGTTTGATTGTACCCTCAAAAGAGAAGAATAGTTTTGTGCTTCAGCTTGGGGTTCAAGCTGAAGTTCCTGCTAGGTCAGTGTCCCTGCCAAGTACATTCCTCTCATTTCTGCTTTTTCTTTAAATGCAGTTCTTGCACTTAGGAATTCTTTAAAAGCCTGTTTCTAAAGTAAGTTTTTTAGCCTGTGATGTTTCCTGCAGTGCAAAGATGAGAAGCAGGTACTTGTGATGAGAGGCTGAGAACTCTGGATTATTTTGAATGAAGTACAGGAGAGGGGAAGGATWTAAAAAAGGTTAAAGTCGGGTGATTCTGTAATAATGTTTGAGATAGTCCTTGGGATCTTGTGTCCCACTTGGAAARGAGGCAGACCTTTTTCTACGAGGTTACTGCATTTCTGTTACTCACTTTTGCTCAAGCCCAGTTTRCCCTGTGTCTCATACTTCCCAAATTCAATTTGTTACTGGAAGAGTGGATATACAATTGCAATGAGGTTTCTTCTTTCAGTGTAGTGTTTAGTGGATCTTTTTCATCCTCTGACATCTGCAGAAACTGCCTTTACAGTCAGAGGATAGCTGGGAGTGAGTGAACGTGGAGTAGCAGGTGCCTGACTGGAGGATGAACAATTGTGGAATTGGTAATTCTCCCATCTTTCAGTAAAGCTTTGCCAGTCCCTTTCTCCTCGTAGCTTGCCATGTACCAGGAATTTCCCCTCCCACTTTTATTTCTGTATTTTATTATTTCTATTTAGGCCATTAAGCAAGGAAAGCCTTGACACCTGCAGCGCTTGGGCTGCCAGGTGGAGTGGTCAAACCACTGAGAAATGGGGCACACAATTTATTCTTCTGCTAAGAAAACTAAAAATAATACATCAGCAGGTCTTTTAAAGGTTTTGTTTCCATAACCAAAATCAAAGTAGTGTTTCATCAGTTACTGGGAAAATCTAAAGATGCTTTTCCTGCAGTGCCCTGCCTTGCTTTGAGGTGCTCAGCAGCTCTTGGGGCTCCCCCTGGGGATTGCTGTCACCCTTTGGCTTGGTGGACTCATTTGCTCAGGTGTGGGAGCAGGTTTTTAGCCTTTCAGAAGGATGAGGCTGATATTAAACTTCATGCCTATYGAAAAGTGAATTCCATATGGGAATAATCCCAGGTGGGCTTTTCTGAGACCCTCCTGTSTCAGCTGGAAGCCACCCCTGGTGGCAGCAGTGCTTGTGGGAGTTCCCAGGAGCTCCTGAGTGTGCTTGGGGTTCAGTGGGGCACTGCTGGTCCTGCTTTGAACCCTGGCAGCACAGGCTTTGCCAGGGAATCCACAGGCCAGACTTAATCTTCTCCGTGTTTGTAGCTGCCCTGCTGCACTTTGATGTTGCAAGAAGTGTTTTGGAAGTGGAGTTGCCAAGCGTGAGGAGGTTCTGCCAGGATGGTTGGGCAGGGTCAGCGCGGGAGACAGGAGCCTGACCACAGCTACCTGTGGGTACCTGGGGAAGGGGGAAGGACAGGCAGGACTGTGACAACAGCCGTTAAATACACCCTCTCAGCCTCTGCTCGTGTGTGATGTGGATTTTGGGGGGGCCAAAGGAGTAAATTTTACTTTTATTTGTTGTTTTGTTGTTTCTTGGGGTTTCTTTTCTGTYGTTTTGGTTTTACCAAGGGCTGAACAATCCTAGCACTGAAAAACAACTTCTTTGGCTGACTTACCTGTGAACAGAGCAGAAGCAGAGTGCCTGTCCTCCAGGAGAAACTCCCCACCAGTGCAGAGCTGCTTGCAGTGGAGGGGACTGCTGGAATCGCCCTGTGCTCTGTGCGAGGGCCGGGATCAGCAGCGCGCTGGAGAAATCGCAGCCGAATTCAAAGAAATCACTTGTTGTTGTTTTTTTTTAAAAAAAAATCAATCCTGACCCTTTCGCTATTCTGGAAGCCCTTGTGCTGCCAAACCACATAAATAGCTTTATGGGGCAAATGGTGATGGGAGTGAGGTCTGCTTTGGGAGCTCTGAGCTGCCAGCCTTGGCCTCAGGTGCCTGTTTTGTGCTCCGGGGCAGCTGCTGAGGCTGTGTGATCCCGCCAGGATCAAACCACGGAGGGGCCGTGGGCTCTGTGGGCTGTGCTGTGGGTGTTGAGCTTCTCTCTGGCAGCTGCTGCTGTCCATGAACCCCGTGTGGTGACTCTCTGTGTCCCGTGTGGTGACTCTCTGTGTCCCCCGGGATCGATGGCCCCGGATCAATGCGGGGGCGCGGCGAACGGGAGCAGCCCGAGGTGGGAAACGCAGCCTCATCTGGGTGATCTGCTCAGAGATCTGGATTTTTTGGCTGCTGCTGGAAAGGTGGTTTCGACAGTTCTGATCAATTGACAGTTCTTCAGGCAGGGAACCCTTAAAGCCTGGTGGTGATGTTAAAATAATCCATTGAGAATTGTATTTTGCTCTTCTGTTTCGGCATTCAAAACTTGCACTTTCTRCTCAAGCAAGGCTTAACCCTCTCTGTTAACTGTGACCTTTATTTTATGCTGCCTATAAAGAGAAACGGTTTTAAACGCTTTTTTTTTCCACTCCTGATCTAGAAAATGCTTGAGCTGCTCCTGTGGGAAGACATTAAAGCCTGAACTAGACCAACCCTCTCTTTTCTGGTCATAAAATCATTCAAAACAGTAAAAAAGATCATACACCAAACTCCACAAGTCCATCCAAGTACTGAATCCTTGACGTCTGTCGCTTCAGGAAAAATCTCTGCAACTTCCCAGAACTTAGTTATTCTAAGTAAGGTGCCAGTGGTCTCACAGAACCTCTGCCAGGGGAAAGCATGTGATCCTCACAGCTTACCAAACCCAGGAGAAGGGCTCTGGCATCTCTTCCCTGCCAGCAGCAAGAATCTGATTGGCATTAGATGGCTTTTTCCCTTCCTTTTTTTCCTTTCCAGCAGGTGCAAGGCCTGTTCTGCAGGCTCGTAACTCTTGACAGGTTTATCGTGATGTCTTCTTGGCAGGTAGGGCTGATGCTGTTCCTTCAGCCTGCACTAAAGATTCTTTTCTTTTTCATTTTTTCCCTTCAAAGCGGAGCTCTGTGCAGTAGCTCTTTCAAGGAGGTGATGGGACTGTTGCCCCTGGTTTCCTTCTTTTTATCTTAACTGCAGCAGGTAGAGCCAACCTGAGGGGTCACTACACCTTCACCACCACCTCCAAATAAACTTGAGACAGGTTGATCTGAACAAACACAGCACCAAGTCGTGTTGACAGAGCTTTGGGAAAGCTCTGATTCATTCCTCTCACGTATTTTCTTTTTCACCAGGAAAGTTATGCAGGCAGGTTCGGCTCAGCCACTGCCTGATTCCTGAATCCTTCTGAAGAAGCTGCTCTGTGGAAKTTGCCCTTTTAATTTTTTTTTTCTCCCTTTCCTCTCTTTTCAGCGGTGTTTGTCACGGGAGACCTCAGCCTGTTGTTTTTAGCAGCTCACCAAAGCGCTTAAGGAGAATTCCTCCTCCTGCACTGATTAATTTCTGGCATGGAGCACAAAATAGCTCTTGCGTCAATAAATCGTCACAGCCCGCGCTTGTCTCTGTCAGCGTAAATACTCTTGGACTCCAGCGTGCCCCCAGGCAGGCCAGAGGTCCCAGTTTGCAGCTGCAGGGTGGTTGAGTCCAAGGGTGCAAGGCTGGGCTGGCAGAGCTGCTGCAGTCGGTGCTGCCAGCCCCTTCACCCCCCACCCCTCCTCAACTTCTGGAGTTCTGCTCTGGTTGTAGAGATAGATAGATATTGTTCTGCAGCTTCCAGCATCGCGGGTTTGGGTGCATCTGTTTGATTTCCTGGGAGAGCAGGAGTGTGTTTGTGCCTGTGAGCAGGGGTTCTGCTCAGTGACTCCCAGCCTTGTTTCACTGCTTCACCTCCCATCGCTCCTTCTCAAGCTGCTTGCTCAGGCTCTTTTTTTTTYWAATTTTWTTGTTTTAATTTTATTTTTTTTTTCTGGTACTTCTGCTGTTTGCTTTTGTTGGAGAAACGGTGGATAGCRGTTGCACAAAAGAACGTGATGTTTTGGGAGTGATTGCCCAAATCGTTGGGCAACAGGGACTTGATCTTTAGATGTTCCAGCCACCAGATGAAAGAGACTTTCTGCAAAGCCATTTGCTGGAACAACTGTTGTGCAAACGGGGTGCTGGATGCTGCTGGAAATGGGGAGGGGGGTGAGAAACCTGGAAAGTGGGTCACCTCCTGCACCAGGGATTCTTGCAGGGAGCTGCTGGAGAGGCTGGCACCATCCATTGGCAGCTGGAGAGTGGGATGGTAAGGGCTGGCTGTCTGCAGAGGTTTCTCCTTGCAGAGTGCCCTGGTGCAACTGCTCTCTGGCCTTTCCTGGTGCATGTTCCTCCTCCCACTGCCCCCACAGCTGCCCTGCCTCTAAATGGAGCAGTTGAGCAGACTTGAGAATAAGAATGATCCAGAAGTGTTTCTAAAATTTAGATTTTTTTTTTAATTGTTATTCTCTAATCTACATCTAAATACAAACACAAACTGCTGGTGGAGGGGCTGGGGAAAATTCCTCAATATCCCACCTGTGGATGAAAACTCTTGGCAGGTGTTTTTGCCAGTTTTGAGAAATCAGCTGGAGCTGCTCTAAACCAAACCRTTCCATTATAAACTTCTGCAGGTATTCCTTCTGTCCTTTGAAAAACAACTCATTCTGTGGATGCCAATGGATCAACACTGGAAGGGGGGATTTGGGTTTGGAAGAAATTGCAGAGGTAGAACATCTATTTTGGGGAGAGCACTGTCTGCTCCAAGGTGACTTGCATTGCCAGAGAGGAGAGCACAGCTTGCTCTCAGCCTCATGTGGGGATTTGAGAAACTCTCTATTTTCCAGGATTTCTCATCTTCTTCCCTTGGCCTTCGGAGCTGCAAACTAATATTCACCRAGAGATTTATGTGTTTTGGCCAAAATGCAAAATGTGTGCAAAAATATCCCTGCTGCCCTTTTCCCCCATAAGAGCTCGAGGTTTGAGTGTGAAAATGYAGGTGTAAAAGTGTTTTCCTGATCAGTTTGTTTATTCCTTGGTCTGTGATGCATGGGGTGGTGCTGGGGGAGCCACAAGGGGTTGAGGTGTCAGGAAAAGGCAGCAAGGGTTGTGTCACTGGGGCTCTCTGGCAGCTCCCTGCCCGTGCCTGTGTTGGGGTGCAGGCTGTGTGGGCTTTTCCTGCTTTTCTCTTTCTTCTTGTTGATGCCTGGRTGGTGTTTTGGCTCTGCAGTGAGCACAAAGCAGCTCCCCTGATGTGGCTGCTSTGTGTCTGTCCAGGCTCCTCCTGTCTGAACTGTTCAGAGTTTATTCCTTAGGGCTGTGCTGGGCTGGGGCTGGGCTTTTCCACAGCCTRCTGTTGGGTCAGGGTGCTGGAGCCTGCTGATCACACACACACACACTCTGTCTCTCTCTCTCTCATTTTCCCATCTCAGGTGTCTGTGGAACAGAGCATCACGTGCTGTGCTGTGGGCAGGGTGTGATGCTGGGGTAAACACAGAGCTGCAGTTTGCTGAGTGAAGCTGTGGCAGCTCAGGGTGTGCTTGGCTTTTCCTCCTCCCCTGGACCTGGGTGCTGGAGAGCTGGAGATCCCCTGTCCTGTCCCCACTGATCAGGCTGGGGCATGGGGTGGGTGTTGGTTCTGGGAGCTCTCTGGGATGCCCATCCCACATTGAGGAGTCTCTGAATTCCTTTGTGCCTGAGGTCAATTCTTTTTTCTTGTAAAGCACTGGAACAGGCTGCTCGGTGCAGTGGTGGAGTTGCCATCCCTGGAAGTGTTCAAAAAACCCACRTGGACTCTAAAATTAAATATTTCCTTCCTATTTCAGCTTGTGTTTCACAGCTGGGGCTGCTTTCTTCAGGAGAGGCAGGCAGGAGGGTCCCTTCAGGAGCCACCAGTCCCCAGAGCAGGGTTCTGTATTGCAGCAGCCCMGGGATGAGCCCTCCCTCCCGGGGAAGGTGAGCTGGGAGAAAGGGGTCTGCTTGTAGTGTCCTGTTTGGCTTTTCAGGCTCCTGAAGCCAGAGAGCTCTGCAGAAGGAGCTTGTTTTTATTCAGAACTAATGATGCAGTTGTTGTTTTAGGCACATAAACATTTGTGGCTTGAGCAGGCAGAGATATGATACACACTTGTGTTGGGAGATGAGTTCTGTCTTGCTGGAAACTCCTTTTTCCTCTTGCAAGAAACAGCTGCTGGGCTATTTCCTTTGAACATCAGTGGGTTTTTCAGCCCCCAAACTCTTCACCTGTTTTTATTTTGCAGTAAGAAGCAGTAGGTAGTGTTTAGGAACCGTTGTTGGTGGGATTGTATCTGGCAAAGACACCATCTCACCGACAGCTTTCAAAGATTTTGAAAAAGGCAGAATGCTCAGTATTTGCTCCTTTAATATTTTTGCTTACTGTTTCCYACCAAGCCTGTGTTTCCATCGTGTCTGTGAGCTTCACTGGCTTTGTCACATTTGCAAGTTGTTAATAATATCTTGGTTTGTTAATATATTCTCGGTATTGGCAAATTCTCCGTGATTTATCTGCTTAGATCTGCGTTATTTGCCGCTCTGCCTCTTCCAAGTTAATGATTTCCCTGACTAAAGATACCTTTGTGCACAGGGAAAGATGCAGGGAGGAAAAATCCTCCTGGGATGTTTCTCCTCCTCCCAAAGTGGAACTAGTGGAGGCTGCTGGCCACTTTCACTGTCATCTGCTGAGTCTKTTAATTAGAATGCTTCTGATTCAGAGCTTCCACATCTCCTGGCTCAGGCCTTGGGTGCAGGCAGAAGAGGCATTTGAGCTGCCTGTCTCTGGTCCCCAAATTGTAATTTCAGCTTAGATGTTGGGACAATGAACTGAAGTGTGTGGGGTGTTTTACCCCTCAGCACCAGGGGCTCACAGAGTGCTGCTGTGGGTGCAGGATGACAAATGCTGCCATGTCTAATGAGGGATCACTCTGAGCGTCCCGTGCCTTGCTGTGTGGCTTCTTGGAGCTGCTGACCTCTGCCTGGTGCCCTTGGCTGTGCCAGCAGCTGGGAGATGTTTTGTCTGGCAGCAGGGAAAGCTTGGTGCTGTGRGAAGAGCTGAGAGGGCAGAACATGCGGGATGGGATGTGCTGGGTTTGGTGCYTGGCACGGCCGTGGCAGCTCTTCCCTGGTTGCCAGAGGTGCCAGGAGTGCCAAAAGCTCAGGGGTGCAGCCCRGGCAGGACTGGGACTCGCTGGGCACGTGTGGATGAACTGTCCTGTGCTCCAAATGAGTGGCTGTACCCGGAGCAGGCACGTGGCACAGCTCTGCTCTCAGCAGGTGAAGCTGCAGCAGGAAAACACCTCTGGCTCAGCAAGACACAATAGCAGAGCGCAGGCTATGAGGGCTGTGAGGGATGTGGGATCCGTGCTACCGGAGGCTCAGCGGCAAAAATAGCATCATTTATAATAGTACAGGGGAAGGCTCCTGCGCGACGCCTTTGCATTCTGCCAGCCTCTAGTGAATGGAGGAGTAGTTTGCTTACAGATGACAAGCAGGGATGAATAAGCACTTAAAGTTTTTGGTGCTGGAGAAACAGCTTTTCCATCYTGGCTCCTGAGCTAGTCAGTCTTGCAGTCTCTTTCCTCAGAGTGTCGCTTGCTGCTTGAAATACAGGTGTTGGGAGGCACGGAATCAAAACTCTCTCCACATCCCTTGGCCTCCCTRTGGGTTTCCCTGTTCTGCCCTTGGCATGCTTCAGGATGTGTTTTGACTGGGCTGCATGCTGATTTTGGAGAGGACCCCTCTYCAAAATCAGTAGGAGATATCCAAAGCACAATCCATGAACTCCTTCACCAGCTACAAACATGGCATCACCACAGAGTAAATCCCTGGTGGATTTTAGTGGATGGACACCTGAGGATCTCCTGGASGTGAAATGGAAGAATAAACACATCCATTTGGATGCTTGAAGAAGAGCAGATAAGTGTGGATAGGTGTAAAGTTATCCTGGAGTCAGGAACTGCTGTGCCTTGCTGTYTCAGTGCTGGGGCTGTTGGCTACAGCAGCGCTGCCTCTGCCCCTTGCTCCTGTCCTCTGTCCTTAATTTCCATGGAATTTCCATGGGACACCTTAAGTATTTTAGCTGTTGGAGTTTTGTAATGGGAGGTAGCATTGTTTGGATGGGATTTTTTAAAAAAACTTTTTTGTTTTCTTTTTCCCTTCTTTCTTCCCCTAAACTGCTGCTTTGTGGGCTTTCTAAGGACCTAGTCCAGGGTGGAAACAGAGGGAGAAACACCTCGTGGTAAGGAATGGAATGCACTTAGTGCTGTGTGTTTCTTCAAAGTCAATACTATTAATTGCTTTCTTGCTGCTTAATGATAAACTTGTTAAGACGTGGCCAGAAGTGGTTCTCTGGCCAGGAAAATGTCCTTTTTGCTGTTGTGTTTGCCCRAGCCAGCAGTGGAGAGATACCTGTAGTACCTGAGGAACAGGCCTCCTGAAAAGTGGTACTTTGGAGCATTTTTCCACCTCCTGATGCCAGTGACTAATGCCTGCACCGTTCCTGGTGTGCCCCTCGCACCACGGCGCGTGGGTGTGTGCAGATTTGTGTGGGGAGAAAAGCCAGCCACGGCCTTTGGAAACCAGCAGGCGTTGCAGCAATGTCCATCAGGGCTTTTATTATTTTCATATTTGGCTCCAGCTGAAATGTCAGTGACCTCCTGCTCAGAGAGGTCCCATCCATAGGGAGTCCTGGCAGGCGTTTCCCAAACACAGCACGGGGATCTTGTACCCTCTTACAGGACACATCTTACACCCTTGCATTGCAGTTGAGAGAGGGTCCCAGGCTTATTTCCTTCAAACATAACTTGTGGCGGTGAGTTTGGCAAGTCCTCATGGGAATTGGCCTCTCCTGAAGGTGTGAATCCAGCCCTAGGCTGGGTTGGACCTTAGGAAGCTGAATGTTACCCTGAACAAGTGTCCTGCCTGACAGTGAGAAGAACACGGTGTTTTGGCCTCTAAGAAGCAAAACAGAGAGCCCAAAATGGGAACAGAATATAGAATCATGTGTGAGATGAGTTTATAATTCTGGCTGTTTTGGTGCTTGCTAATCTGGCGCTTTTGCTGGCCCAAAAGGTGAAGGTAAAGAAGGCCAGGCTGGTAATTAAATRTGCAGTGAGAAGCCTGGGGGAGACTTAAAGTTTGGGGCTACCTGCTGTTTGTGGACCGTGGAAAATACTTTGTGAACAAAATTTTCCATTAATATGGGGTTTGTGAACAATTYAGGGTTATTGCAGATCAAATTTCAGAGAGAAGCGCCGGAGCAGCACGAGCTCCACGATTTTCCAGCTCTTGGTGTGTGCCGGTGTTTTGGGGAGGGAAGGGGGATTCTCTGGGACCTGTGCTCAGCTGAGTCAGCTTTATTAGCACTGCACGACTTCCTGAATTGCTGCTGAGGAAGGATGTGCTGTTGACTCAGAAGAAAGTCTGTGATGTCTGGGGACAGGGTCAGCGAAGTGGATGCCTGAGTTCCAGCGTGCTCTTGAGGCTGTGAATCACTGTGACAGCTGAAGTGAGTGAAAAGTGCCATTTTCTTTTAAAAAAACCAAAAAACACCCAAATGAGAAGGTGGAGGAAGGCCCCAGAGGTCGTGCTTGGTTAGATAACAGGGCAGGATGGAATTTGTGGTTTGCATCATGAAATTTGGCACTGGCTTCAGCCGAGTGTTTCGCCCGGCTGTAAACTCGTGCGTTGTCTGTGGCTCGCTCCTGTAAACTCCGTCTGCACAGCTGCGAGCGCCGTCCTGTGCACACTCAATTCCTGAACTGGATCGGGACAGCGGAGGATTTTCTGTACAGAATCTTCTATTAAAAACACGCCCACACTCCCCAATCAGCCTTCCTTTTCCTCTGCAAACTGCTCATTTGTCTCCGAGCGCTCTGTCTGCCTCGAACATGCCTGTGTGTGTGGCATAGCTTGAATTTTTATGCCGAGGAATGTAAACACCAAATCCGCACAAGACTTGCTGAAGAACTCCGGGGCTCTGGTGCATCATCTGTTTGTTATGTAACCTGATAGAATGGGAGCGAAATAGAAACCAGATGTCAAGGCAGAGCAATTACAATTTTTCATCTGCGAGCGTTACAGTAAATGCACTTTGTGTTCCTTCCCCCCCTCCCCGAATGTGGGGTTTTATTTGGGAAAGTGCTGCGGGGGACCTTGGAGCTCTCAGCATGGCTCTTGCTTAAAGACTTTGTTATTCTGTCCTGGTGTTCCTTAATGTAATTAGAGYCTGTGTGCTACTCCAGATCCATGAGCCAGTGTATTCCCAACTGGAAATGAGCTGGACCCAAGTGCTGAGTCCCGGGAGAGCCCCTCCGCGTGTCCGGCTCTGTGGGTTACGCGGTCAAGCCGCACTAAATTTAGCATTCCAAGGGAAGCTGCTTTGCTTGTCATGTTTAAATTTGGCAAGAGAATCCCCTCAGAACAGGTTTGGTGCGGGCTCTGCCGGGGATTCCGGAGCTGGAGGAACATCTGGGAGGGGAGCAGATGGGAGCTGCAGTTAGCTCGTTTGCTCCAATTCGCCGAACGACGAGGAGGATAAAAGGGAAAATGGATAATCATTGATTCTCTCTGGTGGGGAAATGGATTCTTCCACTGCTAGTTTATCCCAGAGGTTTATCKCTGCTGCCTTCCATTAAATAAGGCAAGCCCTCGGTTGGGAGAGGCATTGATGCAYGTCTGTCTTGCTCTTCATGTGCATCTTCACGAGTCGAGGCGTGTGTGTGATCTCACCGAGTAGGAGCCGATGGGAATTTTCCTCTTCCCTTCCCTYGTGTTTTTCATCCTCCTGCGCTGATATCTGTTCTCTTGCTGCTGAAGATTTATTTCCTTCTGTCCAGTTAAGCTTGGGAGCCCTGGGCAGCAGGTCCTTGCCTGTGGAGTTTAGGCTTGAGTAAGGCCACAGGGGTGGAGATCCAGTTTTTCCGTGGGAGCAGAACCCGTTTTGGGCATCCCTCTGTTAAGTAGAGATAACTTCAAGAAACCCTTAAATGAGGTGTACATTCCAGATGAAGGAAGAATTAAAGGTTCTTGCTCCTCCTAAAAAGCAAGTTTCTTCCCTTAAAACATGCAAACAAGGAGAAGAGATCAATGTGAGCGCTTGCTGCCAGCCATTCCTGACAGCATCCAATCTGTGCCACCTTTCCTTTCAAGGACAGCATGGAAAGGGGACTTGGTTGCATAGGTGGTCACTGCTCGACTCTGCCAACACCCAGTAGTGACTTCTGCATGCTGCCCGAGGAGTCTGAGCTGAAATTGAAGATTTACCTGTTGGAGACACTTTCCCCCCATATGTAGCGTTTACGGAAAACTGCAAGGAAGCAGCAGAGCCTCTTGCACCCATGAAGTCCAGAATCAGATGTTCCCAGTTTGGAATTGCTTCCTTTCCTGCTATCCTTCTGGAGGAGAGGAGACTCAGGGGGGACCTCGTCRCTCTCTACAAGTCCCTGACAAGAGGTTGTGATGAAGCGGGGGTTAGAGCAGAGCTCTTGCCTCAAGTGGAAGGATGAGAGGAGGTGGCCTCTCAGAGGAGGTTCAGATTGGATATTGAATATTGGATATAGAAAAAAAAAAATCACTGAAAGGGTGGTCAGGCATTGCAGTTAGTTGCCCAGGAAGCTAGTGGAAGCATTCTGGAAGCTCTGGAAACATTCCAGAGGCACCTGGGGATATCACTGAGGGCAGTTATGGCGGCACTGTGTTGATGTTGGGACTGGGTGATCTTGATGGCCTCTCCAACCTTGAGGATTCTGTGATTTTTTTCTCCTAAATGGAGACGATGGAGAGCCCAGATGTGGCCACCATGGAGAACATCCCCTCAGGTTGGTCACCGTGGATGTTTGCCCAGCTCTCTTGCACAGGTGGTGTTGCCCTTCTCACGGAGCCCTGCAAGGCCTGAAGCTTGGGGAGCTGTGTGCCGAGCTCCGTGTAAACCCCGCCGTGTCACTGCCACCGGCCCTGAAAGCCACGGGAGCGCAGAACAGGAATGCTGGCCAGGAGCRACTCCCTTCAGCGTCAGTCACACAGGGTTTGAGAAGGAAAACAGGTCCCTCAAGGAAGCCTTGGGCTCAGCTCCTCTGCTCTGTCGGTCCTGAGCAGGCTCTGTGAGTGTGAGCCCGGGATCCCGGCGTGTGCTGGGGACACAAGTGCTGGCAGGGGCCGTCACATGTGCCCGGCAGCTCCTACTACAACAACAGCAGCTCCGCCGCCAGCGACCTTCAGCATGGCTCCCAATGTTCCCCGTGTTATTTTTAACCTGTCTGGGTAAATTTCCAATACAAAGGCCAGTGCCAATCTGATGTGCTCGCTTTTCCAAATCCTTATCTTTTGCTTTCTAGTGCACTGACGCATCAGATGGAACAGCAAGTTTTGGGCTTTAGTAAAGCTTTTATTGTATGGCCACAGCACCAGAGAGAAATAAATATTTCGGCTCTGTTTTACTGCTAAATACATTTATTTTTCAAGAGTTTTTTTTTTTTTTTTTTTTTTTTTTTTTTTTTAAGATAGGTTTTAACAATTTTTTTTTTCTTTTTAAAGAAAAATACTTGAACTGTGGTTTAAAAATAGCTGAAGGCTGTACTTTGATTAGGTTGCTGTGGCACTGACGTCAGCGGGTGACATTTATCTCTGTATGGATTTGTCACCCTGTTGACTAAGGCTGTATTTACACAAATGGGGATATTTCTGTCCGCTGTGGGGGGAACCAGCAACAGCTCTGCCCCAGTTGTGTCCTTGCCCTCCGTATTCCTGAACTCTGCCTCTCCCCTGTACTGCCTCTTTCTGTGCTGCAATGGGGATTTTTTGAAGTGTTGGAGGGTAGTTTTAGGTATTCAGGTTGCCAGGAAGGTCCAGGCATGATGATGATGTTGGCTTGGTGGAGRAGGACGCTGGCAGAGAGATGCTGAACTAGACTTGGACTTGGTAAAGCATCAGGTATGAGCCTGAATGGGTCCTGGCTGGATAGCTCCATGAATAGACAGGTAACGGATGTTCTCCAAATAGGAATTATAGAAAATCGGTCCTGAACAAGTGAACTAAATGTGAAAAAGGAAGGAAAAGAAGTGAGAAGTTTCAGCCCAGCATGGCTTCGAGTGCGGTGTATTTCTCTGTCACTTATTGAATGTTTTCATCCAGGGTAGTTGCTGTAATTCACTTTTTTTTTTCAAGCTTTAATTATTGCTCTTGGGGCTTCCTTGGCCCCAAATCCCACTGTTCCAACTGCAGCAGAAAGCACTAACTTTCCTACAAGCACTCTTGCGTAGATCTGGTTCCTGGAGCATAAGGTTTCCCCAAAGGAAGTTTCCATAGAATACCAGAATGGTTTGGGCTGGAAAGGACCTTAAAGCCCATCCAGTTCCATGGACAGGGACACCTTCCTCGATCCCAGGCTGCTCCAAGCCATGTCCAGCCTGGCCTTGGACACTTCCAGGGATCCAGGGGCAGCCACAGCTGCTCCGGTCAAGCTTTCTCAAAGCTGTGCCTGTTTTAGGGGGATGCACTTGGARCACCTTTTAATTTAACCCTGACACCCACACAATAATAAAGGGAAACCTCTAGAAACAAACTTAATTAAAGGCTGATACAAATTAACTTGCAGACTTTCTCAATTTGTCACACTATTCCAGTCTTGTTTTCCAAGGAATCGTGGGTTTAAATCCGTGAGCCTTGTCAGCTCTGCAGGGAGGAGGCAGCTGATGCCGGCTGGCTTCAGGAAGGCATGAAATGTGTTTGTGTCTTCTGGAGCTGTGAATTAACTGTGGGACTCCTACGTGATGGGCAGCCAATCATGGATTTGGCAGATTAATCACACTGCCTTGTGCAGAGCTCTTACCTGGCCCTCATCCCGCGGCAGGAGGGGAAGGAGCGCTAATTAACATCCAGGACACGGGAGTGCATTTTGGTGCTGGTTTCAGGCAGCTGGTAATGTACGTGTGGAATAGATTTTCCCCAAATTTCACAGTGGATGAAGCCTGTGGAGTGAAGGCCGTTTTCTCTGCTGCTAGCCCGTCTGAATTTGGGACTTTTTTCCAAAGTAGCAATTCTGTGGGCTGCACTCACCTGCAGGCTGCACTCACCTGCAGGCTCGCTGCCACTGCTGCAGACGATGTTTTCTCTGCGAGCTGGAGCATGGCACAGAGTAAGCTGATTGTTTAACACCTCACCCCAAGGCAGCTGCTCCTTTCTAAAGCTCTGTAATCTTCCCTTAAAAAGACAGGGGAGCTGGGAGGAGCTGCTGTCCGGTGGCATCCATGCTGGGAGGGAGGCCTTGCTTTCATCCCCTGCCATCATCCCCCCCAATTCCATCTTTTCCTATGTCTTGCCTCCTAAGTGTCCTGGGTAAAGACTGTAAGGTCAGTCAATAGTACAGGAGTTTGATAAATGGGAATTTCTGCTGGTGTTAGATATGCTTGTATGTCCAAAGCACACATTGAATATGGATATTTATGCACAACTGTACCAATGCATATGTGCATTTCCTGTGCAGAAAGCAGGGTTTGGGTGACATCCCTGTCCGTGGCAGGGGGTTTGGGATGAGATGATCCTAAAGGTCCTTCCCAACCCACAGCATTGTGTGATTCCATGAGCTTGTCTCCATCCCCAGAGAGGGACAGCAGCCAGCAGTGAGGACAGTACTGGTTAAACACAATATTTTGCATTCACTTGGCCAGGGCTGACTTGAGCTTGCCTTTTTTGTATCAAAAGGAATGAAAAAAGGTCTCCTGTGCACTTCTTGCTAAGATGTGAGGAGGAAAATGCCTTYTCACCTGCTGAGGCTGCAGCAGGATGTGTGTGGAGTGTGATAGCCTGGAGGTCGAAGGGTTCATACTCTTGGGGAAGGCTCTTGCAGGCTCAGAGGGTGTAGTAATGGATGTGTAGGGATTTCTGTTGGGGTAGGGCTGCTGTTTTGGTGCTGGCTGAACTCCTCTGGGTTTTAAAGCAGCTGCTCAGGTGAAACCTTGGGATCCCTAATGCGATGCACTGCTGCCTCAACTGGAAGAGATGAGTTTTCTTAGCAACGCTCAGCGTTAACTTCTGCAGTTGCGACAGAGGTCGGAGTATTGCTCAACAGCCCTTCAGGTGAGCGCCGCTTTTGCAATGCACAGCCAGCAGAATTAACCYGGCTACATCACTGGGGGGAAAACAAAAGGCTTGCTGGTGGTTCTCCCCCTCTTTTCCAGTGGCTTCTGCTGTAGATGAAAGCGAGTTTCAGGGCCCCRAGCTCTGAGTGTACAGTAAGCAGGCTGCAGCCTTGGCTCTCTCCTCCAGTTTGTCATTAAATTTTAAAATGGAAAAGCGATAAGGAATCTCTGTGCAGGGAACATTCCTCATACCGTGGAGTTAACCTGCAGCTTTTGGGTCCTGCTCTGAAAATCTGATTGACCTGAAAGAGATGAGGTGTGCCCTGGATGATGCCAGATAAAGGAAAAGTGCTCACACGTGTGGTTATTGCTTCTCTGCCTGTTTATAGCTGCTTCCCAGTCTTTATTTGCTCCGATAGAATCGTTGGAGAATGCTGTGGGGCAGGAGTAAATAACTACTGAAGTAGAAGGAATAGCCTTCAGAGAAATTGGACTTTCCCAAAACAGAAGCTGGATACAGAGCTCCCTATAGAAATCATACAAAAGGCTCGTGCAGATAGGCTTAAACAAGGATTTATGGTGAGTGAAACTGAGAGAATTGGCTTTAGGCTTTTTTAGACAGCAGCAGAATAGCGTGGAAGGAGATTATGGCTCTCCTCTGCCTGCATCCAGCTGCATGTGACGGCTTTTGCAGCTGTATTTTTGGAACATCTTTCCCGAGCTCACCTAGAATGCCCAGCTCGAGGCGTCGCAGCTGCTGCCAGCTCCGCTGCCTGCGAGCAGCTGCTGTATTGACAGGCACGTTTCTACCCCGGGAGATGCCGGCGGTGTGGAAACGAGCGAGAAACAACTGTTTATATAATCCGCCCGTACAGATCAATTCCTGGGAAAACAAGCTGCTCCCTGTCTGCGGCAGCAGCGGCAGCAGCGGCAGCGCACACCTTGAGCTGCTATAAATAGCTCCAGTGCCTCTTCCCAGGGCCAGCTCCGGGGCCTTTGTGTTCTGCTGGGGTGGAAAACTGCTCGGTAAGCTGGCAGTGATTCCCACTGCGGGGAAAGCAGGGGCTCAGAGTCTCCCTGCTCCTCAGGGGTTTGGATTGGGAAGTGCCCCTTCCCTACCTGCGTCTCTGCTGTACTGAATTTCAGGGAATTATGGAATAGTCTGGGTGGGAAGGGACATTAAAACTTATCCTATTCCTCACCCTGCCATGGGCAGGGACACCTTCCACAATCCCAGGCTGCTCCAAGCCCCATCCAACCCAGCCTTGGGCACCTGCAGGGATCCAGGGGCAGCCCAGCTGCCCACCCTCCCAGGGAAGGATTTCTCCCCAATATCTCTTTAAAACCTGCCCTCCTTCAGGTTAAAGCCATTCCCAGTGTCCTGTCCCTCCATGCCTTGTCCCCAGTCCCTCTCCAGCTCTCCTGGAGCCCCTTCAGGTGCTCTGAGCTCTCCCTGGAGCCTTCTCCTCTCCAGGTGAGCACCCCCAGCTCTCTCCTTCCCCTTAATGCCAAATTGGTATCCAAGTGATGTAAGTGACTGATCAGCCCAAGCTCTTCAGGAATCATATCCCTGATGCATCTGGAAAGTTCTGTGCAGCTTTACAGTAAATATCTGGACTTGGTGATTCTTTGAGTCCCAGTCAAAGCCCCGTGTACCAGGAACAAGATGGGGTCAGCTCTGCAGRCGGTTCCTCGGTGCTGGCAATATTTGCTTTATTTGGGTGAACAACATGTTTTTAATCAGCCAGAGCAGCACACGATGAACAAACAAACCAGTACAGAGCGTTTCAGGCACACACAGCAGAGCAGAGCCCAGGCACTGCAGCCTTGAGCCCCGGCATTTGTGGTGATCCCTGCCTTTTAATGGCCTCATCCCGTGTTCCTCTCGTGGTCTGGTCACTCATTACACGGGCACTGAAGTTCTGTTCCGTGATCATGCCCTGAGCTGGAGTTCCAGCTCCTTGGAGCCAGGGGAAAGCTCTGCTCACTGTGTCAAGGACTCAGCTGTTGCTGACCTCCTGTAAATTAGGATTTGTGTTTTTTACCATAATGGAGCTTTTTTACCTGAGTGTTTCTGTTGGAGGTGGATGGGGGAGTCCTGGGAGGGGTCCTGCTGTGCTGCAGGATCACTTCCTTGGGTGGCTTCTCTCTGCAGCAGCACTCTGAGAGCTTGGCAAAACCAAATTTTCTTTCCACAATCATAATTCCTTATTCTTTCTCTCTTCCTTCTCCTTTCTCTTTTTTAATGCTGGACAGAGTGGCTCAARCAAAATCTTTTGGGGGTTTTGCATTTTCGCTCCTGCTTAAAATTTCTAAAGGGAAGCAAAAAGCCAACCCCTATTTCTGCTGCAGACTGGATAACTGAAAATCACCCACAGGAGCTCTTCCAGAGGTGTGAGCACAGTTCCTTGGGCCGGTGTCTTTCACCTGGTTTGCAGTTCTGAGATGTCCAGTGTGGGATTAGATCCCTTAGTGCTGCCTTTGCTGTTTAACCAGCTCTTAATGTTAATTAAGGTGGCGCTGTGGAACACCCTAAAAAAGATTTGTACCCTGAGCAGGCTTCTCATATTTACAGAGGACATGATTTATTSTCTGGAATTTTAAAATGTGGCTGTTACATAGACCGGTCCTGTGAAATCCCAGAGTGGTTTGGGTTGGGAGGGACCTTAAAGCCCATCCCATTCCACCCCCTGCCATGGGCAGGGACMCCTTCCACTGTCCCAGGGGGCTCCAAATCCCATCCAGCCTGGCCTTGGACACTCCCAGGGATCCAGAGGCAGCCACAGTTTCCCTGGGAAGCCTGTGCCAGTGCCTCACCACCCAATCCCATTGGGCAGCACGGATCCTGAATTAGCTCRGTATTTTTAGGATTTCACACAATCCAAGTCCTATCATTAGAGGAAGCATCTGAATAGATGAAAGATTCTTATAAAAACATTTCTTTAGGGAACATTGTGTGCAGGAAGATTTTAAAAACCATACCAGGTTGAAGGGATGCCTGGCAGGATGAAACATTTGGGAGCTGCTGCTTCCACTTGGAAAATTATGGAAGGATTATTGGGTACCAAACAGCAAACTAGTGGCCTAAAGCCATTTAACTTTTAAAACTTTTGTTTTTTCAAAATTCTTTTAAAATGACTTAATTMTTTTTTTAACAAAGTGTAATTTGAGGTGATTCTTCATCAATTTGAAGTTTTTGAATGCTTACATCACAAAGTTTAACATGTTGAAGAATACAGGATATGTAAAATATTGATAGGATAAGGGGTTTAAGCTAAAAGAGGTTCAATTAAATCAGATATAAAAAAGAAGAGTTTTTTACTTGAGGGTGGGCAGGCCCTGGCCCAGGGTGCCCAGAGCAGCTGTGGCTGCCCCTGGATCCCTGGCAGTGCCCAAGGCCAGGCTGGATGGGGCTTGGAGCAACCTGGGACAGTGGAAGGTGTCCCTGCCCTGGAATGGGATGAGCTTTAAGGTCCCTTCCAACCCAGTCATTCTGGGATTCCATGCAAACAGTGGTTATTCTTGATGATGAAAAAGCTGTGGCTGTGGTTGTGCCCAGTGCAAAAATTCTGCTGTAAAATACTAGGAAAAGCTGAAATACAAAGAGGTGGTGGAATTGCTTTGAAATRATTTTTTTGGTCTCTTTTCTTGAGGTGTCAGTGTGTGCATTAAGCATTCTGTGCAGCTGGGAAAAATGTTTTGTTTTTAATTTTAGCCCTGCTAATAAAGTCTTGTCATGTATGTCAATGAAGCAGAAAGAAAATTACTCCAGAGCTAGCTGTAGGTTGTCATTAAAGCTGATTTCCTGCATTAAGCCAAAAACAAGGCAAGATTTCATTTCTGGACTTCCTAAAGATGTTCGTCACGTTGACAGTCCTAAGCCCCAAACCCTGAGAGCTATAGAAATTTATCTCACATATGCAAGTGTTTGCTCTTGTCTGTCACCTTGTCCTGATCTTCACATGTTGATCTCCTGCTGCCCTCTCTATTTTTAAAATAATTTGCTTCAGTTTCCAGCTGTTGACTCTCGCAGGCAGCTGCTTGTAAGGTCCTGCCTGCAGAATGCCTTCCTGAAMTAAGAATAAGAAGTGATCTGTTGTTTGGAGAGCACAGCTGAAGGCACATCCTGCCAGATTCCTGGGCAGCAGTGCCGGGGGGAAAACTCCTGCCACGACTGCATGGGCACTTCTAAACTTCAGGAGGGTTTTGTCTTTGAGTTGTATTTGGGGTTTTTTTCAGCGATGACTAAGCCAGAACCTGAGGAGGGGTGACAACTGCAGCGCTGTGGGATTAAACTTTGTGTGCTTCACTCTTTCGTGGTAATGTGTTTCTGAGAAATCTCTCCTTGTGTCCTGCTCCCTCTCCCTCTCTGTTTTCACCCTCAGGAGTTAGTTCTGAAGTGCTGGAGCTGATGGAGTGACTTCTCCTTAGGCTGCTCCAGCTGCAGCAGTGCAGAGATGCTGAGGGCGTTTTTGAACCAGGTGGAAGGCTTGTGTGGCACTGGAAGGAATTCATTTAAAATCTCTTCTCCATAGCAGAGTATCACTGTTTCCTAGAAGCACAGAATCTCCAGAGCTGGGAGGGACCCCYAAGGATCATCCAGCCCAAGGCCTGAGACACAAAGCTGAGCCTGCTGCAGGGGCAATGTCCCAGGAGGGGCATTGAACCGAGGTGTTGGTGTGGATCTACCCTGCTCTGGTTCTCTCTGCTTGGAGGCTGCTTTCTCCCAGGGTCCTGGAGGCTGCTGCCAGCTTGGTTTAGGGCTTGTCTCCAGCTAAGCACAAGGCAGAGGTGGATGGAGGTGAGCCCTGTGGAGCTGGGAGGGAGGACACTTCCATCGCTCATCCCGAAGGGAGCTGCTTTCCCTGGGTCACTGTGGGGCAGCTGGGACGAGAGGTGAGGGGCTGGGAAATCCTGGTGGTGCTGGGAGAGGCTTCAAAACACCAGGAGCCAGAGGGCTGTGAGTGATGCACGGATCAGGACAGCTCTTTGGGGAGCTCAGGTGCAAACAGGAACTTGTTCCAGCAAAGGCAGCTCAGGATCCAGAGGCTTTGGCCTGGATTGCTGTGCTGGCAGAGCTGAAGGCTGAGGAGCAGAGGTTTGGTGCAAGCTACTGGGCAGATCTTGATACCACCCCTAATCCACTGAAATCCACTTYTCCACCCCAAGGTGTTCCTTGGGTTGATGAGTGCCCTCAGAAGTCATGGATGTAAGAATTTTCTTACCTAAAGTCATGTTTGCCTTGAAATGGTTTATGAGAAAATTAGTATGAAACAATGTCTTCAGTTTGGTTGGTGGTGTTGGCAGGATCTTTGTACATTCTCTTTTGTCTCCTAATTGTTTGCAGGAACGTAATGGTGTCATTTTCATGAGTTAATTGTGGTAGAAGTTTGTTTGCTGTCTTTGTGTGGGGTGTGAGAGCTGCAGCAGCACAGCACCAGCCTGCTGCTGGTGGCAGGGACCCTCCTGTGGCCCAGCAGCTCTTCCTTCCCCCAAATCCCAGTCTTTTCCAGCCCAAATCCCAGTCTTTTCCAGCTAGGAGAACGAGGTGTTTGTGATCCGTGCTGTGTCTCTTTGTGAAAAACGCCAGTCACTTGTTTTTGAAATTTTAGAAGTTTAATAGTAATAAAATGGTTATAAAAACAGTAAAATAATTAGAGTAAAAAGAAATTTTGGCAATTAGGATTTAGGAAAATACGAGACAACAAAAACAAAGAGTTAAGGAAGGTCTGGGTACCTTTTTCTGGGCAAAATAAGCCCGAAAAAGGACCCACGTTAACAGAGGATTAACTCTTAAAAGCAACAGCCTGTTGCATATTCATACACCTCATACATGATGCATAAAGTCCATTCAAACACAGGATTCTGTCTTGGCAGTGTCAGCTTCTTCCTCTGAATCCTGACAGCATCTTCAGGGCTGAGCAAGGTGGGAAGAAGTTCATTTCTTCTGATAATGGAGCAATAAATTCTCTTTCTCTGAAAGATTTCAGTGTCCTGTAGCTGCTATCTGGCTGTGAGTCCTTTCTTTAAAAAAAGTATCCTACATCACATAGTTTCTATTTTAAACTTATGTTACAACCTAAAACTACATATAACACACTACTAAAAAAACTAATACAGCATTACTTTCTGACACAAGACATATAATACTCATTTGAGTATTTGCGAAGAGCCAATCATAAAATACGCATTTTTCACAWCTTGAATTCATAAATCTTTTAGGTAAGTTGGACTGGGATGCACTGAGTATGGCAGGGTCCTTGCAGTGTGCTCCAGGGTGATTCTGTGATCCCGGCATTATCCACACCCATGGCTGCCCTGTGCAGAGCTTCACAAAGTGCGAGSGGCCAGCACAAGAGCTGCAGTCTGGGGCTCTGTCTCAAGGGCCCCTTTTAAAATGAGGGAAAACTTTTTTGTCCTGGCCCCAGAGCAGCCTGGCYCTGCTCTTGAGGAGCTCAGGGGATAGGAGCAGAGGAGGGAAAGTGGGGAGAGAGGGAATAGGCTGGGCTTGGCCATGGAAAGGTGACACTGCAGGATGGGGTGAGGTGTGGCCGTGGGTTATCCCTCAGCCCCGCCGGGATTGTGCCTTTGCTGTATTTGACACACTAATCGTCGTCGCCGAGCTGCGGGGAAGTACAGCRAGCTGCTGACTACACATTTGTGTCCCAGGGTTTATTACAACCTGGGAAAATGCAGAATGTCTTTGGTGGGAGGGGAGGAAGAGCAGGAATGACGCCTCCCTTCCCTGAGGGGCCCGGTTTGAGCGCGGCCCCACAGCGCTGAGGGTCGGA
>JACDOX010000360.1:120168-283029 GCA_014549065.1 Cardinalis cardinalis | reverse complement strand
AGAGTTCAGCCCGTGCTGGTTTGGTGCTCTGAGGGTCAGAGCACATTGGAGAGTTCACCCCGTGCTGGTTTTGTGTTTTGAGGGTCGGAGCACATCGGAGAGTTCAGCCCGTGCTGGTTTTGTGCTCTGACAGCGATGAATCACCCGCTCAGCTCCTGATTTGCGTCAATCAAGCCACATTTAAGGGCGCCTTTGTTCGCAGCCTGGACGCCAGGCCGGGGCAGCGCTGCTCCAGCGGCTCCTCTCCGGCAGGCCGGGCTCAGCTCCGGGACAGAGCCCCTGCTTTAAGGGAGAGGTGGGGACCTGCTGTTCCTTCCCTTCCAGCCCTCTCCCGCTGGATGCTGGGTGTATAAATTCATCTTGGAATGCATCTTCTCTTCTCGAGGCTGATCCGTGAGCTCTCGCTGTGGAAGCACCGGGCTTCTGCCCAAGGTTGCTGTGATGAGTGTTTTAGTGTGAAGGGATGCAGGTTTATCTTTGTATKTCATTGCTTGTGGGTTTCAGTTGCTTGTTTTTTCTTAATAAGAATTTCAGTCGAATTAAGATTTCTGCAGGAGTGTTTGGACGCTGCTCTCAGGCACAGAGTGGGGTTCYTGGGGTTGTCCTGTGCAGGGTCAGGTGCTGGACTGGATGGTCCCTACGGGTGTCTTCCAACTCAATAAATTCTGTGATGGTTACRGAATCCTCTTTCTGACCTAGAAACTGTGACTGCCATGGGATCATGAGCCAGGCAGAGGCAGTGCTGAAATGCAGCTCCCAGCTCCAGGGGGATTGCAAGCCCCGAAATAAATCCCCTTGGCAAACTCAGCCCTGGGGGGGGACACGGCTTGGTGCTGCTGCTGCTGTGGGGGAAGGCTGTTGGAGAGGTGCTAAAAACCCCAAAAACAAGCCAAACCCCACAAGAATCTGATCTGCTCTTCACTTCAAATTTCTGGTACCTTACAGAGGTCTCCAAGCTGGATACAGAGCTGTTCTGGGAGCTGGCTGAGGTTTTCTGGGTTCCCTTTGAGCCTGCCTGCTGAGGGCTGCCTTGGGCAGCTGGTGCTTCTCTTGTGATGTGCAAAGTCCACTGGAAATCCTTCTCCTTTCTTTTCCACTTCTAAGCGTCCTCTTTCACCTGTAGGTGAGTGTGMCCACAGTGCCTCCTCTCCTCTTTCCTCCCAGCCTTCAGGGCTGGTAGCTGAGGTCCTGCCCCTCTCCCATGTCCCTGTGCAGGCATTCCCTGCTCTCCCTTGTCCTAAACGCACCCCTGACCCAGTTCATTCCCAAACCCTTTCCCTGCCTCTTCCTCTCTCYGTGCTTTCAGCCCATTGAAGTCTCYTCTCCTGCTTCCCGTCCCCCTCTGGCACAAGTCCTTGTGCTCATCAAAACATTGATCTCATGGGCTGTAGCCTTGCCAGCATAATAAGGCCACTGCTCTTCCAAGCACTTATTTTTCCCCTCCTCTTACAAACACAGGAACAATTTTTATTTTTATTTTCTTCATTGGGCTTGCTCTCCCTATTTTTCAGGCTGAAATTAGAGGATTAATTCCTGCTTTCCTGCTGACAGTTGTGAAAACGAGCTAATTTCCAAGTGTCAGGATGCTGATCCTTCTCTCATTCMGTTCCCAAAGAAGGTAATAAAAGAACTATAAGAATAAATTGCTGTAGCAGATGCAGCACATGGGCATATGGTGGTCTATTAATTCCCCATGTTCCACCCAGCTTTTAAAATAAATCAATAAATGTTGATAAAACACTAGAAAGCATGCAGGGTTTTTCCCCTCCACCCATCTTTTCCTGCTCTGGACTCTCTGGTCGTTAATTTTGGCAAGTTTTGGACAACCTCAGAGTTTCCCCATGGAAATGAACACTCACAGGCCTTCCTCCCTCATTCTCCACACTTTGGGATCTTGTTCCCAGCTGGCTTTACTCCTTGGAGGCATTCCCTGGCACAGGCTGTCCACAGGGCAGAGCTGGAGTCCCCATGCCTGGAGGGATTGCAAAGACAAGTGGATGTGGCACCTGGGGCCATGACTTAGTGGTGGCCTTGGCAATGCTGAGGGAACAGTTGGAYTTGGTGATCACAGAGGGCTTTTGTTGATTTTATGGTTCTATCAAATAGGTCTTTTCTCTGTTTGGAATTTTGTAGTGATCCTTGTCCCTGTTTAAAGGTGTGTCAGAGAGCTGCCCTTCCTCAGCCTGCCTGGGGTGGGAGACAGGACAGGAAAGCCCTCTGGAGTCAGGTGGATCCCTAGGGCAGAAGTTCTGCTTGGGTTTGTGGGTTCTTAACAAGTTCTCGTTGCTTTATGAAGCACCTCAGTGGATTTCTAGCATCTCCTGACTCCCCTTGTCATGCAGGCTGCTTAATGCCCCAGTGCTCTGGGCAGTGCCAGGCCCTGCCCACCCTGCCAGGGAACAATTCCTAATTCCCAATATCCCACCCAGCCCTGCCCTCCTCCWGCCTAAGGCTGTCCCACCTKGTCCTGTCRCTCTGTGCCCCTGTGAAAATCTCCTTTCCTTGCTGTGGATCCTGAACAAGCTGAAAAGGCAGGAGGGAGAATGCTTTTTCCATCCTCAGCTAAAGGAAAGCTTTTGGCAGTAATGCAGTGGAAATTAAAGTTCAATCTTTCTATTAGCTTGACTTAAGTGGAAATTGTTAAAAACTCCAGGATGCTGTCATTCTCCAACTTAGGACTACACTTGGAAGTTTTCTGGGGACGTTTCTGCTTTTTTTCATCATTTTCTGGGTCCTTGATTTGCTCCTCAACTTTTTTAAGCTCTTTCACAACAAAAAGTCTTCGTGTTGGGTTTTTCATTATTCTTTCACTCTTCTAAGTGCTGCTTGTGAGCTCCAACCTGTCAATATTAACACAGAATCCATAGGCCAGGACCTTCTGTTTGATGCTGGTTTAGTGAGTGATGTTCCCTTTTATTTGAGAACTGCAGATGCTTCAAGAAGCCTTTTACCCTTTGGCAGCACAGCTGCTGGAGTGCTCTTGGCCAGCAAGCYTGGCTCCTTGCTCTTCCCAGGGATTAGACAGACAAAAACTGGTGAAAAATGGAATGGTAAAATCTCAGGATATCCTGAGTTGGAGGGAGCCACAAGGATCACCCAGTCCAGCTCCTGSACAGGACACCCCAACAATCCCACCCTGTGCCTGAGGGTGTTTCCCAAATGCTCCTTGAACTCTGGATAAGGTATGTATGGCTAGAATTTCCAGCTGGGATTTTGAGTTGAAATGAAAATGGTTTATTTCTGAGAGTCTGTGCAAAGGCTCTCTATCCTTTGGAAATATAAAGTCAGCTTTGACTGACTTGTTCCTGGTACTTCAAAATAGGGGTTTTAATTTGTTTTAGATTGTATTAGATTATATGGAGGGGGTTGTTTATTATTATTTTGTTTTAATTAATCCTTTTGCTGGTCTGCAGGCACAGTTGCTTTGCTTCCATCAAAAAGTTATTGCAGAGRCAGAAATGAGATGCAGGAGCAAGATGGGGAAGGGAAGGCTTCTGACAAGRARGCTGGAGAGGGAATTTTCTCAAAGCCATGGAGTGCTGGGGTGGGGGGGATTGGTCTTAAGCTGAAGGAGGGCAGGTTTTGATGAGATACTGGGGAGAAATCCTTCTCTGGGAGGGTGGGCAGGCCCTGGCACAGGGTGCCCAGAGCAGCTGGGGCTGCCCCTGGATCCCTGGCAGTGTCCAAGGCCAGGCTGGACGGGGCTTGGAGCAGCCTGGGACAGGGGAAGGTGTCCCTTCCACTGGGGGGAACACCAGCTCCTCACTGGTGCTGTGTCTCCTTAAGAGGGAAGATCCCTAAACTGTGGGTAAACAAGAGCCCCTTGGRTCTGTGTGCTTCCAAGCTGCAGGTTCAGAGTCCTTTGTGGTGGTTTTYATACACAGCATCTGCTTCTGAGGAGAGATGATGATTTTGTGTGTGCAGAGTAAAAGCCACCAGCTTGTGTTTCTAACGGTGTCCACAGAGCAAAGCCAGCTTTGCCTCGGGTGGTTTTTGATGTGTGTTTAGGGAACCTGGCCTGAGGTGCTGCCCCAGGTGGGGGCTGGCTCAGCTCCCCCTCTCTGGGAGCCACACTGGAATCCCGGGGTCACTTCTGAACCCCCCGTGACAAGAGGGACACTGAGGGGCTGGAGCGTGTCCAGGGAAGGGAACAGAGCTGGGAAGGGGCTGGAGCCCCAGCAGGGGCTGAGGGAGCTGGGAAGGGGCTGAGCCTGGAGCAAAGGAGGCTCAGGGGGGCCCTTGTGGCTCTGCACAGCTCCTGACAGGAGGGGACAGCCAGGGGAGGTCGGGCTGTGCTCCAGGGAGCAGGGACAGGAGCAGAGGGAACAGCCCCAGGCTGGGCCAGGGGAGCTTTAGGATATTGGAAATGAGAAATTTCTTCCCTGAAAGGATGATCAGGCACTGGACCAGGTTTCCCAGGGCAGTGATGGGGTCACCATGCCTGGGAGTGAGGAGGTGTGTGGATGTGGCCCTTGGGGCATGGCCTGGGGCCTGTTCTGAAGCCCCCATTTCTGTGCCCCCATCCTGGTGCCGTTTTGCTCTGCCCTTCCCCATTAGCTGAGGCACAGTGCAGGGCTGGTGTCCCCAGCACTTGTGGCCATGGAGCTGCCTGGGCAGTCACAGCTCCACGTCCTGCAAAGCCCATCCCACCCCCATGGGTTTGTTTGAGTAGAAATGAAGTGAATCAAGGAGAGACCAGGCTGGAGGACACCAAAGAAACTCAAAACAGCCCCCCCAAACTCCCCTCTCTTCTACATCTCCTTCCAAGCGTGGAGGGAGTAATTCAAACTGTCTGAACTAATCTCTAGTCCCACACATCTCTTTGGAGCTCCACTTAGCCCCAGATGATGGAATTTGTGGTGGTAATCACAATTTAAGAAGCAGTACAATAACCTGGCAGCCTGTTGATAGTTTGTTCTCTTGRCACACTACAGTTTTTAATTTCTTGGGGTGAAAAAATCAGCCATCCTTTCAAGACTTCAAGGTGCTGCTTCTGCTTCCTGCTGTGTTTTTTCAGGACGTGGCACTGGGACTGAGGGAACTGTGTGCACAGCATATCCCAAACTGCTGGAGAAACCCCCATGCCCTGTTCTGCTGCCTGGTTTTTGGGAGGACGGGGGAGAGCAGGAGCTGCTGGTCCCTGGGTGMTCCCCACTCTGGTGGGACAAAGCTGTGCTGGTGGCTCTCACTTCTTTGGCTGCTTAGCTCAAAGCCTGTGGGTACTGTGAATTCTCSCTTTCACAGGCAGAGCTTCCCAAGCAAAGCTGAAACCCCCAAGCAGGACTAGGAAGATGTTTTAACCAGCTGTGTCCCATTTTCCTACTTTTTTTCACCTTTCCTAAAGTTTGTGCTGCCCATCTCCCTTCCCACAGTAATTCCACATCCTCTGCCCCAGGWGCTGCCTCCTTTGCAGTCAGCTCTCAATTCCTTATCCTTTTTTTACCTTTCTGCTGGGTTTTGGTGGCTGACACTGATCAATGGATTTTATTGATGGTGGACAAGACAGATGGAGTGTGCATAAAAGGAGTATTCTGGGAAATAAAATTGCTAAAAGCAGAGGCAGATGCTTCTGGTCTGTAACAGCGTTGTACAAGCACATTGGTGTCTTGTGCTGGAAATGTCAAAAGGTGATTAAATATAAAATATTTTGGATGTCACCCATTCATTATAAATGGCAGATGAATTTGTTTTGAGGCAAAGTTATTCCAGACTGTGCATGTGGCACTTGGGGACGTGGTTTAGTGGTGGAGTTGGCAGTGTTTGGGGAAYGGCTGGGCTTGGTCTTAGAGGTTTTTTTCCAGCTTTAATGGTTCCATGATTTGGTAGGAGACCAGTGACTGGCAGGGTGGCAGGTCTGGGGTAGGAGGTCTGGAAAAGTGGCTTGGGGAATGCTGCCATTCCTTGAACTCAGCCTTTCCTCTTGGTGCCCGTTATTTTCCATGYTAAAAATGAGACACACTTGGGCACRGGTGTTGTGTGGCACTGAAGGGCATTTAGGGCTGGGAAAGGCAAAGTTTGTGGTACCCTCAGGAGCCAAGGAATACCAATGTCTGAGGGGGATCATTGTTATCCAGAGCTGGTCATCCTCATCCAAGAGCCTGTTTCTGCTCTCATATGGTCTCACAGGATGGGAGTGCTGGCAAATCACAGAATCATGGAATGYTTTTGGTTGGGAGGGACCTTAAAACTCATCCAGATCCACCATCTTCCACTGTCCCAGGCTGCTCCAAGCCCCAGTGTCCAACCTGGCCTTGGACAATGCAGCCACAGCTGCTCTGGGCACCCTGTGCCAGGGCCTGCCCACCCTCCCAGGGAACAATTCCTAATTCCCAATATGCCAAACATCCCTGTCCTCTGGCAGGGGGAGCCATTCCCTGTGTCCTGTCCCTCCATGCCTTGTTAAAATCCAGAGCTTTGGCGTTTGTGCCTGTGTTGGAAGTGGTGGATGTGTTGGGAAAAGCGTGCCTGCCTCCCTCTGGGGGCTGGATGGGAGAGAAGATCTGCTCCAGGCTGGGGTTCCCACAGCCTGGGAACACACTGAGGCTCTGTGTGGAGCTGAGACAGCTGGGTGGAAGGGATCCACATAAATCAAGGATACCAGGAAAACAAGCACRGCATCTGCAGCACAGAGGAAGGGCAGAAGCGTGAGGCTGGATATGTGCTGGGGACACTTTTGGAAGTGCCTGGCTTTCCTTCCTTCAGTTGGAAATCCAGCTGCTGGGCTGCATTTTTTTTCCTGCTGCATTCTTCATTTGGAGCATTGTTTGTGCTACCCTTGAACAGTGACTGCTGAAGCTTCTTCACTTGTGTGGGCAGCCCTGGAAGTCTGTTTTCCATCTTTCAGAAGATTCCAGCTAGTTAGGGTTCCTTTGTCAATCAATTTTCTCTTGTTTACCAGGGTATTAGGAAGCTGGAATAGAGGCAGTGTGTGTTTTGCCTTAGGGAAACATCAGCAGCCCAGTCACCATTCCAGAAATTCCTCTCAACTCGTTTTTTTTTTTCCCCCCGTCTGTAGCAAAGCTCACAAGGATTGTTAACGCTGTAAATGTAAATCTGAAAAGGTCAAACCTCATGTATAGTGGAGACAGGAGTAGAGGATGACAGCGATGCAGGGGTACAGTGAATTTCAAACTGTGGCTTGAGAACAAGATGTTCAAAAAAACCTGTCCAAGGACGTGCCTTGGGTATGGAGGAGGAGCTTGAGGGAAAGCAGTGAGGATTTATTTGTGTTACTCGGTGGCCTCTTAACATGCAGCAGAGAGGGATCAAACCACAGGGTGAGGCTGGAGATCAGGAAAAGGTTCTTCCCCCAGAGGGTGCTGGCACTGCCCAGGCTCCCCAGGGAATGGGCTCAGCCTCGGGCTGCCAGAGCTCCAGGAGTGTTTGAACAATGCTCTCAGGGAYGCACAGGATGGGATTGCTGGGTGTCTGTGCAGGGCCTGGGGTTGGACTCCRTGGTCCTTGTGGGTTCCTTTCAGGATGTCCTCTGGCTCTTTGAAAGGCTTTGGGTTGGTTGAGTCCTTGTGCAGAGCTGCAGCTCTGCCTTGCTGCATTTCCAACACCAGGAGTGAACATCCGTACGCAGCGCCGAGGGAATCTTATCTGCATTGACAAATGTCAAGTGTTTTCAGCTGCTCCTTTGCTCGTGGTGCACAAAGGATGAACGATTCCTGCTGGCTGGGTGTTGGGAGGGGATTGAAATGTGGGCCAGGATTGATTCTTTTTGAGGAGGCCATTGATTGGCACGGCTGGCTTGATGGGAATGTCAGCACGGCAGTGCCTCCAGCCAGCAAAAGGCATAGGGGATGGATTCTCCATCAGTGGCTGGAGGAGGGCAACCCAGAAGTAGCTGCTGGTCTAAAACASTGGAGGATGCAGCCAAAACTAATGGAGGTATCTGCTATTTAGCAAATTTATAGTCACTGTGGTTTCTTATTTTAAACAGCATAATGTATTCAGGCTCACAATGTGCACTGGTTCTAGGGAATGAGAAAACTGAGCCTCCTTTTCTCCAGATCCAGCACATTTATTATGTGGAGCCCACTTCCCTATTTGCTGATCATATTTTCAGTGTTTTTCCCCTCCCATGATGAGCAGGGACCTCTTGGCTGCAGAAGCTCTAAAGGAATTCTGATGGATTTCTTGGAGGTGCCAGCTGAATTTTGGTTGGGGCACACAGAGGGCTATGGAAGRCATGGCTTTAAGGCGAGAAAGGGGGGATAAATAACTCCAGATTAAGAAAAAAAGCCCTGAAAACAAAACCCAAAATCATCCTTTTTTTGCCTGACTACTTCTGAGTAAATAGTGCCTTAAGGAGTAACTGAAGTAGTAAACCCAAGTATCTTAATTTACACTTTTCTACTTGCAGTGATGAAGCAAAACCCAACATAATGACACAGAAATGAGTTCAAATGAACTGGAGCAACCTGGGCTAGTGGAAGGTGTCCCTGCCCATGCAGRGAGGTTGGAGCTGGATGAGCTTTCATGYCCCTCCCAGCCCAAACCACCTACTCACAATTACATCTGGAGACCTCTGCTGAGTACTTTTTAGAACGTCTGTTTCCTTTTGTAACACACAAAAAGTATTTCATCATGCTGGTTGTTCACTCAGAGGGATCCCCAGGGACTCAGAGGTGTTGCAGCTCCTGAGATTCCYGATTCCCTGGGAGGGCTGTCTCCAGACAGACCTGGAGCGATCCACTTGTGGAAGTGCAGCCCATGAGATGGTTTGGTGCTGTTCAGCCCCCTGTGAAGGCTGCACCTTGGGGGTAAAAGCTCTGTGCCCTAAAGGAACAGACAGCAATACTCGTTCAAATGCTTTTTAGTTTGTTTTCTCCTCTTTGTCACATTATTTTGAACATCAAGTCCAGCGTTGAAGCCGCACTCAGGGACGAGGTTTTAGCAGTGGTGCTGAGTTGATGGTTGGACTCAATGGTCTTGGAGGGCCTTTCCAACCTTTTCTGCAATTCCATGATTTTGGGTTGGCCTTGTGTTGAGACAGACTTGCTTCTCCTTGGCTTGGAAGCAGGAGTTGCTCCTCTACACACCAGGAATTAGAAATACCCATTTTCAAAATGTGCCGTTCTCATGTTACTGTGTTTAATGCAATTTAAAATGCTTTCACTAAAGCAAATCCATATTACTGGAATTATCTACTATTACTAGATTAGATCGCCATGGAATAATGATCCATTGTGGTAAGGAAAGCCCATTATGCATTGCAGGAGCATTTCAGCTGCTGTGAACCCCTTATGTGCCATAGAACCAGAATAAAGGGAATTTTTGAGCATGAGGGAGTTGGGGATTGTGCCTTTCTGTGGCAGTGGTGAGATTTTCCTCTCTTGGAGCTTTCTGCTGCTTTCCATCAGTAGGATGAGTCAAAGGAGGTGCTGAGGGTGGGTGCTGGGAGCTGTCCTCTGGGTTGGGATTTGGTGGTCTCCATCCAGAGTTCTCTGTGGGTGTCCAGCATCTTCATGGCTCTAGTTTAAGGGCAGTAATTCCCACAGAAATACTTAGTTTGTGTATTTTAAGCTTTTGATGAATTACTCCATGTTCTTATCTTCAGTTGAAAGTCACCCTTGGTGCTTGGAACTTCTGGAGGGTTTGTTTCTTTTGAGGGTGAAGAGCCAATGGTGAAGTTTGGATTATGGTTGCTCTGGAGATGACTGATTTTAACTGCATGATCAGTTTAATTGCTGTTTGTTTGTGTACTTCCAGGATTGTTGAACTGATGATTTTGATTTCGRCCAAGCACTATCTCTGGTTCTGTTTTGAGCACCCTGAATTAGCAGGTTGGGACAGGATTTTGATTTCTGGGTGCCAGTGGTTTTTGGTCCAAACTTTGTGCACAAACTTACTCAGTTTTTATGTGCACCTGCTTGAAATCCGAGCAAAGCAAGGAGAAAACTTGTCCTCCTCCTTTTTGGGAGTGAGAGTGGCACTCAAACATGTCATTGTTGTCTCCAGCAGGCGTGGGGTGWCTTGCAGCTCAGGCTGCTGGTAAGCATGGTCATGTGGTATTTCCTGGGGGTCCCCATGGCAGGAGGGAATGAATGTGACTCCATGTTYTCAGAAGGCTAATTTATTATGATATTATATTATATTGAAGAATGCTATACTAAAACTATACTAAAGAACAGAGAAAGGATTCTTAGAGAAGGCTACAAAGAATGATGATGAATCTCAAGACTCTCTCCAGAGTCTGAYGCAGCTTGACTGTGGTTGGTCATTAAGTTAAAACAATTCACATGGAACCAATCAAACAACCACCTGTTGGATAAACAATCTCCAACCACATTCCAAAGCAGCAAAACACAGGAGAAGCAAATGAGATAAGAATTGTTTTCCTTTTTCTCTGAGGCTTCTCAGCTTCCCAGGAAAAGAATCCTGGGCAAAGAGGATTTTTCAGAAAATATGATGGTGACACAGTCAGCTGGTCTGTGATCCTTAAAACGCTGGTCCAAAAGGATTTTTCCCTGGTGAGCCACAGATGTTATGCTGTTCCAGGCTTGGATGTGATATTGTATGTGAAGATGAGTTTTCCATCCTGAAAGATGGTGGGTGTAGCAGAAAGGGTGATGGAGCACTAGGAAAGCTTGGGGCTCAAAGCCTTTGGAGCCTGACAGCCACTGCTCCATCCAACCAAGGCCTGATCTGTTTGCTGACCATCCTCTTTCCGTGTCTCCATATTTATTTTCCTCAATGAAAAATCCCCCTTTTTTGCCCTCTGCTCTTTCCAGTTCTGCCGTGTGCTCAGGCAGCTCCCAAGGCCAGAAGGCATCTGCTCAGTCCTGAAATCCTGCATGGTTCCCATTGCCAGCAGTGTCCAAGGAGGGCTCCAAGCCTCWGTTTCCTTTGCCTCAGTTCTCCCTGCAGTCTCTGCTCCATCCAGGAATTTTTCCTGGGTTAGCATGAGTGTAGTGGGTTGCTGAATAAGTGTCCTCATGTCCCTTTTCTGCACTGGAAAGGATCAGAACCTTTGGATGGAGCCTGCATTTGAAATAGTTCATGGAATCATGGAATCTCCAGAGCTGGAAGGGACCCACAAGGATCACAAAGTGCAACCCCACAGACACCAGCAATCCCAGCCTGGGCATCCCTGGGAGTGGTGTTCAAACACCCCTGGAGCTGTGCCCGTTCCCTGGGGAGCCTGGGCAGTGCCCAGCACCCTCYGGGGGAAGAACCTTTTCCTGAGATCCCTCCTAAGCCTCCCCAGAATCATCACTTGTCTGGAACAGCCTTATTTAGCTCGTGTGCTAGCCAAGCACRGGGTTGAAAGGCAATCCATGCTCTTGCTTCCCATCACATACAGTTTGTTCCCTTCTGGAAGGAGGGAAGCCTTTTCTTCCCATGGCATCTCATTAGCTTGAACATCATGTCCTGTGAGCGTGTGGGCAGGAGCTGGAGCCTCATTTGAAGCTGTGGAAGAGCCAGGCTATCTTTCAGCTGGATTTCTTCCTGACAGTTTATTCATCCAGAGAGAAGGGAAAATTAAGCAGGCTACTGAACCTTCTCCCCTGCCTTGAAAATATGCTTCGCCTCTCTCCCGCTGCTGACAATTGCAGATAATTTCAAGGTGTTTTTCCCACCCTCCCCTCCCCCTTCCCTTGCTCCATTCTTGTATCAGCAATCAGTTGTGAAAAACCTGCTGGAACGTTTGGGTCAGAGGGGCATTCTGTCTGTGGGTTTGTGGCTCTGCAGMGGGGATCTGTGTGTGCTGAATCGTGGGTGATTGGGGGGCGGCTGGGTGCCMGCAGCACCTCTCCCCCCAGTGCTCAGGGAGTCCTGGGGAGTTGGCTTTTTTTACTGTGCTGAAGTTCACAGGGCCTGTCTCAGCAGATTAAACACCTCACTTTGATAGTGCTGATCTCCTGGAGAAACATTTAACTGGGAGGGTGGGATCCTGCCTTTATCCTGCTCGCCTCCCAGGGAGGCKGGAAAATTTTACCCACTTTTGTTAAAAGGCTGCGTTACAAGTTAAACCCAAAAGATCCCAGCACCACACAGGGAGCAGGAACATTTTGCAGAATGGCTCTGGAAAGAGCCTGTTGGTTGAACATAATATTCCAGAGTGAAGTTAAATGCTTGGACTGTGCTAATTTCTTGAGGACAGTCACCTTTTCAGATGGATTGCACCCTGCAGATGGTGGCAGATTGTGCCCTCCTCCACTCCTGCCAGGAGCGTGTGCTCGCTGACAGAATCAAAGCAGCAAAAGGATGAAGCTCTCCAGAAGAGTTGATGAATCTCTTGCCTTTAAAATTGAAGTGCTTTGTGCCAGGGAAAATATCTATGAATATATTTATAGTCATGAACAGCGGAGTCTGGGCTTCTTCGTTGCAAGTGGGAAAATTGCTGTTCCACCAAGTCTGTGAAAGTGGAATCTACTTTTAGATGCTTTGAAATGGGAGTCTGTTTTTTTTTTAATCCGGGTTTTAAAAATATCTGAAGTCCAAATTTTAGAAATCTGTACATAATTGACATGAAGATGATATATACAGACAATCTAAGCTGGCAGGTGTTATGGAATCACAGAATCCAGAGGGGTGTGGGTGGGAAGGGACCTTAAAGCTCATCCAGTGCCACCCCCTGCCATGGGCAGRGACACCTTCCAGTAGCCCAAGTTGTTCCAAGCCCCTCCAGCCTGGCCTTGGRCACTGCCAGGGATCCAGGGGCAGCCACAGCTGCTCTGGGCACCTGTGCCAGGGCCTGCCCACCCTCCCAGGGAACAATTCCCAATTCCCAATATCCCATCCATCCCTGCCCTCTGGCAGTGGGAGCCATTCCCTGTGTCCTGTCCCTCCATGCCTTGTCCCCAGTCCCTCTCCAGCTCTCCTGGAGCCCCTTCAGGCCCTGGAAGTGGCTCTGAGCTCTCCCTGGAGCCTTCTCTTCCTCAGCTCTCCCAGCCTGGCTTCGGAGCAGAGGGGCTCCAGCCCTTGTATGTCAGGACCAGGTAGATGGGGATGTTTTTCCWGCTGCCTGGTGTGATCCTGGTGGCTCTCTATGGGACAAGGCTGGGATAAGGGGGACGTGCAGGGAGCACCTCAGCTGGCACTGGTGTGACATCAGGACACGGTGGGTCCTGCAGATCCCACCTGGGATCCTCACAGTGCCCCGGGGAGCTCTGTGCTGTGTGTTGGGCAGGGGGAGCTGTCACCGTGCTCAGGAGAGAGCCTGAAATAGAGCTGGCTCTGGGACACAGCCCCATCCGTGCCTGGGAATGGCACCGGGGGCGGTGCCTGCCGGGGAAACCGGAGCTGGGGCTGGGGCTGGCCCAGCAGAGCAGGCAGGGCTGGAGCAGAACATCCAGGGCTGGAGCAGAACATCCAGGGCTGGAGCCGAGCAGAGCAGGCAGGGCTGGAGTGCGGCTCTGTCCCTCGGGAATGGTCCGGACGTGCTGGGTGCCAGGTGCGTGGGGCATTCCCTGGGTTCCCCTCCCTCCCGAGCCATCCTCGGTGCCCCAGGGGCCACCGGTGATCTCTGGGTGTTGGTACCTTTAGGGGTGTGGAAGAAAAAGCTCGGATTTTTCGGGTTTGTGTTTGGTTGGGTCCTGTTCATCCTCCCAGGGCTGCTGAGGGGATAACCAGGATAGTTAGGAGTGCAGGGTTTAATGAGGTGAGGTTGTGTAGAGTAGTGTGATTGGAGGGAGTTTTGTGGCAGTGGATAGGAGGAGGCTAATTTTACCTGGCTTTCTATGTAGTTGCTTCCTATGGGCCAAATAAACTGATTTCAAAACCTGCTACAGTAAAATGGAATGAAAATCAGCATTAAATACGTGTTTGGTTTTTTTTTTTTTCACTTGGAAGAAAAAATAGGCATAAAAATGTTGCATACATTCTCTTCCTTTAAGGGGTTTTATTTTTCCTTCCCTGCATTCTTTGTTGGGGGGCAGTGGGAAGGGTGGCTGGGAGGGGGTTCTGGCTTTCCTTGCCCAAAGGGAAGGGAAGCAAATCTCCTGGAATGGGCAGCTCCTCTTTCTTGCTGTAATGATGCCAGGGAGCCTTAACCTCTTTGATGGGTTTCTCCGAGCCTCTGCTCGCTTGCATTTGCATGTCAAGGATTATTTTCTTCCCCTGGATTTCCAAAGTGACACATCTCCTCAGTTTTGTGAGGATGAAGTCATYGGAGTCTGCTGAGGAGGCTGAAGATTGTCATGTTTAGGAGGAGTTGCTTTATCCTCCCACTGCAAAGAATTAAGGAAAATAACGGCATRGGAAGTGGAACACAATGCTTCCAGGGTTTAGCATCTGAGAAGTGGTGTCTTGTCATTTGGATATCAGTCTGTCAGCGCCTTGAGGACCACAGCTTCCTGTTTAAACCCTTCTTAGGTATTTTGGCTTCTAGGATAACTTCCTAGTAATAAATTAAATGTTGCTTTTTGTGTTAACAGCTGCTGAGCATTAGAGTCCCAGGAGGGTTTGGGTTGGAAGGGACCTTCAAGACCATGCAGTTCCAAGCCTCTGCCACGGCCAGGGTGCCACTCACTGGATCAGGTTGCTCAGAGCTCCATCCAGCCTGGCCTTGAACKTTTTTATTTTTCCTGTTATGCTTTCACGTTGATGTTAACCAAACTGTGACCTGCTGGATTTATCTTTGCGAGGTCCAGGGTAAGAGAGCAGTACCAAGCTCTTGTAAATGTTGTGCCTGGGTATCTTCAGGTTCTTGTGAGGTATTTGTGTACATTCTAATGGAAAAGAAAGCTTGAACCCCTATCCTGGTTCTCTCTAGTGAGGTGCTGGGTGCTGGGATGGGCTCCTGGCTTTGGTGGAATTTCCCCACTGATTCTGGACTCTGGAATGTTTCTGGAGCAGTCAGGATTGTCAGGGGCACGAGGGAGGTTTGCTATTCCACAKGTGCCAGCCTCTTCCAGAGCTGAGGAAGCCACCAGCCTGACCTGCTTCCTACTGCATCCAAGGCAAATTAAAAATATATATATACACCAGACCATCCTGGTGCTGGTGATGCTTGATGTCACCCCTGGCAAGGCAGGGTGGCTCACTTCARTAATAACCCTAATAATTGAAGAGTCACCCCATATGAACGAGACTGGATTAACTTCCATCGAAATGGGTGCTTTGATAACTCGGACAGATCCATCCCTTTTTCTCTTGCCTCCCCTCCCCCTGTCCCCCGTTCTGCCCCTGTGTGCCTGCAGTGTTTTTGATTTCAGCATCCACCTTGGAAGCAGGAGTAAATAGTGCTTCAAGCCCGGCTTTGCTGTTTGGAGTTGTACAGCACTCGCAGTCGGTTCCGGCTGAAGCCATAATTGGTATTTCGGCCTGAGAGCTGCTGTAAGTCTCCGAGAAGGGARGAGAAGGATGCTCTCATTTTGTTAGGCTGCCTCTCTTTCAGATGCAGAGTGCATCTTCCAGCTCTCTGGGCTAATTAAAATGCCATTACAGTACATGTGGTGCTACAATACAGTCTAGGGAGACTTCCAAAAATAGATCCTTGAGTGCAGACAAATTAGAGAGGAAATATGCACTGAGCATTTTCTCATAGGTTTAAAGAGAAATAATCCATTTGCTGTCCTAATTGCTTTCTTGTAAATGTTGAAAGATATTTTTTCCCCCCCCTCTGTAAATTTCGAGTGAGCAGACAAATAAATAACGCATCCATGATAATTAGCGTTCTCATTGCTAATATTGTAACTTGTCACACACGCTTGATATGCAAGTCAGGATGTTCCTGTGGCCCGTGCTGAACGGTCAGGGGTGGAGATTTTTTATTCCTCAGCCAGCCTGTTTGAGCTGCCTGGTATCCCAAGGCTCCGAGGGCAGTGCATGCTCTGCTTTTTCAATTCAGCCAAACGCTCGAGCAGAGCCACCCACGGACCCTCCCCAGATCCTGCCAGGAAGGAAGGCAGAGAAATCCTGTTTGCACATTGTCCTTCCCCCCAGCCCAGCTCGGGTACAAAATGCAGGGTGCTTTTTATAGCCTGCTGTGCTGTGGGTACTGAGAGCAGGGGGAAAGACACCCCACGTTCCTGTGCCTGGAGGAGATTCATGGCATTGCTGTGGGCTGACACGTGTAACAGAGACAGCACAGAGCTGCTGGGCACTGCCAGGACCAGCCAGGAGCTCCTGTGTGCTGCRGCCTGATGGAAAGGGACGAGGCTTGTGCTGGCTTGTAGAATCCCAGAATGATTTGGGGCCTCAAAGCTCATCCTGTTCCACCCCCTGCCACTGTCCCAGGTGGCTCCAAGCCCCATCCAGCCTGGCCTTGGGCACTGCCAGGGATGCAGGGGCAGCCCCAGCTGCTCTGGGCACCCTGTGCCAGGGCCTGCCCACCYYCTGAGKAWACTCCCTGCCTGCTCAGAAGCCCCTGGTTGCTGTTGTGCAGTGAGATGCTGTCCAGAATATTTCTGAGCAAAGGAGACAGAAGTTGGTCGAGTGGTCTCAAACTCACAGAAAACTGCTCATCCTGAGAAAAATCCCTGGGCCACTCTGTTGTCTCCCCTCCATGGAGAACAGGCTGATGCTGGCAAAGCTAAGTTCTGCAGTCCCTCTGTCTCATCTTAAAACATCTCCTCTCTGAGGTTTCTCCTTGGTTGCCCACATTTCATTTTCAGGTGTTGAAGCTAGAGCCGTGGCCACCGAGGCTGCCGTGTCCCTGAGGGATGTCCCCTGTTGGCACACCCAGGAGGGAACTGGGRTCCTCTGCATCCTCCCTGCATGCAGAGTGCCTGCTTTTGGAAAATCCTTTGGCTTTTCCTCCTCCTGCCCTTGCTTGGCCAGGTGTTTCCCATTTGTAGTTGTACTTTTTTCTATCATTATCCCAACAGGGAGGTTTCACTCCTTTGTCACTGCATCTCCCATCCTTTTTTTTTTTTAGTTTTAATTCTGCATTTTAAGCTCCAAAGGGACAAATCTGAGTCAGTAATGCTGATTTTCTCTACCTCTTGCTCCTGCCTTTCTCCCTGCCTCTCCTAAAGTTTTGCTTCTACACCTCTGTAGAACTTCTCCTCTACTCTGGGTGTCCTTTAAAGATAATTTTTAGTTGCTCATTGCTATGCTCCAGGAATTCAGGTAGGCCAGGGTGATTTGCATCAGGTTGAAAGATCTGAATAAATGGAAAACTATTTAAATAACCTCTTCGTTCCCAGTTCTGCCCTGCATTTTTAAGCTCATCAGAGTTAATTATAGTCAGGCTGCTTGCAGTTTTCTTTCAGACCTCATTGAATGTTTCAGCCTTCCATTTCTCYTCATTTCTTGTCTTTTTTAAGTGAAGAAGTTGTATCTCCCTGTCTTCATCTGGTTTGGTTTTGCCCTGGATGATCTCAGAGTTCTTTTCCAATCTTGACAATTCTCTGGTTCTGYTGCTTCATCTTTGCTGAGGGTTTTTATCTGTCATGTTTCTGGTTTATTCTGGACTGAATTTATAAATATTTTGCCTTTGTTTTGCTATTTTCAGCTTCTTTAAAACCTGCAAACTCAGCTACTTTCAAACCTGTCCTGGCTATATTTTCTGAATAACTTAAACGACTCTTTAGAACAGATTAAGATAAAAACCAAAGTGTTCAAGTTTCCATCAATGAATTATGGCTTCATCTTGTTAATTAATGACTAGAAATGCCCATCTGGAAACGAAGCTACACAAAATGTTCCCTGACTCGAGCCATGAATCAGCCAGGCTGGTGTCTGCTTCCCTCCAGGCTCCATGGACAGAGCACTTTGTGGCAGAGTTTTGGGGAAATCATCAGGCTGATTCACAGAGAACCAATTGGAGAGGATGTTTCCTTGCCAGATCTGTTCAGTAGCTCAGGACCAATTTGGCCAGCAGAGCTGGGGGTATTTTGTAGCTTGTCTGGGCTGTCTCAGTACTCAAACCAGGGTTTGTGGCTTGTGAGGAGACTCAAACCCTGGCTGCAAGTGCTCCAGCAGCTCACATCCTTGTGCTGAGGGAGGACTCCAGAGATTTAGAGCTTTATTTTTTGTTGGTTTATTTTATTTTATTTTATTTTATTTTATTTTATTTTATTTTATTTTATTTTATTTTATTTTATGGAGCTTTATTTGCACAGCAAAGACAGAGCCTTGGTCTTGGACAGCTCGGTTTTGCTTCGAGTGTTTCAGGTGTCTGTGCTTTAAAAGAGGTTCCTGGATGTTCTGCTGTGATTAATCTAATCCTCATTTTGAAACAAAGATTGCAAAGCATTGGTTTGTGTGTATGTTGGTTTTTTTTTTAATGAGTGGAAAAATTAATGTACTTTATTTCTTACAATGAAACAGGTCTCAAAAATCCCCCAAACTGACCTGGATTTGTTTCACAGAGCRCCTGGCTGCTGCTACAGGGCTCTGTTTTGTCCATGAGTTCTTCTAGGAGGGAACATCTTTATCTGAAGCTGCCCAGCAGAGAAGCTGAGAATACTCTGCTCCCCAGGAAAACTGGGAATTTTGTGCTCTCCACTCACTCTGGAGTGCCTGATGGCTCCATTATATTTTAAATAGTGATGTTTTGCTCTTCCCCTTCTATGTGGGTATGGTCACTGGAGGTGAACCCAGGCAAGACATGGAGAAATCCCCAGCTGTGCTTTCTCTCCAGAAAAACAGAGAAAGCAGGGAGAAGAAAGCAAATATGAACATTTTTGTAACCCTGTCCTTTGCCTGAGAGAGATGGGGTGGCTTCTTTGATGTCTCCAGACAGGGTTTGGCTTGATCCTATCAGAGCTGCTGCACAGAAAGGGGTTGGAGGGGAAAAGTGAGACAGACTGGCAAAGGTGGAACAAATAGGTTTGAGATAAATTTTCTGTATCACAGGGTTCGTAATTACACTGAAAACATAATTTAGCATTTTTTGCTTTGGCTTTTCTGGGAGGGGAATGGGTGACTAGAAACTCAGGTGTGGCAGTCTCCAACACTGGTTGTTCTGTTTAACTCTACCTGGATGCAAGATACAATCTTGGAAATATTTTAAATAGGGAACTGCTTCAGCAAGATGGATTTGCGCATCTCATTTACAAAGTATGTTTTTAATGCCTTTCTGAAATCTAAACTTATGCAAAATGGGGCTTGTTATGCATGTCTCTGCATTTTAATCTCCTGCAGTGATTTGTCAGTTTTCCTTAACATCTCCCTGGCATATTCCAGCCATTCCTCAACTTTGCTCCGTGGGGCTGTGTGTGTCTTAGCTCAGTTCCCCCAGCAAGGAAGGAGTCGCAGTTCTCTCTGGTAAGGGCTGGGAGCTGACATGCCTTTTTCCTCAGCCTGGGATCAGCACCACTYGTGGACCTAAAGACCAGGAAGCCCTGAGTGTAATTTGGGATAGAGTCTTCTTTATTTTCTGCTTTAGCTGTCCTGGGAATGTTCTCATTTCCATTGATTTGTGCTCCTTGTGTTTCTGCTCTGCATCGATAATTGGTTGCTGATTTTTTTTTTCCTGCTTGGAATGGCTAAAAATAGCTCAGCTACCCAAAGTGTTGATGTGATTTTATTTTCTTTTTCCCTCCTCTTTCCAGATGGGCTTTCTGGCAGAGACCAGCCAGTGGAGCTGTTGAATCCACCTCGAGTGAACCACATGCCCAGCTCTGGTAAGGAAAAAACCTCCTATTAAAGCTCATTCCTGTTCTGGGGGGTGCAGGAAAAGGCTCTGCAGCTCTGCCTTGTGAGTAGGAGAGCAGAATGCAAATACAGAGTGCTGGAGCAGAGTCTGTTAGGACTTGCACACCTCTGCTTTCCCAGGCTGGGAGAGTGGGGTTTGGGAATGGAGCACAGCAGCCCTGGGAGTCTTGYAGGGGGCTGAGGGGAGCCCAGCCTGGTGGGAGATGCTTGGGTTGCCTTAGAAGGGAGAGGAGAACAAAGCAGCATCTGAAGGAGTCCCTYCCCAGCCCAGAAGGAGCTTTTGGAGCTGCTGCTCTCATTAGGGTGAAGGAGCAGGGAGCCAAGGCTGGGCTGATCAAAGTGTGGCACGCTGGGCTCTGGGCTGTTTGCTGTTCTGCCTCTCCTAATGATCCTGCCACGGCCTCTCCTGGGGCTTGTCCTCCTGCTCCTCATCCTGCCTGCTCCTTGCCCAGCTGGGAGAGCTCTTAGAGCTCAGGGCTGCAGCTCTACAAGTGAGGSAAACCAAAGTTCTGCTCCCAGTACATGGAATTCTGGGGGAAACAATCTGCTGCTTGATGGCTTTTATGTTTCCCCCTTCTCTCTCCCTGGTACAAGCAGATATTTTTACCAGGGGTGATAGGATATAGCAAACATTATCTCCTCTTGCAGGGAGCAGCTCAGATCTTCCAAACCCCCAACTTTCCCTTCTCTGTTGCCTTCCAAAATGCCCTCAGGCCCTTTTCTATTAAGGATGAGATCCTGCAGAAGATCTGAGCACTTCTGGTAATGCCAGTTGGAAAGATGTAAACGAAGTTTATTCAAAACAACTTTGGTACACTGGGAGGGGGAGAACAAAAGTGGGMTGTGACCTAACCTAGATTTTTGTGGACTTGAATGCCTGTTTGGAGAAGGAAACCTTCAAGGAGGTAGAGTTGTTGCACTGGGGGAAAAAAGGAAGAGATGGTTGTTTACCAGGCAYGGGCGCTTGGCTTTGGATGCTGAGAAATCCCTGTCCCCTCTGTGTGCTCCCAGACGTGTCTGTCAGGTAGGGGAGGTTCTATTTTCCTAACCCTCAGAGGGATTCTCATTTTAAAGTCACTGGGCTGGCACAGGTCAACTTACAGGTTTTACYGTGCACCTCATCGTGAGCCAGGCTGGGCTTTGTGGCTCTGTGGATCACAATGGGCCAGCATTGTGAAGGGAATGGGTTTGAATCTTCCATCCCTTCATTTTGGGGTTGGTTTTGTTTGCTGGTTAAGTTTAATGTTTCCTCTTGAGGTATTTCARGCCAAAGGCTGGTGCTGGTTGAGAGCTTGGGGAACTTGATGGGAGAGTCTGTTCTGGCTGCTTTTCCCCAGGTGAAATGAGGCTGTTTGATGGAGCCAAGCAGGATTTAGGRAGTTCTTGCTGTTTGGACTCCATTTTGAGTGTTTTTAAGAACTCACCTCTGTGCTTTTGGGAGAACAATGAGGCAGAGATCCCTGGGGAGCTGTGCTGGTGTGAAGTGGGTGGGATGAGAGATGGGCAGCGCCTCTATGGCAAGTGGTTCTCCCAGTAACTGAGCTGTGGGAATGGAATTCAGGCTGGGAGAGCTGGGGGTGCTCACCTGGAGAGGAGAAGGCTCCAGGGACACCTCAGAGCCACTTCCAGTACCTAAAGGGGCTCCTGGAGAGCTGGAGAGGGACTGGGGACAAGGCATGGAGGGGCAGGACACAGGGAATGGCTCCCACTGGCAGAGGGCAGGGCTGGATGGGAGATTGGGAATTAGGAATTGTTYCCTGGGAGGGTGGGGATGGGCTGGGATGGAATTCCCAGAGCAGCTGTGGCTGCTCCTGGATCCCTGGCAGTGCCCAAGGCCAGGCTGGACACTGGGGCTTGGAGCAGCCTGGGACAGTGGAAGGTGTCCCTGCCATGGATGGGATGGGATGACCTTGAAAATCCCACTGAACCCATTCTGGGATTGCCATACCTGGCTTTTATCATTCTTGTCTTCAGGAGTTTGCTGCAGATCTTTCTGGGAGAAGAAAGGAGAAGCAGCACCAAGCATTGCTCTGGAAAAACAAGTTGTGTGTGGGATTGTTGGGTGGCGTTCCAAGGCTCAGGCATGGCTGAAATAATGGTGTTAAAAACAGCACAAGGGGAAAAAAATAACTTGATTGTGTCTTGGGATATTTTGTTTAAAACATTCTCCTGCCCTGGTCAGGGTAAGGTTGAATAAACTTGAGTGGTGGATGAGCTTTTATGCTGCATTTCTATTTCAGATAAAATCACTGCGGTGTGCTCGTAGGAAACCAAAATGTTTTCCTCTTCACCGCGAACCAAGTGAAGGAGAGGTTTGACCCTTGTTAGTTGTTTTTCTCTGATGTGAAATGGTGAGAAAGTTCTAAAAATCCTCCCTGAACTGCAGAGCATTTCAGCTCCAAACCAAGAAATATTTACAGCAATTTTRTGAAATGGTTTTTAGGAGTGAATTTGCTTGAATAGAACTGAGTTCAGTCATCAGCAGTGAAAATTATTTCTGTCTTCTTTTCTGTAGAAATGAAGGATTAATTGGAGGAAGGGAAACATYTTCCCTTTTCACAGACATATCTCCTGTAATTGGTGCTCTGAATTTCTGAGGTGCTCAAAGAAGTACAAGGAGACTGAGCCCTCCCAGCCCACCCCCTGCTCTGGAGTGCAGAAATCATCCTTGGAGAGCTCTGCTCTGCATCCTTGGAGAGCTCTGCTCTGCATCCTTGGAGAGCTCTGCCTGCTCTGCCTCAGACTCCTGAGGATCACTGAGCTTTTGGCCCGGGGCAGGAAAAGGAATCAATGAACTTTATTGAGCAACCTTGCTTCCCTTAATTCTTTTTTTTTTTTTTTCCTTTTTAATAATCAGAGCCTGGTGAGGCCCTGGTCCAGATTTCCCAGGGAAGCTGTGGCAGCCCCTGRATCCCTGGCAGTGTCCAAGGCCAGGCTGGACAGAGCTGGGAGCATCCTGGGGTAGTGGAAGGTGTCCCTGCCTTTGGAGAGGAGCTGGAAAGGGATGAGGTCCCTTCCAACACAGAGCATTAAGTGGGAGATTTCAGCTCCCTGCTGCTTTTTCTCCCTCCTAGATTGAGTTATCCACTCCCACTTCCACAGTCATTCACAAAAATCATAATGTTGATGCATGTAGGMATAAATGGTTTGTACGAGCCTCTGGACTAATATTGTGCCTTGGTTTTGCAGTCAGAGATTAATCCCTGTCTGTGAGGGAATAATGTGAGGCTTTGTTGTGCCCCAGAAGTAGCTGCCCCTCAGAAAGGCTTTCCTTTAGTCTTAAAAATATCCTGATATATAATATGGATCTGTACATGAAGCCCAGGATGGGGGAGAAACCCATCCAAACCCCTCCAAATTCTCATCAAAAGTGAGTTCTGGGAAAAATCATTTTGATCTTACAACATACACTGAGCAGGTTCAGCCCTGTCCTCTTGCTAGGTTATGGAAAAGCTGCAGCTCCTATGGTCAGCCTAGGTGGGACAGTTTGGCCACCATTTAGATGCTCTGGTGTAAGATAAGATTCCCAGAGCTGCCCCTGGACCCCTGGAAGTGTCCAAGGCCAGGCTTGGAGCAGCCTGGGACACTCCCCTRGGACAGTGGGAGCTGTCCCTGCCCATGGCAGGGATGGGTCTGAGTCCCTTCCCACCCAGACCATTCCATGATTCCAAGGTAGCAGAGAAACTGCACCTTAAAGCCTTGAGAGTTAAAATCAGCTCAAGGTTATAKTTCCTGCAGTACTTATGATTTATTAATATTTGTGTTCAATTTCCAGCCCTGAGCGAAATGGCCAAACCGTGGCCTGTGCAGTGACAATCAAAGCAGTGTTKCACCTGCTGGAGGAGAGCTCCAGAGCCATTCCCCAGCAAGGAGAGCCCTGAGAGCCCTTCAGCCAGCTCCCCCATTTCCACAGAGGGTTTGCTGAATTGTTGTGCTGCCTTTGCAGTCAGGAAATCCGGGGTTATTTCTGCAGGAGAGGGGAGGGAACTGCCACGTCTAGAGCAGAGGAGCAGGGAAGTTCAAGCTTCAGAACCTCTTTTCTGGACTAATGCTGTCCCCAAACTCAATGTTCTCTTGGTCATGGGATAATTTAATGTCCTTCTGCCTCTGCTTTGGCACTCTGTGCATGTGCAGGGCTGTATGGAAGAGGGATGAGTTTTTTGGCCACCCCTGTCTCAGCTTCAGCATCCATGTTCCACATGGAATTAAACCCCTCCTCTAGCCAAGCTGGGAACCAGAGAATCACAGACTTGTTTGGGTTGGAAAGCACCTTAAAACCCATCTTGTCCYRTGGGCAGGGACACCTTCCACTATCCCAGGTTCCTTCTAGCCCTGTCCAGCCTGGCCTTGGGAGCTCCCAGGGATGGGCAGTCCTGAACTGCCCTGATGCTGGAGCCCAGAATGTGAATATCCTGATCCCTGTGGGTTGGGAAGAACAGGAGCCCACAGCTCCTCGTCTCTGCTTTGTTGTCTTTTGCCTCAGAAAACGTATTTATCTGTCATGATTTATCTGTCTCCTTTCTTACCCATGAGGAAATGGTTATCAATTGGAAGAGCTGGCATGAATTATAAATGATTATCCCTCTCTTAACAGCTGAAAGCAGCACTTAAATGTGAAGCTCTTGAATGCAGCGCTGGTTTCCTGGATGAAAGGCAGGAAAGTTTGCTCTGCTGCAAGCCCCAGCTTGCTGGTTTTCTTTCTTCTGCCTTCACCTAGCTTAGTTCATTAATTCACAGTGATCAGCTCTGGAATTCACTGGATTCCCTTAGTCCTGATTCTTCTCCAAGTGTTACTTTCAAAAATAAGAATTCTTACCAATTCCCTACCCACAGGAAAGGCTGTTTTGTGCATTTGATTTATATAAAAGCAGGTGATGAAGGGAAGAGCCTTTGAATGCTAGAACTTTGTGAAGAAAACTTAAGGAAGCAGGACACAAGCAGGCGTGGAAGGGCTCCCTTGAATGGTTATTCAGGAATTTGTTCCCATTGCCTCTGGCTTTGCTAAAAATAACAGAACTGTGTGGTGAATGAAAAGTGATAAATGTTTCATGGAAATAGATCAKGGATTGAGGCCTTCCTTGGGGAAAAAATTCCACGTGCCTCAGAGGGGATCTTGGAGGCCGTGCCTTGTCTGCTGTGTGTTGTCGCAGACATCTTTTTGTGMAAATCCTTTCCTTAGGATTTTTTCCTCCTGAGAAGCTGAGAGGCCTCAGGAACAMAATGTAACCAATGGTTATCTGCTGCTGTGGRATGCAACAGGTGSRTCTGKGATTGGTCTCATGTGGTTGTTTCTAATTAATGGCCAATCACAGCCCAGCTGGCTCAGACTCTCTGGCCGAGCCACAAACCTTTGTTATCATTCCTTTCTATTCTTAGCTTAGCCAGCCTTCTAAGGAGAACCTTTTCTTCTCTTCTTTCAGTATAGTTTTAATATAATTTATATCATAAAATAATAAATCAGCCTTCTGAAGCATGGAGTCAGATCCTTGTCTCTTCCCTCAACCAACCTGATGAGACCCCTGTGAACACGGTCACAGTGTGTGTGTACAGCCTGGGTGCTTTACCTGGGTTTGCAGCCCAGGGGAGGTGATTGGGGTGAAATCTCTGTTGTTCTGCTTTGATTTCATTCCAAGTCCCTTCCCTTTCTGGAGGTAAGGCTCATCCTGGGCCTGCAGTGGAGCTGTGCTCAGCTCCTCTTTTCCATCAGCTTCCCYGCACGGATGGAGCCAGCACCGGCTGCAGGATGAGGATGGAGGATGGACGGCCCCGTTATTCCCAGGGGCTGGGTTTCCTTTTGCTGCCTGCCCTTTTCATGGCTGTGCCCTGCACTGCAGAGCTCCCCAGGGAGCTTTCTGCCAGAATTAACTGGGCTGGTTTATTGCTGGAGGGGAAGGAGCAGCCACCTGCGCTCCCAGGATTTTAGGAATTCCTCTTCTGGCATGACACTCGTTTATCACGATCCTGGAGGCTCTTCCCCAGTGTATATTGATTTTCAGGGCTATATTTGGCTCTGCTTTTTCTTCAGGCAGTGGAGGGAATATCAGGTGAATGTTTTGTGCAGCGATGCCTAAAATACAGCAGCAGTCTCCAGATACTTCCCTGGGGAATTGCTGATGGTTCATTAAAGAGACCTTTCCTTGTTGCCCAGGGAAGCTGTGGATTCTCCATCCCTGGAAATGCCCAAGGCCAGCTTGGAGAGGGCTTGGAGCAGCCTGGGATAGTGGAAGGTGTCCCTGCCCATGGCAGAGGGTGGGATGGGATGGGCTTTAAGGTYCCTTCCAACCCAAACCATTCCATGGTTCTGTGATTAAATATCTCCTCCTTTGGCTTAACTAATATCTTGTGATCTAAACCACTTAATCATCACTACTTTTCCATCTGTTTSTCATTCAAGGAATTGTGTCATATCAGATGATTCATTCATATTTGATTAGAGATTTCATTATAAGCTGGCCTGAAGTTTTTTATGATCTAATGAAAGGCTTTGGAATCACTGATTTGGAGCTGCAGTTGTAATATGCAGCATAAATCTACTGCACATTTTGATGATACTTTTCCTGGGTACTTTTTAAAGCTCTGACAGTTCTTGCCAGTGAATTGTGTACATTGAATTTTTGAAAAAAGTTTCTGGTGAAGTGCAATGATCTTTTCCATTGGAGAGAAGAGCTCCCAAGCTACTATAGGACTTCTCCAAGTTGCTCTGAATGACCAGCAAAATTTAGGTCAAAACTTGCCTATTTTGACCCATTTMTAATCCTGCTTGTAGCCAGTCACACTCTAATGATGTTACTGAAGCTCTTGAAGATTGTCCTGCTTAAGTGACATATGGGGAGCTTTTTATTTTCACTGAGGACAGTCACCTACCAACTGTGTGCACATTGTTCCTCAGATTAAGTAAATTGCTACAATTTTTTAATTTTTTTTTTTAATTTTTTTTTCAAAAGACAGATCAAGTGGTTGCAATAATGTAGTTTTAAAAATATTGATGGGGCAGAGTTGGAGGTGTTTGCTGGGGGGTGCTGGGACTGGGATGACAGGGATCTGGCCTGGCACAGGTGGGGGTTTGTCTGTCCCTCCCTTTCTGAGCCCCTTCTGTGCCAAGCAGTGGGGATTTCTGTTTGTCCCCTGCTGGCAGGAGGGGCTGGGAGGAGCCCYGGGCTCAGCAGCAGTTTGGGAAGGTGTTTGTGACGCACTGAGGGGCAAAGGGAGGGCAGCCAGCAGTCCTGCCCGTGCCCAGCCATGCTGGGAGCTGCTGTGCCTGTCACTTAGGGGCACCTGCCTTAGGCTGGCATTAGGGTGCATCAGAGGGGTTTTGCTGGGCTGAGCAGCAGAGTTTTGCTGGTGAAACTGGGCTCAGAGGGTGGCAGGAGTTCCCTTCACACACTGGGCTGCAGCCCTGGGCAGGTTCCCCTCACCAAGGTGGCTGGCTGAGCCCTGGGCTCCAGCAGCACCTTGAGTGGATCCCTGCAGGACTCAGGAATCACAGCATCCAGCAGACACTGAGTGGATCCCTGCAGGAGTCACAGCATCCAGCAGACACTGAGTGGATCCCTGCAGGAATCACAGCATCCAGCAGACACTGAGTGGATCCCTGCAGGAGTCACAGCATCCAGCAGCACTCTGAGTGGATCCCTGCAGGATTCAGGAATCACAGCATCCAGCAGCACTCTGAGTGGATCCCTGCAGGAGTCACAGCATCCAGCAGACACTGAGTGGATCCCTGCAGTACTCAGCAATCATGTCATCCCAGGAGCCTTTGGGTTGGGAGGGATCTCAAAGCTCGTCCCATCCCATCCACACCTTCCTCTATCCCAGGCTGCTCCAAGTCCCAAAGTCSAACCCTTGGGCACTTGCAGGGATCCAGGGGCAGACTGAGATTCTCTGGGAATTCCATCCCAGCCCCTCCCCACCCTCCCAGGGAATATTTTCCCCCCAGTATCCCATCCATCCCTGCCCCTCCTTCTGCTTAGTGGCTTTCTAGTGGGATCAGGGTGTTGGGAGCAGCTCCCAGCTCTGTCCCTGCAGCTCAGCCAGGCCATGGTGTCCAGGCTGCCCCTCCAGTGGAACTCTGTGTGTGTGTGTGAGTGCATTTAACCTCACAAATCATGTTCTGGGCCTCAAAGCCAGCTCAGATGTTCCAGAGGGAACGGCTCCTTGTCTCCCTGTCCTGCCTTTGGTAGTCTGTGRGGTCTGAAAAGCTGCCAGCTTTTCCTGCTGGGAAACACCAGGCCTGACCTTCAACCAAGGTAAGGGTATTTTTTTGATAATATTCCAGTTGTGCTGGCAAAGTACAACTGGAATATAATMAAAAAAATACCCCTAACCACACTCTACCGTGTTTGGAGGTATCAAACTTCTTTAGAGATGGAAAAAATAAAATTCCTTTCACGTTTCATGTAAATCCCTGACACAGGGATTTGTACATACTTATATATGTACATATGTGTGTATATATTTGTATTATGCTTGTATAATCCCTGTCCCAGGGATTTATCATGTCTTGAATTAGTGCTAAACAAAACTCAGATCCCTCTCTCCCATCCCTGTAACAAAGTCTCTAAAGCCTCAGGAGTTCAAATCCCATTGGCTTAGGAGATAACCCTGTGGAAAAGGCAGAAGGAAAGGCTGGTACTAAAAAATAAGTAAATAGATTTAAAAAAAAAAAATCTCTTTTGGGACCTTGAGGACTTTACCTTGGTCACCCCACAGAGCAATCCTTAAAATTGCAGAGAAGGAAATTCTAGAATTCTCCAGAGCTTCCTTTCCAGGATGGCAGGGCAGGGAAAGGTTTGACTTCTGTTTGGGCTCTGGACACAGGACCTGGCCATGTCCCGAGGCTCATCAGGGACAGGAGTGACACAGGGAAGGTGCTGGCTGCGTTGACACGAGTATCAGGTGTCCTGGGYGAGCAGCCAGGAAACTTCACCTGGTTCCCTGTGCAGCCAGAYGTGCAGGTGCCCGTGAGGAGCTGCTCCTCCTCTGGCCGTGCTGCAGGGCACTGGGGAGCCACCAGGAGCACTCCTCTTGCTCTTGGTTTGGGAACGTGCTGCAGTAAAGCAGCTTCTTCATTCTCAGTCTCATTTTCTTCATCCATTCATTCTCCCTTTCTTCGTGCAGAAAAGCCAATTCTTTATTCACAAAGCTGATGTTTATAGGAAATTTCAGAAGGCACTGTGCTAGASCTAACTGGCTAACAATACACTGACACTCAGTTTGTTGGTCTGTGAATGGCCAGGGTGTTTGTCTGTCAAATCTCTCTATTTTTGGTTAGTTCATATTTTGTTCACTGACTTCCATGGGACACATTTCTTGTTTGTTGCAGGTGCCAATGGTTCTCTTACCAGTTGTGCTAACTGCTTTCATTCTTAGGATTTTTCACATTGAAGTCACAAGCTAACTGCTGGCTTAGCTAGAGTAACAGGGCCTAAACCATATTTTATAAGGCCTTTTTTTTTATATCTCTACTTGTATGCAACAGGAACACGTGCATTAGGGGATTTCAGTCATTCAAGACCCCATTCCCCCCTCCCTTTCCCAAATACTCGCTCACAGGTGCCAGCCTTTCACTGTCAGGGTCAATAATGTGGGGTTTGCTCCTATCCCAAACCCCCCATATTTGTTGGATAATCTCTGTTTTCTCTTGAGTTCCAGCAGAAGTTGTGTTCCTGGGCACAGAGGGGGAGCTTTGGAATGGTGCTGCTGTTTGCTGGGTTGGAAAAGGCTCCTTGCAGCAGAGAAGTGGAAAATGCAGTCACTTGGCAGCTTGTCTCTGTACATCACCGAGCCCCACCAAGTTCCTGCAGCTTGTAAATACTCATATACTCAAATATTCATGGACTTTTGCCAGAAGGCTTAGCAGTGTATACTTTTCCATATTGTCTGTGTGCTTCTCCTTTGTGTTTTAGTTTCATTATTTCTTCAGAGTTATTTGGAAATCCTTTGGCTTCGGTGCAGAGATTTGGCTGTGGGTTCTAACGAAGTTCCTGCTGCTGGTCAGGGTGCTGGTGCAGGAGCTACACCACAGTTCTGTTCCACAAGAGAAAAATGACTTTTTCAGTGAGGKGCATGAGAAAATGAAAATTACAGGTGATTTAAAAATCACCATAATATTAAGACAAATTCCAGTCCTTTCAAAGCAGCTTTAGCTAGGGTTTGAGGCAGTCCTGGAGCATGGTGGATATGAGGTTTCTGTGCAGTTTAGAATGCACTTTACTCTTTATMCCACAAAAGATGTTCTTGCACAGGATGAGAATTTGGGCTTCTGAGGAGCTGTTACATAATTCAGGGTGGTATTTACGCCTTGGAATTAAATATTATGCAGGTTTCTAGCCAGATGCTGCTTTACATCTCAAATCCYGAGCTGTGCATCTCTGGGTGGGCATGGCAGGTATTGAGGACAGGTTTCCTTTCCAACCCAGACCATTCCATGATTCTTTGCAGCGCATCACTCCAGGATCTCCTTTACCTGTCAACAAATCCAGGCTCCCTGGGCAGAGCAGTCTGAAGGGGAGTGCAGCAGTTTGCAGGAAGCTGAACTTGTTTATTCTTTAAGCCATGCAAACCAGATCTCGGCAGAAATGCTAATTTTGAGAGGCTGATCTCCACGAGCAGCAGATATTTAGTCTTACACGCGCCAGATGGGTTTGCTGCTGGCATCACTTGTGAGATTATGGTCAAAACAAGGACAAATCCGCTATAGAATTCCAAGACCTGACTGAATAATTTTGTGTTTGCCTTCCCAAGGATCAGCACAGTTGTCACAGTGCTTTACTTTGTCACTGTCAGTGTGGTAAAGCTCCTTCAGGCATCTGAGATGGGCTGGCAGTGGGAGGAGAGGCAGTGAAGGATCTCTCCCACCTCAGCTTTCATTTACTAATAAGCTTTGTGTCTTTTTTATTTTTTATTAAGGACACTGTAGAGTATTTCCAAACTTCTGGGTCTGCAGGAAAGCTGGGGAGGGACTTTTTACAAGGACACTGAGTGACAGGACAAGGGGGAATGGCTTCCCACTGACCACCCCCAAGCTTTTGCTGACCCTTTTCCCATTCTCCAGGAATATTCTGTATTTCCACTGGGACRATACAAAGCCAAGCTGCTGCTGGTTCCGACATCTCCCAGTTTGTGTGCGGCGCTGAGGATTTCAGAAACAACACTTTCCTTGAGCAGAAATCAAGGCAGATGGTAAAACCAAGTGACCTACAAAACATAACAAGTTTTCTCACCAGAAATGTACAGTACAAACAAATGTACTGTCACCTAAAAATACCGAGATGGCGTTTCTGACAGAGTGATGATCGTACGGGGAAGTCAAAGTTTGGGTAAGGTCAGGAATGAATCTTGCATCCTCTAAAAACACACTGGTGATCAAAGTGACTATAATGTGCTTCAGCCTCTTGTTTCTTCCTCCTTGGGACTTGGTTTGTTTGGGTTTGTCTGCTTCTGTTGGACCTGTGAAACAAGTTATTATCTGGAACTGCCTCTGCTGATGTGAATGTCTCAGTGTCTTGTGGCCAGCAGCACTGGCCTGGACAGCCTGTGCTCTTTTCCTCTGAAAATTGCCCCAACTTCCTGTCTATTGRTATCTCATGGATCCATCCTCACACAGGACAGAATCATGGAACCACTAAAACTGGAAAAGACCTTCTGAGTCCACCTGCTCCCCCAGCACTGCCGCCACTAAAGCGTGTCCCCAAGTGCCACGTCCGCACGGCTTTCGAGCACTTCAGGGGTGCTGGCTCCACCACTGCCCTGGGCAGCCCATTCCAAAGCCTGACCACCATTTCAGGGGAGAAAGTTCTCCTGATTCCTGCCCTGGCCCAGCCTGAGGCCGTTCCCTCTCCTCCTGTCCCTGTCCCCCTGGCTGTCCCCTCCTGTCAGGAGCTGTGCAGAGCCACAAGGGCCCCCCTGAGCCTCCTTTGCTCCAGGCTGAGCCCCTTCCCAGCTCCCTCAGCCCSYCCTGGGGCTCCAGCCCCTTCCCAGCTCTGTTCCCTTGCAAGGACACGCTCCAGCCCCTCCTGCCCAGCTCCTGCAGCTTTGACAGCTCCCTCATTTTTCCAGCATCACTTCTGGACCCCAAGCACCTCGTGCAGGGACAGTGAGGTCCTCTGGAAATCTCCAGGGCTGGGATCCRTGGCCAGGAGCTGGGGCTGTCTCACGGTCCCCGCCAAGGCAGGGCTCTGCAGTTCAAGGCTGCTGCCCTGGGAGGAGCAAACTTGAGGCAAATCAGCTGTGATGTGGAAACATGGGCATGGGAACAGGAGGAATCAGGGGAGGATTAGGCTGTGGTGATTGAAGGCGGCTTTATTTTGGGCTGGAAGCAYTGATGCAGGATTGAACACGCTTGGAGTTTGGCTCCTTATCTCCCTTTTGAGAGGGGTGGTCTGACACAGGCGTGTGCAGGAATCCATCTCTTTGCAAGACCTTTCTATATGCAAAAAAATGGTAATAATGGCATTTTGGAAATGCTGTTCCTTGTGTTGGCTCTTTGGATTGATCAGCTGGGAAGACAGAGGGCCTTTCATAGGCATCATGTCYTGTGGGCTTCTGGAACTTTGGGAGATGCATAGCCTGGGGTTCATGTAGAAAATATGGACACAGCAACCTGGGCTGGTGCAAGGTGKCCCTGCCCATGRGACAAAGCCCATCCAACCTTGGACACTTCCAGATGGGGCAGCCACAGCTGCTCTGGGCAGTGTTTTCACTCATGGTATTCTGCTCTATGAATGTTTCAGCTGGTCTGGCTTTCCCTGAGAAATTATTTGTTTCTGTAGTCTTTTGGAGGAATGGGCTCCTAAACCTGAGGGATGACCCTGCRGAGTGCAGAGCTTCATTAAAGTGCCCTGAAAATCAAATACAGTTAATGCAAGGTGTGGTTTGCTCAGTGGAGAAGGGATTWGCTGTGTATCAAGCAGAAGTTTTACCTACAGAAGGTTCTGGCAGTGATTATCTGTAYTCTTTGGAGCTTCTTTACACAGTGTTTTGGCCAGGAATGTTGAAGCAAATCTGGATGTCCCATTTCCATCATTTATTGCTAATACCCAGGGTGTGTAGTGCTTCAGGGAGGCAGCAGATAAGCCATTGCCATCTCTCTCTCACTGAATCAATTTAACCTCCTCAGAGTTGCTTTTAAAAGCCTTCCTCTTCAGCCTGCCTCCTGCAGCTGTTCCTCAGCTGCTCCTGGATGTCCTTTTCATCTCTTTCTCCAACTTCCCAAGTGCCTTTTGTCCGTGGTGTCCTCCTAAGCCTCGCTCAGCTGAATCCCTGAACCCTCTTCAGCTCCTTCCCCGAGTCTTTTATCTTCTCCCAGTGCTCTGAGAAGTGACTCACTGTTATTTTGGGTACGTATAGGAGCTCCATCCTTATATAGATATTTTATGTCTCTCACCTTCGGGCTTCTCACAGCATCCTGTTTCTTTTTGTGGAAGGATCAGGCTGCAGTCGACTCCTTGGCAGGGAAGTTTGGTGCCTGAACGTAGCTGGAGCRGAGTTGTAGCCTCCCACTGAAAGAGGCAGCCACCATTTAATTTGCCTGAATCCCTAAACCCTGTATTAGGTCCAGGTTTCGCAGCTGAAGTTGCATTTTTAAGCAAGATAATCCAGAGTTTGTCAGAATTTCTGAGGGAGGACTTGCTCCCCTCTTGCTGGGGCTGTCGAGATGCAGTGTAGGTGTGTTGTGGTTTGGGAAGCTGCTCACCATGCTCAGCAGGAGRCCACCCAGCTCAGAGCTTTTCATAAAGGAAGTGTGAGGTTTCAGCCTAGAAGCTCCCTGGGACAAAATTGAGCTGTTCTCTGTGTTCATTCATGGAGGTGTTTGTTCCTTAAGAAGGCAAGTTTAAAATGAGTTGGAAAACAGCATTTAGAGAATCACAGAGTCACACRATGGTTTGGGTTGGAAGCTCATCCAGTGCCACCCCACTTCCACTGTCCCAGGGTGCTCCAAGCCCTGTCCAGCCTGGCCTTGGGCACTGCCAGGGATCCAGGGGCAGCACCAGCAAATCTGGGCACCCTGTGCCAGGGCTTCACTGCCCCCAGCCAGGAATTTCATCYATCCCTGCCCTCTGGCAGTGGGGAGCCATTCCCTGTGTCCTGTCCCTCCATGCCTTGTCCCCAGTCCCTCTCCAGCTCTGGAAGGGGCTCAGAGGTCTCTCTGGAGCCTTCTCCTCTCCAGGTGAGCACTCCCAGCTCTCCCAGCCTGGCTCCATCCTTTGGCACCCTCTGGATTTGTTCCAGCAGCTTCACATCCTTCTTATGCTGGGGGTTCCAGAGCTGGAGCCAGCTCTGCAGGTGGGCTCTCAGCAGAGCAGGGTAGAGATGGAGAATCCCACTGAGATCCTTTGTGAGGAATATCCAAAACTCTTTACAACCCTACCTGGTTTCAACTTGGTGTGGTGTTGTGTTAAAACTCATCCTCAGGCTGATCCCTGCGTGGCTCTGGCTCTGTTTGAGGAGCAGCACCTGGAAGGAAAATGCCACAGGCTGGGCAGGTTTTCAGCAGAAGCAGCCCTGAGCTGTTGTGCCATGTCTGAGAGGCCGCCTGGTGTCAGTGGTTTGGGGATAAATGCCAAGGGAGAGCTCACTCTGAGCAGGGCCATCCGTGACGTGGGGAATCCTGGTCAYGCAGGGATCGCTGCTGCCGTGGGGAGTGCAGGGAGCATCTGCCCTCATCCTTCAGGGTTTGGGGAGCAGCTTTTTGGGTTTTCATGGGTTCAGTTCAGCTGCTGGGTCTTGGGGGGAAAAAACTGGAAAATGTCTGTTTTTTAAGAGAAATCTTAGCCCAGGTGTGTGCATCCAGGCAGGGCAACCCCTGCCTGTTCTGCCAGAATAAAAAGTGTTTTAGTGCCATTTCTCTGTGCTGCCCAGGGGTTTGAAGGGGTTGAGGTTACTTGAATTTCTCTGCTCTCTTAAAAGGCTATTTTTTTTTTGGTATTTTAACATGGATCTTCATGKTATTGAATGGACAACAAGTGGCATCCTGGTCCTAATGCAGCTGGTACCTGAGTATATCCAGATATATCCATGTATCCATTATTTGGAAGCAAAGCCCTTCCAGCGGGGGCTACAGGAAGCTGTGGGCTTCTTGCCCATTTGGATGGGCTTTTCTTCCACCATGGTCTGGATTTCTACTTAGAACTGCAGCCTTTGAGGTATCCATGAGTTTTCAAAGGCTGTGGAACAGCATTCCTATTAYGGTTTGCTGTTTAGCTGCTCCTTTTGCTGCTTTATTTTTGTCATGGTGGAGGAGATGGTGTTGCACATTTTGGGGCTTGTTGGGCAGTTGGGAGTCCCTTGGCTGCTGACAAATGAACTCACTCTCCTGCTTGTAAGAACCATTTGTTTGCTGTTTGAAATACAGTAGGACAGGAAATTCCTCAGAATTTTGTTTCACCTTCCCTTTTGGCAAAGGGTAATGGCCTTAGGCTGAGGGAGGGCAGGGTTGGGTGGGATATTGGGAATTAGGAATTGTGAGGRTGGKGAGGCCCTGGCACAGGGTGYCCAGAGCAGCTGTGGCTGCCCCTGGATCCCTGGCAGTGCCCAAGGCCAGGCTGGACAGGGCTTGGAGCAGCCTGGGATGGTGGGAGGTGTCCCTGCCCATGGCAGGGTGGAATGGGATGGGCTTAGAGCCCAAACCGTGCTGTGCCACCAGCTCATCACTGGCTTTATTCCTGCCATTGGAGAGCTCACCCCCTGGGAGGCTTCAGGGAAAACTCCAGAGGACCAGTGGGAATGTCCAGGTGTTTGTCTAACCCCACCTTCACTGGGAATTCCTCAGCTCCCCCATCCTGACCCAACCAGCTGGATTTTTTTTTTTCTCATGGGAAGGTTTTAATGTGTAATCTCAGAATGAGACTTTCTGGCTCCCACTCCGTCTCTTCCATGTTTAATTCTCTTCTCCAAAGTGTCATTTTCCCTTGAAGGAAGCTCAGAGTGAGATTAGAGAGAAGCATGTGAGAAATCCATGTGGGTTTGCCTCTACAGAAGCGCAGCTGGGCTTCCTTCAACTCTGCATTTTGTCCTGGGGATCTGCTGAGGGGAGAAGTTTCCTGTTCTGAAAGCAAGACAGATGGATCAAAGGGGTTCAGTTGCTGGGTAATGCCTGAAGCAAAGAGGCAGGTGAAATTACATTCCCAGGAATCACAGAACCCTGCAATGATTTGGGTTGGAAGGAGCTTTAAGCATCATCCAGTTCCACCCCTGTCATGGGCAGGGACACCTTCCACTATCCCAGGGTGCTCCAAGCCCTGTCCAGCCCGGCCTTGGACACTTCAGGGATCCAGGGACAGCCACAGCTTCCCGAGCCTTTTAAGAASAGCTGTACATTTATTTTTGTTGTTTCCTGTTTTATTATTTATTATTTATTTAGATGGGGATCTTTTTCAATGGGAACTCAAGTGGGTTTTGCTTATCCACTCCATGCAAGGAAACTGCCAGGAAAGGTTTCCCACAATTGTGTGAAGTTTGAAATGAGAAATAGTCCAAGCCAACTCCTTTCATTCCATTATCTTTAATTTCACAAAAAGCTCTGGCTCCATCCAAGACACTCATTTGTTAGAGATGTCACTGATGAAACCAGCAAGGAGATAAAGTGGGATAGTGGTTGAAGAGGAGGTGGAGAAACTGGAGTGTCTCCCTGTGGAGCTGCTCTGTCCTGCACAGGCTCATCTGTTGGAGACATCTCTGTTGGAGACGCCTGTGCCATCAAGGCTTTGGTGCTGGCCTTGAACTCTCCRTGTTCTCATTAAGGAAATACCCCTGGATATTTATCCATGGGAGTTTATGATTTTCCAGACTCTGATGTCCTCCTCTGAGGTGAGAGGGGCTGGAACGAGATCCATTCTAGCCCAAGCCATTCTGGGATTCCTTGCAAACACTGGGAAAAGTTCCTGGAAAATGTTGTTTTCTGTCTTTTGTGGAYGTAGCTTGGTGGGTTTTCTTTTTCTTCAAGTGAAGAGACATTTTTTAATGCTTTAAATCTAAGATGGAGACAGTAGGATAAGTGGTCTGCTCTTCAAGTTTTGGCTTCCTTATCGTCATGAATAAAATTTCTGTGTAGGTTCCTAATAAATGCTAATGAGGCCTGTTCAGGGCAGGAATTAGGCTCAGGAGAGCTGGATATGTAGGAATCCAGAATCTCTGCACCCTGTTTCTGTCTGCAGGTCTCGATAGTAATCAGGGAGAAGTTTCCTTGCAATGAATGAGTGAGTGACATTTAAAGCTCCATCTGTTGCCTGCRGAGTGCTGCCTCACGACGTGTTTCCATGGCTGATGGGATGATTAATTTCAGTTCCCATTCACAGAGCAGGAAATATTCCCTGAGCAGGGAGTGACTCCAGCCCTCGCYGAGCTGCAGCGTGCGTGGAGCTCGTAGGAAACCTCTGCTGCTGTTTACTCCCAGCTTGTGCTCCCAGACGGGATCCAGGCTGCCTTTGCAGCACCCACCTGGGCTGTCCCAAAATTCCCAGGGTGCCTACCTGCCTTTGGCCCAACTGGGCTGTGGTGCTCAAGCTTGTTGGCTACTTCCAGCCCAGAATACCCTCCCTGGGATTCTGGTCCTTGCAAATAGGATAACAGAGGTAAGAATTGAGTGAGACAGAAGAATCTGTTTCCTCCTGCTGTCGYACCCAGCAGGGGTTTGGAACCAGATGATCTTTAGGGCTCCTTCCAACYCAGGCCATGCCATAAATCTGTTGTAGTTCTTTAGTTTGGTGTGGATCACTCTGGRCAGGACTGTGCCCTCATCCTGCCCCCACGTGATGCTCGGTGGGTTGTTGGTGTCCTGGAGCTGCCCTGCCCTGACCTGCTCTTGGACAAGTTTGGGGTTCCTCCAGTCCATCTTGGCACAATCTTGTCTAGAGAATAAAAATTCAGAATTGAGTGAAACTGTAACGTGTTGTTCCCCCCTCTCCTATTAATTTCTYCTTCTAGGTGGGACGTGTGCTGTGCTGGAGATGGAGCCAGCTCCGAGGGTGCTGTGCCACGGCTTCGTTCCGCTTCCCCACAAAATCCTCTGCTTTTATCCAGCACTGCAGTCAGATACTGCAGCAGCTCAGAGCTATTTATAGCTCTGATCTCACTGTCTCGCTGGGTTTCGGGGGGTTTTAGCAATTTGGGGAGAGGGAGCCCTGCTGGAAAAGGATCCCTGGGTCAGAGGGGATCCCGGYGCTCCAGCCACTGCCGGGAGGGGGGTGGATTTAATTCACAATAATCCGGTGATGCTCGACTGGCACACATCTTCCTGCCAGAATAAASCACCTCAAGTGCTCCCTTGGCTGTGCTCAGAGTCAGCAGTAGCTGTTCACCTTCCTTTCCAGGCTGATTCTGGAGGGAAGCTGGAGTGATGGGTTATAGGAATGGTGTTTGAGGATTTGGAACGGGCATCACGCTCCCCATATGCCCAAGGCATTCCTGCCGGCAGCAACTTGGTGTTTAAATGTCTTTCAAAACACARGGAATTATTTAAAAATCCAAAACTGCTGCTGGACACTGAGGACAGCCCTGAGGAATAAAGTCAGGGAATAAACACAAGGTTTTTTTGCTTTKCCCTGGGGATGAAAGAGCTGGAAGTAATGCTGAGAGGGGGAGATCCATGCTCATACTTCCTCGGCATCCCACTGGGTGGTTCTGCAGGATGAGGATGATCTGATGGCTGCAGCCAAGGGTTTGGGATCCTGAGCACATCCTCTGGCTTTGTGTTTGCTTTTTGTGGGYGCCCAAAGGCTGACGTGCTGCTCTTGGCAGAGCCTGGCCCGAGGGCACGGCTGGCACAGCAGTAATTAAAAAACAAACTCATTAGCTGGGAATAAAGCCCCGGCCTGGAAAGGATGGGAGAGAGGGAGAAGCTGAGTCCATGGGCTCTGGAAAGCTCTGGCTGGGGAGTGTCAACCACCAGGAACATCTCATYCCTGGAGGGCAGTGATTTGGGAGGGCAGCAGGCCCTGGAGAGTCACTAGAAGAGGTTGCAATGCTCTTTCCTTGGGATTTTGGGGATCTCGCAGGCTTGCTCTGCCATGGGCAGCTGGGATGTGTCCTGGTGTGGGAGCTGATTTCTTCCTCCAGCCTTGACTCTCATTCCCCGGGGTTTTGCAGCAGGTTTGGGGAGGTTGATGGGATTTTTTTCCCTTCTCCAAAGGGAATTGTTGAAGAAAGAGGAGCTGGGAAGGAGCTGTTTGTGTTCAGCGGGACTCGCTCTGTGCCGCAGGGARGGAGAGCTCAGGGAAAGCATTTCCTGCACTTTCCCTTTGAAGGTGATGCTGGATTTCAAGTGTGAGAGGCAGTTTTCTGTGCTGCTTAAATTTAATTAAAAAAAAGTATAAGATCAAGGAAAAAAAAGAAAGGAAAGAGTAATTTTGGCAACAGCGTTTCATATAAAAAACCTTCAGTTTTGTGTCTAGTGGAAAGTGTCCCTGSCCATGGCAGGGGGCTGGGATGTGATGGTCTTTAAGGTCCCTTCCAACAAAACCCCTCTGTGGTTCTGGGATTCTGTGAATATTTTTTAAATTAACCTCAAGTAAAGGTTATGCTGAARCAAGGTTTGAATTTAAATACTCGTTTGGTGCATCTCATACTGAATTTTTGATTTAACATTTTAATGTGCTTTCAGGACTCAAACCTGTATTTCCATCCTTTAAAAACCAGCATGAAAATGCTGTATCAGAGAAGGGGAAGAAAATTCAATTATTACTGTTRGTTTTATTGAAAAGTGTATTCACAGATTTAGTGTCACCTTCCCCTAATCCCTTCCAAAACACTTGGGACTTATGGAGAAAGTATTTTCCATTTTGGAGTGTGGRAGAATCTACACATACAAAGTCCCCTGATAATGTCTTATGTGAAATGTAATGTCATTRTGTGAAATGTTTTTAATTTTTCCAATGAAGCCAGGCTGGGAGAGCTGGGGGTGCTCACCTGGAGAGGAGAAGGCTCCAGGGAGAGCTCAGAGCACCTAAAGGGGCTCCAGGAGAGCTGGAGAGGGACTGGGGACAAGGGATGGAGGGACAGGACACAGGGAATGGCTCCCAGTGCCAGAGGGCAGGGCTGGATGGGATATTGGGAATTAGGAATTGCTCCCTGGCAGGGTGGGCAGGCCCTGGCACTGCCCAGAGCAGCTGTGGCTGCCCCTGGATCCCTGGCAGTGCCCAAGGCCAGGCTGGATGGGGCTTGGAGCAGCCTGGGACAGTGGAAGGTGTCCCTGCCCATGGCAGGGGCGACATGGGATGACTTTAAGGCTCCTGCCAAGCCAATCCATCCTGTGATTCCATGATTAAATACTTTTTGTAAGAAGTTCACTTTGCTTTCAGGTCAGAGATTGTCGCTTCMTTTCCCTGTGTCTGGGTTTTTCCCCTCAGTGTGTTATGGACGAGCTGAGAGATGTCAAATTTCCAATCTCCACCAGCAGCTGAGGGGGACTGAAGTGCATTAGGTCTTAATTAACGTGCAGCATGCAAGCAGGCTTTGATGTACAGCCATGTTTTATTTATTTGGGAAGGGAAACACCAGCAGAATGGTTCTAACTTAGTATAAAAATCATCGTGACATGGCCATGGAATTAAAATCAGGCTAACTTGACCACAGGAAAAAAATAATTCCCTATACGCCAAGAGCGGGGGCAAAAAAAAAGAAATGTAAAGATTGATGGTTTTCTGTTCCTACAGGGAAGAAATAAAAGCAGGGAGAGACCGTGAGATAGTTTGTTATTCATAATCAGGATCTTGTCTCCTAATTCATGGCTTTGGCATTTCTCATGGCAGCCCTGAATGTCGTCTTTGTGCCTTSGCTCGCGTCACGGCTCCGATTGTGCTCGTGCCTTCTGGAGGCAGGGCCTAGAAAAGCAATTTTCGAGTGTCCCATCAAACCCTCCTGCAGCACAGGCAGGTTTTTGTTGTGGGGCTGTGTTCATTGAGCAGGGAGGGCTGGCTGGGGCTCGCCAGGGCTCTGGGGTCAGCGGCTCCCGGCGGGGCAGAGAGGGGAATTTTGGAGCCTGAAATAGCCGAGAGTCAGGGATGACGCAGCCTCTGCCGCAGCCCTGAATGGGAATTGTGGTCCTCATCCTTGCAGCTGTGGGGGCAGGACTCCCATTGCATGGGAAATGGGACACTGGGCAAGTTTTCTTAGGATTRTTTTCCAGCAGGGAATGGCGATTTAAGGCTCCTTTTTGGGGAGTAAAGTGGGAGGAATGGATCTCAAGGCGCAGTCACAAGTGGCAGGGTGTTCCTTCTGCCTGAAACTGGGTTGAGTTTTGCATGCTGGGGAGGCTTGGGGGTGTTTAGCTGGGAGAAGAGAAGGCTCCAGGGAGAGCTCAGAGCCCCTTCCAGGGCCTGAAGGGGCTCCAGGAGAGCTGGAGAGGGACTGGGGACAAGGCATGGAGGGGCAGGACACWGGGAATGCATGGGATCCTAGAATGGTTTGGCTTGGAGGGACCTTAAAGCTCATCCAGTCCCCAGTGGGCAGGGTCACCTTCCACTATCCCAGGTGGCTCCAAGCCCCATCCAGCCTGGCCTTGGACACTTCCAGGGATCCAGGGGCAGCCMCAGCTGCTCTGGGCACCCTGTGCCAGGGCCTGCCCACCCTCACAGGGAACAATTCCTAATTCCCAATAGCCCATCTATCTACGCTCTCCATCAGTTAAAAACCATTCCCTCTGTCCTGTCCCTCCATGCCATGTCCCAAAGTCGCTCTCCAGCTCCCCTGAAGTCCCTTCAGGCCCTGGAAGGAGCTCTGAGGTCTCCCCAGAGACCTCAAACACAGTGTTAAGGTGAATTTGAGTGCTTATCTCTGGGTCAGGGTGTGCTGCTCTCCCCAAAATCCCTGCCTGTGGCTTGGGCATCAATCCATGGCAAGGAATCTCCCTGTGGTCCTGCTGGGGAGAGAGAGGAGAGCAGAGAAAAGGCCACAGGAAGGAAAACAATAGGGAAGTGGAGGGAAAAGCTTGTGGGTTGAAAAATAGCAACACTTCCAGTAATGTGACCTTTTGCCGAAAATGTTTCTATCAAAAAAAGAAAGTCTCCTCCTCCTCCTCCTCCCTGGCTGAGCTGGGTGCAGGGAGGGGTGARCATGCTCCTGGACCTCTGCTCCATGAGAGTATTTGGGAAGAAAAACCCTATGAAAACTCTCTCCCTGGGATGGATAAAATTAATGTCCTGACAGAGGATATGGAGGAAAAAAAAAAAACACCTTTATTTTCCAGTTTTGCTGAAGCTCAGTGTTTCTGAGGGATTAGCCTTTGTTATCCTGTAAATGATGTTCATTCAGAGCTCTCAGCAGAGTTATTGAGGGATTGCCCTGGAGATAGAGAGAGAGAGAGAGAGAGAGAGTGAGCAAATGTTGCTAATACAGAATACTCATGAAAGGCAGAACTGTCACTCAGGTGGAATTCAGAAGATTTTTAGTCATTCATGGTGTGGCAGTAATTTATTTATTTTTTTTTTAGGAGAAACAAGCTGTGTTCAGTTATTGCAAAGGGGTTGTGGCTTGTCACTGCCAGAGGGCAGGGCTGGCTGGGATATTGGGAATTAGGAATACTTCCCTGGGAGGGTGGGCAGGCCCTGGCACTGCCCAGAGCAGCTGGGGCTGCCTCTGGATCCCTGGCAGTGTCCAAGGCCAGGCTGGACATTGGGGCTTGGAGCAGCCTGGGATGGTGGGAGGTGTCCCTGCCGTGGCAGGGGTGGCACTGGAGGGGCTTTGAGGTCCCTCCCAAGCCAAACCAGTTTGGGATTTATTATACAACACATTGTGGGTTTTGCATGGGTTTCTTAAAGGGAGAGCCTCATGTTCCTGAGCACGGCACATCAGTTCATCCATGACAAGGCAGGATTAATCCTTTCTGTGAAGTCTCAGATGACTCTTTATCCTCCTCATTTCCAGTGGTGCTGGATGAGTGGAGCAGAGCTGTGTGTGCGTTTGGGAGGCACGGATGGATCACACACAATGCTCTTTGCTTGTAGCAAACACACGCGTTTGTAGGAGGTGCTGCCTGGTGGAAAACTTGTTGATCCCTGAATTCCCGTAGTCCCTGGTTACCCCTGAGGGAATGGTGTGAATTTCACGGTGCTGCTCTTGACCCACACCCCGGTTGCTCCATCCGTGGCCGGATCAGGAGCACGCTGACCGCGCTCTCGTGCTCTCCCCGCAGTTGACGTGAGCACAGCCCTGCCCTTGCAAGTGGCGCCCAGCTCGGTGCCCATGGACCTGCGGCTGGACCACCAGTTCTCCATGCCGGTGACGGAGCCCACGCTGCGGGAGCAGCAGCTGCAGCAGGAGCTGCTGGCCCTCAAGCAGAAGCAGCAGATCCAGAGGCAGATCCTGATCGCAGAGTTCCAGCGGCAGCACGAGCAGCTCTCTCGGCAGCATGAGGCGCAGCTGCACGAGCACATCAAGGTAAGGGGGGCTCGGGGACGAGGGGATTGGGGAATCGTTGAGGTTGGAAAGGCATTCCAGGGTYACCCATTCCAACCATCAACCCAGCAGCACCACCACGGTCCCCAAGTGCTCCATCCCACACAACTTCCAAGCAATTCCAGGTGTGGTGAGTCTACCACTGCCCTGGGGAGCCTGTTGCAACACTTGGCCRCTGATCAGGGAAGATATTGTCCCTGATCTCCAGTCTAAACTTTCCCTGGCAYGGCTCCAGGCTGTTTCCTCTTGTCCTTGCTCTCCRCCTTCCTCTCAGGGTGCCAGGAGTTCCCCCCTGAGCCTCCTTTTCTCCAGKCTGAGCCCCCTTCCCTGCTCCCTCATCCTCTCCTGGGGCTGCAGCCCTGTCTAGGTTTGGAAAGCCAGGTGTCTGCTAAGGAAGGCAGGAGCCTCCCTGAAATGGAAAATGTGAACCCCCTCTCTCTGAATTGCTATGAATTTGAAATTAAGGGGCTCTCAGGCAAAAGTATGGGAGCTGGGATAACAGTTCTTTAACAGGGAAGAAAATAAAAAGATAAAATAAACAATGCAGTAATACAAAACAACACTGACAGAACACAACCTGACTCCCTGTGGGTCAGGGTGTTGGTGGCAGTACAGTTGGAATTGTGGCTGCAGTCCCCCTGCAGAGACARGTGTGCTTCTGCTGGAGCASGGATCCTGGAGAAGGGTGGAGTTTTCCTCTGAAGATCCAGGGGAAGAGGCAGCTGCTGTTCCTCTGGGAAATCCAGTGGAGAAGCTGTGCTGATGTTCCAGAATCTCCAGATTATATCCAGGTAGSAATGCTTGGCTCCTCCCTCTGGGCTCACATCTCCCAATGGGATGCTGTAGTTCTTATCAGCCATGCAGTGACATTCAATAACCTCTTATCAGCAGGTGTCTCCCCAGAGGGAGGAGTGGGTGTGGAAGAGATAAGGAAAACTGCCCACTGAGCAGAAGACAGCTGCCATCCAGATGGCAAATAGAAYACAATTTGCCTGGCAATCAAGGACAAGCCCCTTCCCAGCTCCATTCCCTTCCCTGGACACAGAAAATGCCTCAGTGGATTTGTCCCTAGCAGGAGGTTACCTGCTCCTGTGCTCACCCATTTTGGGAGTGGTGGCACAGGARCTGCTCGCTGGACGTTGGCCCTCAGCACAAGCTGCAGGCCGAGCGTGTGGACCGTGGTGGGACTGCAGGAGCAGGGGGTGCAGGGGCAGTGCCTGCAGGTGGGTCTGGACAGCTCACCTTTTGGGGGTGCTGTGCCCTGCGTGGGACAGGGAGGAAGCACCAGGCAGGGTCAGTGGGCAGTCCAGCCTGGAAGATGGCTGTTGCAAGTGAAAACATGAGACATTATATAAATATTTCCCAGTGCTGGACTATTGCTATGGCAACGTAAGCTTTCCRAATTGGTAATAGGCTCCTTTTTTCAAAGGGGGATTAGTGCTGCACATGGTAAATAGCCTTAATGTAATATTAAAAAGCAACCTCGATTCAACCTTATATAACTTTCATTTCAATACAAAATGCATGTCAGAATGGGGAAGATGGGATTAAAAGTTAATGGGGTGTTATTTACAGACTTCTTTGTACAGAGAGGAGCTGRGCTCTGTGAGAAGTGTCCCTGTTTGAGGCTGGATTAATAGCAAACACCCCTGTGCCTTGGTGAGTCCTYTGTGCTGTGGCCAGGGCAGAGGTGAGGAGGTGCCTGGATGTGAATATATTTGTACATGGATGTACAATGTGTGCATCTCTGGGTGTGTGTGTGGAACATTTACATATCCACATGTTTCTGTGGCTGCACATTGCCCACGGCTGGCACAAGCACTCGAGGTGGGGGAAGGATGGGGAATTCCTGTGACAAATATTTCCATTATTCCCTTGTAATTGTCCGTGCCTGTAGTTATTTGTCTATGAAAATTCAGACCTGTTCATTCCCATTTAATGGCCAAGCTCAAAGCAGTGGTGATAGGAACATATTTGCTCTCATTTATGTCAAAGCTTTGACTGACTCTGCTCAAAATCTGTGTGAGGAGGAAGCTGAGCTGGAATTTTGAGATGCCACAGTGTATCCAGCCCATTAGGTAATGAAGTTCTTCATCTTGTGTGTAAGCTTGGCTAAATCAGAGCCTTAAAATAGGGATGGTATAATCCTGTACCAAAGGGTGGCCTGCAGGGTGATCTCTGAGAGCACTAAGTGTGTCAGTGGGACCAGAGTTGCTTTAAAAATCAAACAGCCCCTCACTGAAATAAGCCCTGTGATGCCTCACAAAGAAAATATCCCCCACACACACTRCCCCAGTGTGTGACTGTGGTGCATTTTCTCTGGGAAAACATCCTGCTTGTCTCTGTGTGCCAGAATCAGCCCACATTTAGGTGACTCTTAGAACTGGCAACTGTGTYAAGTCCAGTGGCTGTGAGTGCAGGGAAGCAAAGTGATTATTTTGCCCGGAAAATTAGAATATATAATTTTAAATTTGGACTTGGAGCTGCCCAGCTCATGAAGAAAGCAGGGCGGGGATGTTAAAGCAAATAAAACCCATTTATCTTCTGCAAGTGAAGCACTGGAGCTTGCAGTTTGATATAGAAACAGTCCTGAGTGAAGATGCAGAGCTCTTTTTGGAGAAATTTATTTGTTTTGTTTTTGTTTTTTTTAATCCCATGTGCACACAGGCATGAACACCCCATGGCAGGGGCTGGGAATGGGATGAGCTTTGAGGTCCCTCCCAGCCCAAACCATTCTGTGATTCTGTGATAATGTTAAACCCAGAATTGCTTTGGAAACTGCTTCAGTGAAGGGGGGAAGAATTTTTGTATTTTACTCTGTTCTGTGWATGTTGTGCTGTCTGGAATTGATTACTTTGGCTTTTTCCCTATAGCCTGGCATCCACCATTTTCATCAATGAGTGCAAAGCATTTATTCCATAAAATCCCTGAAAGCTTTGGGTTGGCAGGGACCCTAAGGATCATTTAATTCCACCCCCCTGCCATGGTCAGGGACACCTTCCACTGTCCCAGGATGCTCCAAGCCCCAATGTCCAGCCTGGCCTTGGGCACTGCCAGGGAGATCCAGGGGCAGCCCCAGCTGCTCTGGGAATTCCATCCCAGCCCCTCCCCACCTTCCCAGGGAACAATTCCTAATTCCCAATATCCCATCCAGCCCTGCCCTCTGGCAGTGGGAGCCATTCCCTGTGTCCTGTCCCTCCATTCCTTGTCCCCAGTCCCTCTCCAGCTCTCCTGGAGCCCCTTTAGGCCCTGGAAATGGCTCTGAGCTCTSCCTGGAGCCTTCTCCTCTCCAGGTGAGCACCCCCAGCTCCCCCAGCTGATGAAGCTTTCAAACAGCTCCTTTGTTTCCAGTGCTGACTCCTTTGCTAGTAAGAAATCATGCTTTGGGGTTGTTTTATTTCTTTTACTGCCGTGGTGTTGGTGGGAGCAGAGGAGCTGCTCTGACTTGACAGGAGCTGAGTAGGGCTGAGCACCCCTCTGTGCCACCCCCCAAACAAAGCAGGAGTGTGAGGAACACTTCAGTGAGTGGAGTTTGGCCTGGAAAATGCTGGCATGATTGCCTGTTTTTCTATCCCAGTAGATAACTTTTTCCTATGGAGAGCTGAAGTTTTGGCTTTTTACAGAGCCTGGAATTGCTTCCATCAGCTCAGTTTTAATCATCTGACCCAGTGCAGGAGGAGAAGGCGATGACTGCCTGAACATGTGATCCTTTCCCCAGCGTGTCCCAGTCCTTGCTTTTATAGACATTGTGTTTTGGCCTTCACATGAAAGTGCCAGATTCCCCAAGATGGTGCAAGTTGGAGAGAGCCAGGAAATGAGTGAAACAATATTTGTGGAAGGGCTCTATAATGGACACAGAGCTCAGCACAGGGGAGGAGTGGGAGAAAACACAGGCATGKWGAGAGAGATRGGAGAAGGGGGAATGGCTTTGAACTGAAAGAGAGTAAATTTAGATTGGYTATTAGGAAGAAATCAGTGATGAGGCACGGGGCTTGGAGCAAACTGCTCTAGTGGGAGATATCCCTGCCCACAGCAGGGGGTTGGAATGGGCTGAGCTCTGAGRTCCCTCCCAACCCAAAGCGTTCTGGGCGACTCTGTGAAAACCCTGACATGTTTGGGGAAAATAAGCCAAGCCTTCTGAAGGCTTCACTGCACGGAGCAGGGCAGGCTGTTTCTTTCAGCTCTGCAGATTGCCCAGGCCTGGCTCCAGAAAGCACCGAGGGAGAGGCCGGAGGCTGGAGGCACCGGCGGCTGCTCCTCTCTCCAGTAGCCGCTCACCTTCAGCCAGGTGGATTTTCCACTCCTCCGCACATTCACCAGATATGGGACAATATTTATGGCCTTCAGATCTGCCTTCCTGAGCAAAACCAAGGATGGAGTGAGGAGCCTGGCTCTGGGGTGAGACGGTGGAAAGCCTCTCCGCAGGTCCCGCTGCGAGCTTTGCCTGACCTTTGGTCGCGGAGGAACAGGCAGGGAATTTTTTCCTTTGTGAGTCACTCATTCTCAGCCAAGATCAGCTGGAAGTTACCAAAAGCTTTTCCGTTTGCCCTTCTGGTCAAGGGCTGGMTGGAGGAGGCTCAGGATGGGCGCTTTGGCAGGGCCAGAGGCGCCTCGGGTGCCGTGAGCTCACAGGGAGGGAAGGACGTCGTGGGGAATGTGCTTCATCTGCTGTGTCCCAGCTTGGAGCTGGGCTCGTCCCAGCTCTGGCTGTTTTACAGCCACAGCCACAGGAAGCTTCTCGGGGATGCTGACGCACGTCGGTGGTGGGGTAAGAGCACAGGGAGGCAGCTGAGCCTCTGTGAYSGTGTTCCCAGGGGTTCTTGGATGAGGGAAGAGACGAAGGATCTGACTCCRTGTTTCAGAAGGCTTGATTTATTGTTTTATGATATATATTACATTAAAACTATACTAAAAGAATAGAAGAAAAGGTTTCATCAGAAGCTGGCTAAGAATAGGAAGAAGGAATGATAACAAAAGCTTCTGTCCYGGACAGAGAGTCYGAGCCAGCTGACTGTGATTGGCCATTAACTAGAAACAACCACATGAGACCAATCACAGACCCACCTGTTGCATTCCACAGCAGCAGATAATCATTGTTTACATTTTGTTCCTGAGGCCTCTCAGCTTCTCAGGAGGAAAAAATGCTAAGGAAAGGATTTTTCATAAAAGTTGTCTGYGACAAGCCTYCCAGCTCCTCRTGRGCCTGAAATCCTCACCTGTGGCTGCAATCCCATTCCCAGTTTTCCCACCCTCTGAGAAAGGACTGYGTGCATCCCTAGCACAGGGAGTGCTGGGCTGTGCATCCAGCACAGACAGGATGGGCAGGGAAAGCAGCTTTGTGAGGATGTTTGCTGTGCAGTGATCCTGAAATTGTTCTTCTTCCCTTGACAGAATGAATTCCTACGTTGAGTGAGRGATAGTAATACATCCAAGGATCAGCCTCTTGTTCAGAGACATGGGGCGAAACTCCTGGGCCATTCCTTTGGTTTCAGGGAGTGAAAATCTTGCAGGAAATCTTCCAGACAGATTTTGCTGTGTTGTAAAGAAATGTAATTCTTTCCCAAAGATGTCTAGACTTGATAGYGGTCACACTGATGCTGAGGGGAGAAACTGCTCCTTGCTTTCATGTGGAGCCACTGCCCATGGAATGGCAGGTTTGCCTGCAGGATACCCCTGGAGCTGCTCAAGGCCAGGCTGGATGGGGCTGTGGTGGAAGRTGTCCCTGCCCATGGCAGGGAGTGGAACTGGATAATCTTTAGGGTATCTCCCAACCCAACTCAACCCAACCCAACCCAACCCAATGCATTCCAATCACATTGTCCTTTAGTGGGGCTGCTCTCAGCATAGCTCTGCCAGTGCCCAGTGCTTCTCTTTGGTGGCCTCTCCATGCTGATTCCATGTTGATTCCTGCTCAGCAGGCAAGCTGGGCATGTTTCAGTTCTGCTGCTAGGGTTGGTGTCATCTGCTGATCTCCTGGGGCACCTTGCCTGTGTCCCCAGGGACGCTGCCTGTAGCACCATGGCTCCTGCAAAGCACCTGATTGCCTTGGGCTCTGGAAGGGCCAATTTCCATCCCACCCCTGATATCCCAGCTCCCGTTCCTGGGCCTGTCTGCTCTGTGCTCTGTTCCTGCAGCAGTTGCTGTGGAGGGCTCCCCCTGCTCGTTTTTGTGCCGCCGTTCCGCAGCACGCCCGTCCCTCACAGCCCACGTCCCTTTCAAGAGGAACTTGAAAAGCCCAGCGATACCAGGTGTCTGCCTCTGTCTGGATTCTGGGATGACAGGATTATTCATCTTAGGAAGCTGCAGCTGGGTACAGTCAGTGGTAAAAGACCAGACTGAACATTTTGTGCCTCGTTACTACTCGAACGCCTTGGAGCTCGCGCTATTTCCAGACGGCTTCCTGTTCTTTCTTAGTGACCTTGCCTTGCTTTTCTGGCACACCGAGCCCACTCCAAAACTTACACCTTAGATCCTGCAAAACTTAACTTCTGATGGAAGCAACCCTGGGGAAAACTTTTGGAAGATCAGAGCGTTTGCTCCCTTTGAAGGGGGTGGGTGGTGACTTTTCCTCAGCCTCAAAGTCAGGATCTTTTGCRAGAGCGGTGAGGACAAACCTGCACACGGAGGGGTTGGTGCTGTCAACAAATCCGTGGAGCAGCTTCTAGCCCATCTCTTGGTTGAAGGAGCCCTGCATCAGGCTGGGATAATTCAGCCATCTTCCTGCCATCCATGCACTGCTGGTGGTGTCAGGAGTGAAGCTGGAATGCTCGTCCAGGGAAATTTGTCTGCTCTAGGCCTTACAGAGCTACTGGAAATTGGTAGAAGAAACGTTTCCTTTTGGTTTCTTCTGAGATGGGCCATGGTTGGTTGGCTGGAAGGAGCACAATGGGAACTCTGGATTTTTCTGGAGTAAAAGATATGTGGGGCACTATGTCTATTTTTTTTGTCAGTTTAGAGTTTCAGAGTAAATGATGGCGGAAGAGATATTTTGGCAGTTCCCACACCTGAATGCTCAATTCTAATTTTATCTTAATTTTGAACTTATAAAATAATTGGAAGTAATCAAAGAGAACACAGAGAATCAGGGCAGGAATAAAAAAAATACCCCACTGGATCCTGTTGTTATGCCAGGAGTATTGACCTGTTAATGTACACCACTGCTGATCCATTCATGTCCAGAAATATGGAATTCCTGTAATACCCAAAACACCCCAAAACAGTTCACAGAAGATGTAACTGCTCCTTCAAGGACCAAGGTCTCATCTCTTACTTAGCATCAGACATCTARGGCTCCTCCTTTACAGGATTTTATGTGGTTCTTTGGATTACAGGGATTGATTTAAGTCAAATTTTCTGACTTACTTATTGCCATCTGTGCTGGAATGGGCACTCCCTGCTCCTGATTCCCTCCCCTTCAGCAATAACCATCTAAAGCCCACCAGAGGCAGACTCAAATGAGTTTTCCTCACCTTTAAAGGGGAAAATTGGAGAAGGAGCTGAATGTGCTGGATACTACAAACAGAGCTTTTTGCTTTCTGGGAAGGCTGTTGGATATTCTGCTTCTGGAGGAAGGGAAAAGTTAGGCTGGAGTRGGAGCCGGGGAGCAAAAGGCTCATGAAAAAGTGCTGAACCTTTCCCAGTGCTGAGCCTTTGCAGGTATTCAGGGCTCAGAGGGCTTCCAGCCTTTTGGGAGAGGTAATGGCATGGGAGGGAGACTAGGGCACAAAATTCCATATCCATATGTAAAGCTGCCAAGGTAAAAACATGGGATCTTGTCACCCAGAGCTGGTGTGAAGGGAACCTCGCCATCACTCCCGGTCCTGGAGACAGTTCAGCCTCATAAACCTGAGCAGCAGACGTTCTCAGTAGGATGTGTCTGACTGAGATCAGTCTCCTGCCTGGGGAGCTGCTGGCTGGGAGGGATCATTTCCCTGCAGAAAATTCCCTGCCCTTGGGAATTTCTGGCAYGGGTTTAGCTGGCTGTCAGCTGCCCGATGGCGGGAAGGGGGCACGTGGGATGTGTGTCCCAGAAAAGAGATGAGAGGTGCTCCTTCTCCCAGATCTTTGTGTCCTGGCTGCTGCTGGAAGTCACAATGTTTCTCCAGCGCAGCTGATTTATTCTGCCCGGTGCTCCAGGAGATATCCCAAGCACGCYGCCAGGGAGCCAAGAGAGCAGATCYTGAAACTGGAGCCRCAGCCCGAGACTTCAGTAAACAGGATGGGGGAAACATGAAGCATGGAGTCCAGCCAGCCTTGGGATCACTGTGAAACAGCCCAACAGAGCAGTGCTCCCAGAAATCCAGCTCCCAGAAATCCCAGCACCTGTGCTTGGCTTCCACCCGTAGCCAAGGGTTTTTCAGGGGGTGATTTGATGTGTSCTTTCTTGGAGAGTTTTTCTTCATCCTCACCTACGATTGGACTTTATTTTTACAGAGCCTGAGCCCAAAGATCATTTTGAATACCTGATTTAAACCCTCAAAACTGTAGAATTTGGCCAGAACAGGTGGCAGAAGAGCCTCTCCCTGATATCTCCCGGTGCTGGAGCTGAACTCAGGTGTGGAYTGAGATGCAATTGAAAGCTGGACACAGCAACTTTGCATGCCAGGGAATATCTGTCASCCAGAAGTGTTCCAAGTTCTGTTCACCCAGGCTTGTGCTTATCTCCACAATTATTTTGCTCTCCCTTCCACTGATTGCTGCTACTCAAAATGTCTCTTATAAACACCCAGGAGCCAGTCTGAGCTGGGGGGGCAGGAAGGATCTCTTTGCTTGGCTTCTTGTTTGGCATCTGGAGGAGTGGTTGGGGAAGTCTTAATGCAATGTGTCTCCATGAAATCCATCCTGRTTCTCTCTGGGAAACGGGATCTTGGTGTCAGCACTCCTGGGAGGGCACTGCCAAGACTAAAGAGAACCATTTTAGCTGCATTTCCCTCCAGAAGAGGTTTCTCTGTGAAAATTTCCATGCTGATAAGGTGTCAGTCCCCCTCCCAGGCAGACAAGCTGGAGCTCTGAAGACAATTGAGGAGTGTGGTGGCAAAATCCTCTGGTTGGCTGAGTCCTCATGGTAGGCTGACGGTTGATAAATACCTGGAAATGCTCTGCATCCTCCCTGTTACCTTTATTAATATTAATTTATGCTAAAGGAGCACCAGCAACACTAACTGCAGGTACAGTTGAACATTTGTGCAGTTTTCAGAAATAGTGGGAGCAGTGACATTAAACATATGCAGGAATCCCCATAGTTATGAATATTTACAAATATTGATTTTGGCAAGAGCACCTAATTTGGATGTTCTGAGCTCCCTAATGCAGCGTGTGTGTGTCTGTCACACAGTGCTCCTCAGACTCAGGGCTGAGTTAGTCTCAGATCCAGGGATTTCCCTCTGTGAATCACTTGGTAATGAAGTTTCAGTGTTTGGGAAATACAGTTGGGGAATAAACCCCCTGCCCCAGCTGTGTGTGGTGAGCACACAGGGTCTGAGTGGGCAGTGCCTGTTCAAATTTGCCTCTGTTGCTTTAAATGAASCAGAAACTGATGTTTTTCCTGACACCCCAACAATCCCACCCTGTGCATCCCTGGGAGCATTGGCCAAATGCTCCTGCAGCTCTCTCAGCCTGGGCTTGTGCTCAATCCCTGGGGAGCCTGGGCAGTGCCCAGCACCCTCTGGGGGAAGAACCTTTTCCTGATCTCCAGCCYAAATCTYTGTCTTCCTATAACATTCCTGGTAAGTGTGGAGAAATAACCCTGAGAAGACACCCAGATGGGTTTTCTTTTTTTGTTTTCCCAGGCTACAGCAGACACCAACAGTGATTTCTTTTCATTCTTCATGGGTACAATCGGAGACGTGGCTTCATTATTTTATTTTTTAAATTTTTTTTTTCAACTTTGAAGCCATTTGAAAAACTATATTAAGAATAGGCTTTGTGGAARCTGGGGTCAAAATGAGCAGAGACAATACATCCCTAATGAAACTTCCCTAAACCATCCAGCGACAAATTGGGCTTTTCATTCCCATTTCACTCCAGATGTCAATGAAAGCACAGCTCCTTCTAAAGCAGCCTAATGTATGTAAACCATCGCAGGAAGCAGAGCCTGCAGAGCCTAGGAGACTGCAGATGGAGAGAAAAGGCTCCTGATTCCATAAAAATAACAAAACCTGTTTTACCATATTGTGCATTAAATATTGTTCATTTGCATACTTTCCATGGCGAGCTTCTCAAAGCCCACCATGTGGTGGACTTGTTGGAAGTCGGGAAAGAGACTCTTTCCCCAAATGGAGACGTGTTAGTAGAAGCTGCTGCTTAATTAGAAAACAAAAATAGCTGGTTTCCTCTATTTTTTTTTTCCTCCTTTTCTAGTTTTTTGGKTTTTTTTCAGTGTGGATTTTTGGTTGTTTACATATAATTCAATAGAATTAGGAGGGGAAGCATAGGTGCAGTCACTGCAAAATAACTGGGTTGCTGGTGTTTTACAACAGCCTGCCTGCTTGGAACAGGCAGCAGCAGGGATTCCTCCATGGAGAGTTTCCAGCAGATAGCCAGGCAGATTGTAAATACCTCTTAGATTGGTTTTTTTTTCCATCTTTATATAGAATAGTGTGATTTTATTTGTATTTATTGTGCATCCATGGCCGAAGCATTGGGCGGTGCAAATGTGCAATGCCACAGTTTAATCAGAGGAGCCTTGGAATATCCAGAGGTGGAAGGGGCTCACAAGGATCATCAAGTCCAAGTGGGGTTGGTCCTTCTATAGCAGCTGGGAGTCATGGGGGGAGGCCGAATTGGRTGGATTTTCCAGTTTTGGCCAGAATGAGACCTASTAGGGGTAGTGTAGGAGTTTGGGAAGGAGTGGGAAGTTGTTGGATTTCTCAGGTGTTTGTGGTGGAAGCCAGTCATGCTGTGCAAAGGGTAAGTCCGATGTCCCCAGTTCAGTTGTAAAGTATGGCTTGAAGGGCAGCAGTGTTGGCTTCTGCTCGTCYGTGTCATCAGCTGGTTAGTAGGAAGGACTTGATTCCGACTGCACAGGACACCCAAAGAATCTCAGCTAAAGGGATTCAAAGGAAAATGTGCTCAAGGAGAAGAAAAAGCTTTGGGGTGGGAGTCTCACGTACGCAGGAGCTGGCAGGGTTTGGAGAAGGATGGATTGAGATGTTCTTGGAGAGAGCAGATTCCCTGTCTCACCAGCCACGGCTTGGACCCTGCCCACAGCAGGAGCTTGGAACGGGCTGACCTTTAGGGTCCCTTCCAACCCAAAGCATTCCACAATTCCGTGCTCCCGCTCCCTGTGTGCCCCGGGGCTCTGCGGGAGCCGTGGGTGGTATCCGAGCACAGGCCCCCATTAAGCACAGCCCTGGAGAGGCCGGGCCTTTGGGGCTGGAGCCTGCCAGCTCCGATCAATCCCTCGGTTTATGAGCTGCCAACGTAAAGAGTGCGGGGTGGGCGCCGTGCTCCGGAGGCTCCCGAGGCTGTGCCGGGCTCCGGCGGCTCCCGCGGCTGTGCCGGGCTCCGGAGGCTCCCGCGGCTGTGCCGGGCTCCGGAGGCTCCCGAGGCTGTGCCGGGCTCCGGAGGCTCCGCAGGGCCCCGCCATTGCAGGCCTGTGGGGAGGCCCAGGAGCGGCCTGCGCGCTCGGCCCGGCCCGCGCCTCGCTGGGCAGGGTGCAGATCCAGCTGCAAGGTGGGAAATCGTCCTTTGGGCTCTGCTTTTTCAAGAAAAAGAGGTTTTTAGCCCGCAGAGATCCCTTTGTTCCTCTCTGGGCTGCTGGGAKGTGCTTTTGTGCACCTGCTTTTCCACAGCCTCACAGGACATGGGGTCTGCCCCCTCACACAGCGCATCAAACTGCCACCCTCAGTCCCATGGAGCCCCCCCCTCACCCAAACAGGAGAACTGCCCTGGGAGAATCCCCCCTCACCCAAACAGGAATGGAGGAATCCTCTCTGCATCCAAACTGGGAGCTCTGGGCTGGGAGAATCCCCTCTGCACCCAAACAGGGAGCTCTGGGCTGGGAGAATCCCCTCTGCACCCAAACAGGGAGCTCTGGGCTGGGAGAATCCGCTCTGCACCCAAACAGGGATGGGGGAATCCCCTCTGCGCCCAAACAGGGATGGGGGAATCCCCTCTGCGCCCATCAGGGAGCTCTGGGCTGGGGCATGCACCCCAAATTTCCCCAGAGGTTTCTGGGGACACTGACACCTCCCAGCTGCTGGACTTGGGGAGCCCAGGAGGAATTTGCACTGGGGCAGGAGCCTTGGTGCTTCCAGTCTTGAATGTCCCATCTGATGCAAACTTTGCAAATAATAATTACCTTAATTAGACATCATGTCTCCTGATTATTGCCATGAATATGGGTGAGTTGGGAGGGCCAGGGAAAATCCTTCCTGGAGAAATTGTTGGGATAATTACTTCTTTTATCTGTTGGAGCAATGATTTTTATAATTAATCATGGAATCTCCGTGTGGTTTGTGTTGGGTGGGACATTAAATTCCATCTCATTCCACCCTCTGCCATGGGCAGGGACACCTTCCAGTAACCCAGGTTGCTCCAAGCCCCATCCAGCCTGGCCTGGAACACTTCCAAGGATGGGGCAGCCACAACTTCTACAATTTCTCTGTGCAACAGACAACACTGAGGATGCCCTAGTGGGGTATTATTTAAAATCAGGTGATGGAGATGAAAGGAGGCCCGTGCTTGTCCTTCATGCCATGAGTGGAGCACTGTTAGTGTCACCTGCCTGCAGGCTTTGCTTTGGCTCTGGGAAGGCCCGTGGTGTTAATCTGCCCCTTTTCCCTGTTCCCTTCTCCGCAGCAGCAGCAGGAGATGCTGGCCATGAAGCATCAGCAGGAGCTGCTGGARCACCAGAGGAAGTTGGAGCAGCACCGGCAGGAGCAGGAGCTGGAGAAGCAGCACCGAGAGCAGAAACTGCAGCAGCTGAAAAACAAAGAGAAGGGGAAAGAGAGTAAGTGGCCACAGCACCACTGCTTCGGGTGCTGACAGGCAGATGGGGGCATGGAGGAGCCTCAGAAAGCTGGAGGAACCTCCTTGAGGGCACAGGGAGCTTGTGGGAATTGAGGGGAAGAGAGAAATGCGTTTCTCTGCTTTATCTTCATTTTTGTCTCACTAAATGCCATTTTAGCATTTTTCAAAAGGAAGCGTATCCTCTCTTGCCTTGATTTAACATTTTTTGAAGTATTTTTGGCAGCATTCCTAATGGAGGCAGAATATTAAGCCCATAAAATACACCAGATGCACGCTGCACTCCTTTTCTCTCTCTGCTGCTCTGAATTTCACTCTTTTTAAGACATAGTCGAGTTCACAGCTCTCCCCTTTTTGAAACATTTCCATTCATGAGGGGATTTTTTTTTTCAGGAGGTTACAGCTTGTGGGTGCCTTCCCCACTCTATGTCATTATGCACTTGAGTAGATCATTGTGGCCTCACAATGTCCCTTATCAGAGATACTCTGGGCTGCTTGTTTGGGCTTTTTCTGCAAGTGAAAGGGGGGAAAAAATACCTCCAAATACCAAAATACCAAGTCGTGCCATCAACTCCTAAGGTCTGGTTTCAGATGGGAGAAGTGGTGGAAGGAAGATGGGATGTTGGCTGGGAACTGGCAATAAGATAAAGCTCCAAGARCTTTTCCAGTAAGATAAAACTGGGGTCTGGGAGATCTTTTTAAGTGCTAGAAAGACCAGAGGTGCAGAATCCCTAAGCATTTCCACTTCCCCCTGCTGCTCCCATCAGCTGTTGCTCTTTGATCCAGGTTTTGCTGGGGCTCTCCTCAGAACCAATACCTGGCCATTCTCAGCAAACTAATCTGGAAAGAAATTAAAACACCTGAGTCTCTGGAAAATGGAAGCAAAGCATCTTTTGGGTGAAACGCAGAGGTGTAGAGGAAAAAACCCAGAATTTGGGGATGTTAAGTTGAAGATCCTGTTCCCATGACTACAGTTTTATTTTTAAGTTACTTTTTATTTAAGAAGTGCTGTGGTGTAGAATCATTATCGCACCTCAGTGCTTAAGGATACTTAAGTTATTTTTCTCACATCACAAAATTTGGCAAAGAGAAGCTGAAATTGTCCTGATCTGAAACATGAAGAGAGTGTGAGAGAGGTGGAGTTTGTTCTGCTTCCTTGTTAACACCTCTGCTGTGCAGCCAGGCTGGGAGAGCTGGGGGTGCTCACCTGGAGAAGAGAAGGCTCCAGGGAGAGCTCAGAGCACCTGAAGGGGCTCCAGGAGAGCTGGAGAGGGACTGGGGACAAGGCATGGAGGAATGGGACCCAGGGAATGGCTCCCAGTGCCAGAGAGCAGGGATGGATGGGATATTGGGAAGGAATTGTTCCCTGAGAGGGTGGGGATGGGCTGGGATGGAATTCCCAGAGCAGCTGTGGCTGCCCCTGGATCCCTGGCAGTGCCCAAGGCCAGATTGGGTGGGGTTGGAGCATCCTGGGTCAGTGGAAGGTGTCCCTGCCCATGGCACAAGAGTTGAAATTAGATGATCCTTWGGGTTCCTCCCACCCCAAAGCTCTCTGAGGTTCTAGGATGTCTTTCAGCTTCCAGTAAAGGAGGTAAACCTTACACTCCAAAAATATTGAACTTCAAGTCTTCTAAGTAGCAGGTTTATACCAACCTGACAGAACACAGCCCGGTTTGAGTGTTCTGAGGATGCTAGTGGATTAAGGATGACACATTTTGGAGGGAGAAGGCTTTCAAGCATGGATTTGTCACCCCTTCTGCTGCTCAGGAATTTATCTGCAGCTCTTCGCTTGAACTTTCCACCAAACTGGTGTTGYGGAGCTGGTGAGAAATGCAGCGCTCCAAAAAAAGGGAATTTTCTCGCTTTGGTGTTTGAACCATTTTACAGCTCCAGGCAGAGCCTTGTGGGAATGCTGCAGCTCCCTGCTCTTGGAGGGAGCTCAGGAATTGTTCTCCCAGYATGTCAAACATCACCTCATCATCGAGCAGGGCGCAGGACGCGAGAACACGGCAGGGTGATCTTTTAGTTCTTGTTCCCAGCAGAGCCAGCAGCTTCCCTGGCCTTTCCCTTTCCTCCCAGCCCAGATATTTTCCATTGGAGCTCCTGCCTTACGCCATGGTGGGGATGAACCATYATTTTCCACGTGTCCTCTTGCCAAACTTGGGATGCATTGCTCTATCAGGAGCTCTGCCTGGGAGTCTGGGCTGTCAACCCGATGATCACTGGGATCCATCATGGCAGGGGAACAGCCTGCTCTCCATTGTGCAGGAGATCATGATTAGGGATTACACAGTTGACATTTTAGCTCTGCAGAATGACTGACTCCCTTTCTTTAAGGTTTTTTTTTAATATGTTAGATTTTTCTATCTGAAGCCAGAGATCCGCGCGCTTGTAAATGAAGCGAAATGTTGCGTCGGTCGTGGTGTGCACAGAGATTGGGAACAAAGAGGTCCCTGTGTACAGGAGTTTTCAAGACAAAACCTACACATCAGCCACTGGGCTCATTCCCTTTCTGCTTTTAGATGTGACATTTAACAACTTGAGGGTGCACAAGACCCCTTTTCTTAAATAACTTTGGTTCAAAGAGAGCTGGGATAGCCCAGACAAGTGCTTTATTCTGAGTGTGCTTCTCTGCAAGTGTAACATCCTCTTCTGGTGAAATAAACCCAATTTCATCTGTGTTTTCAAACACAACTTGTGAGTCTATGCCAAGCTAAAGGGATAAAACGGGAGAGCTCCTTACTGGAGGCGCTTTGTTCTTCTCTCTTTGAAAGCAAAGTTTTGGTTTTTTTTTGGACTGGAAATGAAAGATTTGATTTGGGATCTATTTTAGAGATTTAAAATTCCTTCAGGTACATGAATTGATTTAACAACCTTTTGTAAATTTTTGTTTTGTAATTGCAGGTGCGGTGGCAAGCACAGAAGTGAAGATGAAGTTGCAGGAATTCGTGTTGAACAAGAAGAAGGCTCTGGCCCACCGGAATCTCAACCACTGCATATCCAGCGACCCTCGCTTCTGGTACGGGTAAGTGGTGCTGGGCTCTCTGCAGGGCTCAGCCAGGGCCACCTTTGTCCCCWGTCCCCTGAGGGAATACCCCTGATGTGCTTGTGGGATGAGCCAGAGCAGTGGCAGGATCCCTGTGCATTCCCAAAATGCCTTTTCCAGAGGRTTCCAGTGTGAGTGGCTTTGGTGCCTGCTGGGATGGTGTCACGGTGCTCTGTGTGTAGAGGTCTTTGTGTCATCTGTAATCCACAATTATTCAATCTCACAAGTTCTACAGTCAGACATCAGCTTTTGTAAGTCCTCCAGCTTTTCACCCAGGATTTGATCCCACCTGCTGTTATAAAACTTGAACTTTAGTCAAATGAGGAATAGTTTTTATGTTCAGGAGCTGGAATTTGATGATCCTTGTGGGTCCCTTCCAACTCAGGATATTCTRTGATTCAGTGAATTCCTGCAGCTCAGGATACTTAAGCCTTACRTTTTAAAACTTTTAACACTTACTGCCATTCTTAATCTCTCAGACTTGGAAGTTTAGTTTACTTGGCTCTTACTGGAAACATCCAGTGGGTCCAGCCTGCACTTCTAATTACAACTGCCCCAACATCTCTGTTTTTAACTGCAGGTCTCCAGTTTCAATTTCAGAAATCAACTTTTTCATTCTATTAAAGACAGTTAAAAATTCGATATGACTTGGAAGTTTCCACTGCTATGATTTTGTCACTGTCTTTATTAAATAAAAAGCCAAAGTGCTTTGGATGTTTGATTTAGTGACCTCAAAATTCATGAAATGTTGAATTACAAAAGTCATTTCATTTTGCCATGAAATTAATGTTCAAGCTGAAGTACTGACAGTGTTTTAAGTCTTAAGAAATGAACGTGTGTAGAGGGAGGATGAGGTCATAGCCAGAAGATGTTTCCAAATTCCAGAAACTGAGCTGCAATGAAATTTGAAAGCTATCCCAGCTCTGAGCCAGGACAGAAATGCTGATGTGGAGTTGGCAAAAGAATTCAGATGTTATTGGAGGCAAAGTGAGATTGAGCAGCTTTAATACATCTCTGAAAATCTAATCTGAGACTTGGGGATTTCATTAAAGGTGGTTGAAGACTCTGAGCYTCCATTTCTTTCAGGGATGGTTAAGAGAACAGTTAATGCAGGAGTGGTGCAAGGTCAGGTAGAATTCAGGGTGCCCAGAAAAGCTGTGGCTGCCTCTGGATCCCTGGCAGTGTCCMAGGCCAGGCTGGACAGGGCTTGGAGCAGCCTGGGACAGTGGAAGATGTCCCTGCCGTGGCAGGGGTGGAATGAGATGAGCTTTAAATCCCTTCCCATCCAAACCATCCTGGGATTCCCTGTGATGCAAGGCCAGGGCTGCTGCAGGTTTTTAGCCACGTCATGTTTGGGGTTTCAGGATGTTGCCTCAGCTGATGCTGAGAACTTTCTGAGCACCAAAGTGTGGTTTGGGTTTGTTGTGGCACTTAGACATCCTAACAGCCTTTCCCTGGGGTGCTCCAGGGATGCCAACAGGCAGAGAAAGCACAAACCATTGCACAAAGAATTCAGGTCATACCATCCCCTCATTTTCCATCTGTTCTCTGGTGGGGTGACRATTGTTATTCTGGATTCTAACCCAAGATGGACAAAGCCTTGGGGCCTCACAGCTCTTTCTCAGTGCTGAATTGTCCTGCTGAGCCCTCAAGGAGGGCAGATGGCAGCAGCACAGGATTTTTTAAATGCACCCTTCACTTGTTCAGGCAGAAGTTGAGAATTTTTTTCCTTTCCGTTGTATTAAAAAAAAAATAATTATTTTTTTTTTCAAAAGGAGAACCAACCTTTAAATTCCTGCCATATTAGTATTTATTTATATGGCATCTCATAGGTTACCAGCTGAGCTCTGGAGGCCCTCCTGTCCCCACATAGCTGTGCTGTGATGCAGTTGGGTGGTGGCTGGGTTGAGCACATGCGAGCAGGGAGATCCACTCCACGCTCCCCCTGTGAGCAGGCCAGGCCATTAAGTGCTAACAGATGCTGGGAGAGCCTCTCGAAGCAACACGCCTGCTTTTAAGCACTTCCCTTGGTCTTATTAAGGTTTGTGAATTCCTTTTTGTTTTTTTTTTTTTTTAATGGAAAGCATTGCTTAGGAAAAAAGTCTCTTCAGGGTATTGAGCACCATGATGGTCTGATGTCAGTGGCTGGGACAGGAAAAATGTTCTGCTGGCATGGAATCACAGAGGTATTAGAGCTGCAAGAGACCTCTGGGATGATGTCCCAGCCCTGGAAATGCTCAAGGCCAGGTTGGACAGGGCTTGGAGCAACCTGGGATGATGAAAAGGGGTGAACATTGGTCTTTAATGTGCATTCCAGCCCAAACCACTGTGGGATTTTGTGATAGGCAGCAGCAGAGGAGGTTCTTGGGAGCTGCAGTGTCAGACTGTCCCTCCCCTGGATTCTGGACCCACTGGGCAGCCTGGCTCCCAGGAATTTCTGCTCTCTGTGATGTCCCTGGGAAGCAGCCACTCCATGTGCTAGCAGCCATGGAAGGGAGTTTGACTGAGTGTTTGCATGGTGAGGAGGCACAGAGGTACAATGACACTTTAAATTGCACATTAAATTATACATTGAATGACCCCAACATCCACGGRTGAGAACACAAAACATTCCAGCCCAGGTACACATGTCTGAGTGTATATTCMGTGCACCTTGCTGAACATGATTGAAGGATGAAATATCAAATCATGGAGTTGTTAAGGTTGGAAAAGACTTCCAAGATCATCACTCCAGCCTTTGTGTCTGTGCACATGGGTGTTTGAAGGAGCTCAGGGAACAGGAGATGCCTTGGATGAAGGGATGTGCTTTCAGGAATGTCTGCAGGCTCCATGCAGTGTCCAATTTCCTCTCCTCCCAGAGCTCTGACATTCCTGAAGGGGCATGCAGAGCAGTGCATGCTGCTGGGAGCAGCGTCAGACCCCGGTCCTGGAGCCAGGGAATGTATTCCTGTTTGCAGAGCTCAATATCTGTCATTCAGCAGCCCTGGAGCACATCTAAACAGGCCCTTTGAATTCCTGCACATTGCTTGACAAAGGGATGAAAATAGCTTCAATGTACTCGATTGTGCTGCTTAGGTCATAATTAAAAAAAAAAAAAAAAAGGGGGAGAAAAAAAAAAGTCTGTTGTTCATATAGGGCCAAAAATGTCATTGTGTGACTTGATGGGGCTCAGGGCTCTCAGATCACAGCACCCAGGATTCCTGGGAGTGAAACATCATTCCTGGGAGTGCTGCCTTCCCATGGAATGAGCAGATCCTGGAAGAAAAAGCCACATCTCTTCCCAGGAGGGATTATTTTTTTTTTTTCGGTTTGTCTCTGTTTTGATTGCAGGTGAAGATTGAGGTGTGCGTGGGGGCATTCAGGGGTGGGGATGTGGCACAGCATGGGGTGGGTGTGGGAAACACAGCCCTGCAAGAGCCCCAGCAATCATTTTTCTTTATGTGCAGAGAAATCTGGATAATGAAGAGGGAGGGTTGGGAAACCACAGTCATTCATACTTCCATRGAATCCCAGAATGGTTTGGGCTGAGGGGACCCTAAAGCCCACCTCGTTCCACCCCCTGCCGTGGGCAGGGACACCTCCCACTAGAAAGTCTGTGGGAGTAGAAAATGTTGATGTTCAAATTAAATTTGCAGAGGGTTTCTTTTTTTTCTGTAATTATGTAGAAAATTCAATGTATTTTCCTCGTATTTTATTAGCCTCTTATTTTTTGAAGGCTTTAACTTGCTGTAGAATTGATGCTCTGGATCTCAGCAGCCAAGTTCTGAGTTGAGCTTGCACTCAAGGGATTAGTACTGCTCGAGAAATGGCCTGAATTTGTGCAATTTCCAGCTGGGAATGGTTCATTTAAGTTCCTTGAAGAACCTTTTGTAGGAGAATATTTTCAGCTTGGTTTTTAGGCAGTACAAAATTTCAAATATTCACTTTTTTTTTTTTTTTTTTTTTTTTACAAAATGCTTGCTCTCCGTTGTCCTAAATCCTTTAGTATTTAGAAGAAATATGGGGTTTAAATTCTGTTTATTTGAAGTGAAGTTGTGAGAGCCCAGTGAGTGTCACCTCCATGGCTAAATCAGTCSTTCTGCTGATGGAGCTGCTCTGCTGGCTGGAGCCTTCTCCCAGGCTGGTGGAGCTGCTGAGAAACAGCAAAGCTGGGCACAAGTCATTAAGCAGGAAAGATGCAGCCAACAAACTGGTAGGAGGCTGAGAAAACTCATTCATTATTTAATATCCTCAGCAAACAGACTGTAATTTACTTCCAGCAGCCTGCTCAAACAAAGCCATAAATTATCATCTCGGGGAAGTTCAGCTGGAAAGGTGCTGAGTGCTTTGGCCTTGTCTTTGCTGAGCTCCTGGGATGGGAGGACAGGCAGGAGGMAGGGCAGGGGGCCACCTGTGTGCCATGGCTGCTGCTGGCCAGGTGCAATGCTTCAGCCTTGGGCTCTCTCTGCTGAGCTGGGGGTTTATTCTGGGGAGGGAAGTGCTACACTTGTGCTCAAGTTGAGGTCTCACCTGTGCTGAGGTTCAGGAATGTGACTTAGCAAAACCCAGCCCAGGTTACAGTCTTAGAATTTATACTCGTGGTATGAGCTGAGCCAGGGTGGAGTCTTACACTGAAAACTAAGTTAATTGCCTTCCTGTATATTGGATTTTAGTGGGGTTTTTTTGTAGGAGTGCCCAGGAGGAGAGGCCAGGCTTTGGGGATGGTACTTTTGACTGCCCTTCCTGGAGGACTCCAAAAGCCAAGCTTAGAAAACTGGATTTGCTGAAGGACAGGGCATCCTCTCCTCTCTGCTCCTGGGAAATGGAAGGGCTTGCAGGCTGCCCTGGGGGTTCACAGCTTTGCCTTTGCCCCCTTCCCCACTCCCTGRTGTGGCAGGCTCATCCCCTCTGTGTCACTGGTGTAAAGCTTGTCCCTTCTTCTCTTTCCTCCTGTGCAGGAAGACCCAGCACAGCTCTCTGGACCAGAGCTCCCCGCCCCAAAGCGGCGTCTCCGGCACCTACAACCACCCAGTCCTGGGGATGTACGATTCCAAAGACGACTTCCCACTCAGAAAAACAGGTAGGGCTGCCCTTCCCTGGCCACACTGCCCGTCCCTGCATCACACTCAGCCCTCTGATCTGATCTTCCTGGAAAAGGGATGCTGCCAAAAGCTGGATTCCAGGCTGTGCTTTGTTTCCCTCTCCATCTGCTCCCCTTTCACCTGTCTCTGTGCTCCCAGKGTTGAGGGAGCCTGGGGCTGCTCCGGGGTGTGTGAGTGTCAAAGTTTGGGTGATGTTTTCCCAAACCCAAAGCTCTCACAGAGATCTGAGTGTCTCCAGCCCAAGTGTGTTTGCTGAGTGAGAAGAGTACCGAGAAAAAGTTCATTTCTTGGGGGATTTGCGTTTTATGTGTGAGTTTGTACCTGAGGTAAATAAGGGGGTTTGTGCCAGGGCGAGCAGCAGGGCTTCCTGCGAGGGTTTGGTTCACACCTAGACAGTTCTCTTTCAGTCTGGCTTCTCCCTGCACGGTGGCTGGGCAGGTCAGTTACTCCTCAGGCCTGTGTTATGTAAACCAGGTTGTTTGGCTTGGCTGTGCTCCTCAGCTCCGTAGCACATGCCTGAGCCAGCACGGCCTGGGCTCCCACCCCGGCCAGCTCGGGGCTGCTGCTGCCTTCGGGGAACAGCTCAGCTGTGGGAGCTCAGCCTCGCTCAGGGAGCTCTTCWGCTCACTGGCCCTGCTGGGAATCACTTCAGGACAGCAAAAAAAGCTTCTCTGGAAAGATCWCACAATCGTTAAGGGTGGAAAAGATCCAAAGATCGTCCAAGCTTCAACCAGCCCTGCCAAGGCCGCCTCTAACCCATGGCCCCAAGTGCCACATTCACAGGTTTTTTAAACATTTCCAGTGATGGTGACTGACCACTGCCCTGGACAGCCTGTTCCAATGCCTGACCAGCCTTTCAGTGATGAAGTTTTCCCCTTTTGGAAATGTCTCACTAGGAACTGCAGCACCTGCCCTGCTGGATGGAGTCCCATGTGTGCAGTTGTCTCTGTTCCCCCTTGGGTTGGTTGCTTGATGAGTAACAAGCACTTCAGCTGCACAGGAACCCAGTCAAAAATGGCTCCAAGGTGTGGGTTTTCCCCAGGAAAGGTGCCCCTGTGCCTTTGGGGATGGTACTTCTGACTGTGCCCTTCCTGGAGGACTCCAAAAGCYRAGCTTAGAAAGCTGGATTTGCTGAAGGACRGGACATCCTCTCCTCTCTGCTCCTGGGAAATGGAAGAGCTTCCAGGCTGCCCTGAGGTTTTCCATGCAAGGAAGCATCCCTTGGCWCCAGACCTATCACTTAGGGCCTGTGGGCAGCCTGATTCCAAGAGATTTTTAGCTCTTTCCTATGCCTTGTGGTGCCAGGTGATCCCTTCCCACCCTGTTAGCATTACCACAGCAGAGATGGGCTTTGACATGCTCCCAAACCTGCCTGGCTCATCACCTCAGGGCACCCTGTCAGACTGGCTTTGAGCAGCAGTCACCCTTCTTGCTCCCACTGTCCTGGAAGGGAATTCCTGCAGGAGGAAGAACACATCTGCACATCTCACCCTGTGCTGCTTCCCAAACTGGGATCTATCTCACCAGAGCTCCTGCTGGGTGAGCTGCTGCTGTCAGACAGGGGAATTAAGGATGATGAATGGAGCTAATCACTTTATTAAAGAGTGGAAGCCACCAAACCCATTGTTGTTTTCCAGCAGGAGGACGTTCAGCTGATTTTGGTTTGCCAGAACGCTGGTGCTTGTTCTTTTTGGGCACCAGCATCAATCTCCTGGGCACTGGTCTGGGATACAAATGAGTTCACTTTTGTAAGGTTCAGGGGAGGATTTTTTTTTTCTTTTTTTCATTGTTTTCTTTTATTTTCCTTTCAACGCAACAGCACGTCAGGCTCTGGCACAGCAATATCCTGCAGAATTCCCAGTGCCAAGAATGTTAAGTTGCTTGGAGAAGAAAGGCTCCTGAACAGTCTGGTGTAAACAAAAGGCAGGGAAGGCTGGAGCCCATCCTAAATAAAGTTCTTTATTACGGGTGAGCTTTTCAGATTTTTGGCACCAGGCAAGGCTCTGGCTTTGTGTTGGTAATTTAAAACCGCCATATCGTGTAGTCCAATTTTATTAAATTTGATTAAATATTTGCAGCTCACATAACAGAGCCCATCACAATACAGCTCTGATTACCAGGGCTGGAATCCAACCAGCACCATTGCTGGGGAGAGGGCGGCTTAGGGGGTGGTGGGAAGGCAGTTGGAATTATCATTTCTCCCAGTCTGCAGAGCTGGGAGCGTGTCCTGCAGGTTGAGACATTTTTGGGAAGAATAAATATTCACCATCCCTGGAAGTGGTCCAGGCCAGGTTGAACAGGGCTTGGAGCACCCTGGGATAGAGGAAGGTGTCCCTGCTCATGGCAAGGGTTGGAACAAGGTGAGCTTTAAGGTCCCTCCAACCCAAACAATTCCATGATTCCATCGAATTTGCCATTTCCCTGCATTTTAGCAACACACTCTGTGTCTTTAATCTTATTTCAAGCATCCTGATGGTCACAGGTTATGGGAGAGGGAGGAAGTGCAGGAAAGATATCTTTAGARTGCTTGAAAGCCTTCAGCAGGGGGAACAGTCAGCTCCTTCAGCGTGCTCCCGATGCCTCCCATGCCCTGAAATCCAGCTCTCTCTGGTTTGTTTTCCTAAATTATGCTCCAGTTTCTTGGCTGTTTGGTTTCAGTGTGAAATTGTTTTCCTGGTGCAGTTACTAATTGCTTGAATCCTGTTCTTAGCCTGGCTGGGAGATTGATTTCACTCTGCTCCCTCTCTCCAGGCACTTTGGGGCTCTTCCTTTTTTTCACTAATCTAAGATCAGTTTGGTTGGTGCTGCTCCTGCCTTTGCTGTTAAATACCTGGATTAGCACAARGATTTTTATTTCCCCTTCTGGGGAGTTTATTTTGTTCTGTGTAGGATTTAATGTCAGAGTTTTATTGACAGTATTTGAGAGGGGAAATTCTAAGTGACCTCTTCTGCTCCCAGATCAAGGTTGGTGTCTCCCAAACATAATCACATTCATTATGTGCTGCACTGGGATCCTCTAAGGAGAATCTCTGGAGAATCCTTATGGAGTGATTTTAGACTCTGGGGTGGGACAGCCTGTTTTGATAACCCCAAGAGCTGTTTGTCAACACCTTTCTTGGAGCTGCTGAAGTGGGGTTTAGCAGAGCTTTTCAGTTTTGCATTTCCAAGGAATCCTGTCCTCGTTTTCTCCCTGGGAACGAGGTTGTTGATGGCATTCCCTGCTTTCTGAAATTTGAGCAGTGGATGTATTAGAACATGCTGTTACTTAGAAAGCTGACACCACCACCATCATGAAGATTTAAAGGGAATTATTGCACTTCTTAACATGCTTTTCCTTTTGGACTTGCTGATCTTAGAGGGCTTTTCCAACCCAAATGATTCTGTGACTCCATGGTTCTTTTTCCATGCAAAAGAGAGGAGTCTGAGAGAAGAAAACATCCAGTAGCCCATGAGGTTGTTGGTATTGCAGGAAACTGGAGTTGTTTGGGTATTATTTGCAGCTAAGCAGGTGAAATTGGTGTGAACTTGTTGCATTTAGAAAGAAATAAAAGGGAAAATGAAAGGATTTGTCAACAATTATAATGCTGCATTTGTTGAGGAAAGCATGAAGTCCCTCTGAACTGGTTCTGATTATTGGAGTGTTTGGAGTGGTTTGTTTTAGGACAAAAGGTTGTTTGGAAGAAAATAGACTAGTCAGAAACCCTGGTGTAATGTGGGAGTATAATCAGAGGAAATCTTGGAGCTCTGTGTGGCATGGAGTGTCACTGCAGTTCGAGAGCATCTCTGCCTTCCCACCCACATTGTCCTTGCAGCCAGCATGGAAGCCTGGCTTCCCACACACTGAGAGGAGGCCCTGACCCCCAGAGAAATCCCTGCTGGAAGTACCCTGTGCTGCTCCAAGGGGAGGATGTCCGTCTGTCTGATCCAAAAATAACACTTAGCTTGGATGTTGGGGAAGATTTCTTGCCTGGGAAGGTGCTCAGGCTCTGGAGCAGGCTGCACAGGGCAGGGATGGAATCACCATCCCTGGAAGGGTTCACAAAATGGGATGTGGCACTGGGGGACAGGGGTTAGGGGATGATGGATTGATGGCTGCACTTGCTCATCTCAGAGGTCTTGTCCAGCCTTAACAATTGTGGAATCATGAAGACACTYCTGGTGGGTGGTGCACCAGAAGAGAAACCTCTTCCAGGAGGAGACCAAACAAAATCTTGTGGTTTAGTGTCCCCTTTGGGGGATCCCAGTCACTCAGGGAACCCACCCTCGTCCTCCCAGCTCCATCTCTGCTTCCCAGGGGCTGCCAGGGGCCTGCACTGTTCATGGAATCCCAGGATGGGGTTRGAGGGAAACTCAAAGCCCATCCAGTGCCACCCCTGCCATGGCAGGGACACCTTCCACTGTCCCAGGCTGCTCCAAGCCCCAATGTCCAACCTGGCCTTGGGCACTGCCAGGGATCCAGGGGCAGCCCCAGCTGCTCTGGGCACCCTGTGCCAGGGCCTGCCCACCCTCCCAGGGAACAATTCCTCATTCCCAATATCCCATCCATCCCTCTCCCTCCTTCAGCTTAAGCTCCCTCTCTCATGGAGTTTTCTTACGGGTGTTAGAAGGGAGACAAGATAATTCAGTTGGCTTTTGCCTGACTATTAAACTTCAGCTGGAACTTACAAATAATAATAATAATAATAATAATAATAATAATAATAATAATAATAATAATAATAATAATAAATTAATAGCATCCCTTTCCAGTCCCCACCTGCTGAAATGAAGGTATTCAGGGGCTGGGAGCAGGGGTTTCTTGCTGCATTGTTTGCTTTTATTCCACAAGTGTAGATGGGCAGTGGGAACAGGGCAAACTCTGCCCAGGACTTGGTGGGGTTTTGACTTCCACAGACTTAATGTCCAATTTGTTCAGCAGCTTAGGGGCTGCAATTCTAGGAAAAAAAAACAATGGGAATGACATAAATGTTGGAAGAATTGGATTACATGGGTCCTGCTGCACACAGTGATGTATAAGAGGGGTAACTTGGTTTGGAGCCTGTGAAAACCAGGGAAGCTTTTGGMTTATGTTCTGGTTATTAATTTACTCAGAGGAAAACAAAATATTCTTTGTATAAATCCTTATTAAAGGCCAAATTAAGTATGTCAGTGCTTAAGAAATCCCACTGGCTTTGTGGGAGCTGACTCAGATTTGGGCATGGGCTTCATTTGTTTGCTGGAGGGGAGTTTTTCTAATTTTATGGCATTTGTTTTAAATACTTCACCTGGAGATGTAGAGGAGCAGTAATTTTTTAACTTAGGTTTGGTAGTCTCCAGTTTTTAAATTTACTCCAGTTAGCAAGGCTTTGTTTGGGCATATTGCCTGGCAGGGTGAATTTGGGGAGATTTCTAATGGAATTGGTACTCCTGAGGCAGCACTGAGCCTGCATTGACTGTCAGGTACTGATGCCTCTGTGTTGTTTAAATTCCTGTTTTATACTTGTGAAAGATAGCTCTCTTCAGCTTTAAAATATTTTTCTTATATAATAGTTAAAAAAACCATGTGAACAAGCCTAAATTATTTTACTATAAAAGAGGTTTTATGTAAATTCTGTGAGTTTGAGGCTGTGCTGAATTTTAATTCACCTACTTTGGGCTCTGGAGCACCCAATTAAATCCGTGTAGGGATTATGCTCTCTGAGGTCCTGATGCCATGTTAGATTTGGGATTATATCTGAGGGATAAACAACAGAATCAGAGCAGGGCTTTAAATAGACCTTTTGGTGTTTTGAAACTCAATCCCCTAGCAGAAGGGGAAAACACAGAGTGATTTTGCCTTAAAATAGATTAATCTGACAAATTCCAATACGTTGCTTTGGCAATCACTTACGCTGGAGGTATTTTCTCTTTGAAGGGCTGTCATCTTCCATGTTTGTTCACCTCTTTGTTAGATGGAAGGAGGTTTTTATTGTGGCTTCAAATATGGGGTGTGTTAGGTAATCTGTGACCCCAAGTCTTTTGTTTCCCTGCCCATTTTTAAGGTGTTCCAAACCGATTTCTTCTGTGTATTTAAAAGCCACCTAATTAATTGTGTGTTCCCAACAGAAACCACCCCTCATCTGAACACCAGGAATAAAATTTGGGCTGAAATAGAGTTTTTATTGCCATATTTTCCTTTATCAGGGGACAGATCCTTCCAACAAGTGTGGCATAGRCTTAAATTTCCTTGCTTTAAAATGGGCACATCATCATCCAGCTGTGGCACCTTCCCCTTCCAYAGAATCCCAGAGTGGTTTTGTTGGAGGGGACCTTGGAGATCATCTCATTCCTGCCATGAGTGTGGCTTCAGGCAGCTCAGAAATTGGGACAAATTAAAGCTGGGAATGTAAGGATGTGGGATGAGGTGTGTACCCAAACACTGCTTTTAAAATCATGCCAAGTTCTGTTTTGAAGAGAACTCACAGAATTTGCTGCTTGGAGCCTGAGCTTGTGTTTGAACTGGTCCAGTCTTTAATATTGCCCTGGGAGCAGATTTGCATTCAGTCCCCTGCCATTTTAAATGCAAATTCTCTCTCTGGAAGATAATTCCCCCCTTGCTCATGCACTTCATTCAGCATTTGAAGCATCATCTTGAGGAAGCACTTTTTTTTTTTTAGCGCTCCCTTTATCTCTTGCTGGTGTTTTTCTGTCCAAAACATTCACAAAAAAGCTCTTTCCTTCCTTTTTAAAATTTTTCTTCCTCCCTAAAATTCCATCAAAGCACTGTGTTGATGGCTTAACTCCAAGCATTTGATCTTGAATTCATCAGCCTTCTGATTTTTGGAGCCCTGCAATTAACGTGGACATGCTTGATCTTTGATGTGACCTGGTRGTCAAGGGAAAGATAGCTGCAGCCAGACTGAGTTAATTCAAATCAGTTTGTAAACCCTGTTTTAATTGTCCCAAAGACATGTAGATCATTGGCCCTGGAGTGTGTTGGTTGCTCATGGAGTGAGCACAGGATTTGCTGGTTCAAAGGGATGAAGTGGTGGGGCTGTTGAGGAAGGGAAAGGATGGGGCTGCTTCACTCAGCTCTGTCAGGAGCCCTCAAACCCTCCAGCAGGTGTTTCACTCAGGGCTCAGGAGATCAGAGAGCTCCCAGAGGAAAYCATCTTGCAGGAGGAGCGTTGAATTAAAGCTCTGTGCCCCTGATGGAGGTTTGATAACGCGTTTTTTGATAACGCGCGCGCTGTCACCGCTGTGCTGGCCCCAGGGCCGCTGGGGCTTCCCAGCAGCTCTGCCTTGGCTTTTTGGGAGCTCAGGATTTGTGGTTTGGAGGGAGTCTCTCAAAAGCGTGGTGTACACACGGCTGTGGTCACATGCATCCACACCTGCCCTGGGCAGTCTGGAACTTCCCAGGTGTGTGATGTGCTGTTAGATAGGGTTGAACTSTGGGCTGTGATGATGTAACCCCACGTTGCTTCCCAAACAAACAAACAAACCTTCTCCTCCCTGGCTGTGGCTTTCCTTGGCCACACTCTCATGTCCTTTCCCTTGAGTTGACACTGGCTCCAGCTGACACAAGGACCCAGCAGGGACACAATCACCTGATTTGCTTGTGGGGTTTGATTTTGGTGTTTTCTTTCCCCGCGCCCCGGCGTCCCTCCCTCAGCCTGCTCACCCTGGGGTTGGATGACTCGAGGGTGTGGAGCTGCCTGTTGCAGCAGCACATCAGAGATTACCAACAGCAGCATCTCAGCTGGCTCAGCCATTCCTCTGKTGGATCCCATCAGCTGGGTTTGCCACTGGGCTGGGAGCGAGTTGGGCAGAGGGGAAACTCTGCACTAATCCCGAGTGTGTGTCTTTGTTCAGAGAAGACTTTCAGGATGATTATTACATTTTTAATTCAAATTGTTGTTGAATTCAGATGTTGCATGAGCTGGGACCTGTTTGTTACATTAAAAATCTGCGTTCCAAATATTTGTTAGCCAATGACTTAATTTAATTGAGCTTCCTGCAAATGCTCGACTGCGGCCAACTCAGCTCAGCTCAACTCAGCTCAGCTCAGCTCAACTGCAGGCTGAGTRAAACCCAGCTGAGACACTCCTAACACTGTTTCCTTTCCTGGGCAGCCTCTGAGCCCAACCTGAAGCTGCGCTCCAGGCTAAAGCAGAAGGTGGCAGAGAGGAGGAGCAGCCCCCTCCTGCGCAGGAAGGATGGGCCCGTGGTGACGGCGCTCAAGAAGCGCCCGCTGGACGTCACAGGTACGGCGGGTAAGTGACAGTTCCTCAGTCCTTCAYGCCCTTCCCCCTTCCCAAAATGTCCCCTCGGTGTGCTTCAGCAGTGCTGGAACCCAGCTGAGGGCGCTGGAATTGTCCAGCCTGGCCTCGTCCCCATCCGCAGCTCCGGTCTCTGCTSCCTTTGACCTGGGACACGCCTGGAGCTGTGGCAGTTAGGATGGAAAATAGGAAAAGATTCTTGAGCCAGGAATTTTATACATACAGCTAGATGAAACTTTTTTTTTGAACTACTTAACCGACAGTTTCTTGTTGAAAAGTCCTGTCCTTCCAGAACCAAAGTTTGCAAGTGGGATCAGAGCAAAGAGCGTGGTGAGATTACCATAAAGTTAATTCTTAGCACCATCTAGGGATGTCTCGGTGTAAGTACCACCCAGTGACAGCTTTGCCAGGCTTGTCTGGCTCTGRGGCACACGGTCATCACTCCATCAAACTCAAAGTGAGCTCCCTTTAGACAGGGGAAGTGGGCTTGGGTGACTCTGGGATGCCTCAGCACTTCTCTGGGTCAGAGCCTCTCTGTTTGCAGAGGGGAAGGAGGATTTCAAGAGCTAAACGTTGTGGAATCATAAAATATCCCGAGTTGGAAGGCACCCACAAGGATAATCCAGTCCAACCCTAGGCCTGCACAGGACACCCCAAAAATCCCAGCCTGTGCCTGAGAGTGTTTTCCATGAGTTCTGGCAGCCTTTCAGACCTGAAAATCCAATTTCCTTCACTCACACAATGCTGTATGACACATGGCTCCTGGGATAAATCAGCCTCTGCTGGCTGACCATTATTCCTTGCAATGACTTCAGAAATGGCAGTGGAAGCTCCCATGGCATGGATGGGATTCAAGAAGCCAACCTGGAGCTTGTTAGAAAAGTATCTGAGCTGTCATGGTAAGAGGGGACATTTAAATGGAAAATAAGTTTTAAAAGCAGTCCCACTTTGGGGAATAGAAATTATGTTTAATCCCTGAAGAGCACRGGGGGTTCTGGTGGGACACYTTCCACTTGACCAGCTTGCTCCACCCTGGTTTTGAGCACTTCCAGGGGTGGGGCAGCCACAATTTCTCTGGGCACCCTGTGCCAGTGCTTTATCACCCTCAGAGAGAAGAATTYCYTCCTACAATTGCCTCTAMGCCTGCCCTGTGGCAGTGGGAAGCCATTCCCCCTGTCCTGCCCCTCCAGTCCCTTGTAAAAATGAGCTTTTATTCCTCCTGGAGCAATGAGKAGCCTGCTGCAGCCTCAGCCACTGCAGCTGCTGGGAGATTCTCCTGCTGCAAATGGCTGGGGATGAGGAAAGTTCAAAAGAAAGGGTTTGAGTGTTACTAACCTTCCCAAATAAGAGGAGGAGCACTGGCAGCTGTGCCATGGAGCAGGTGAGAGACCTTCTGAGGGAGGTCTGATGCAAGGAGGTGTCTTTAGGGTGAGAGGGAAAGGGAGTGAGAGAGGCACTTCCAGAAGAATGAAGGAGAACAGCTCTGACATCCTCCAGTCTGACCTCTTCAAACCTTCCATGCCTTTTATTATCTTTCAATCATATTTCAAGTTATTAATACACTCCAAGAGAAATCCCCATGGGGAGAAGACTTAAATATGCTGAGTGGGTACTTGGATAAACCATTTGAAAGTGTTTGTTGGTACTTTAAGAGCCCTGGGAAGATTTAGGGGGAAGAAGGGGAGGAGGAGGAGGGCTGCTTTCATCTAAAACAAAACTTGAGGGGTTGTTATCTGTGTAAATACCATCACAGAGATGGTTTCTAATGTTAAAAGTTGGGTTTGGGATGTGTTTTTCAGACTCTGCATGCAACAGCGCTCCTGGATCTGGTCCCAGCTCTCCGAACAACAGCTCCAACAACATCAGCACTGAGAATGGAATTGCAGGATCAGTCACCAGTATCCAGGCAGAGGTACAGAGCCCCCCTTCCCTGTGCTGTGTAGCACCCCTCAGCTCTGGGAGAGTTTGGGAACTAAACCACACAAAGGGAAAARCCTGACTTGTGACTCGGAGCAGACTTTGGGAATTACCTCTCAGCCTGGAGGATGCCTTATCTGTTTATTAAATCTGGTTTGGGCCAGCTCACAGGCAGCTTGTGGTAGCTTGCAGTGGTTTTGTAGGGAGGAGAAAATAAAAATAAAGGGATTCAGCAAGGTCAAATGCAAGTATTTTAGTGTTTGGGGCTTTATTCCTGTATATAGGGTGGATGTATTGTGTGCAGTAGGATGGTCCAAATATGCCCAAACCATAATTGGATTAAAGGGGATGGCTTTAAACTTTTCCTCCATAATTGGGATCTGAAAGCTTGGTGCCTTGTGCTGGTTTATAATCCCATAAACTTTCCCCATCACTTGAGGCATTGCTGGATGCCCAGGGCAGGGTGAGGTGGGGTTGGATTGAGCACAGCAGCTCCTGTGTTCAGGAATCTGGGAGCCAAGCCTTTCCAAGGGGTCTGGGCCATGTGAGCTGGCTCCCACTACAAACTGTGCCTCTAGAAAACCAGTGTGGTTGTCTGATGTTACTGGTGCATTTCTTTTCATCCAGCTTCCCATTAGCTGTTCTCCCCATGAATAGAGTCTGTCTTAACACCAGGGCTCCAAAAACAGGCTGGGGCTTGTTCTCCACAAATATTCCTTTAGAATTGAAAAGGCCTTCTGATGGTGGAAATGTCAGTCCTTATTGCTTTCTAGTTTTGTACAGATTTGCACTTTATTTTTATTTCTAATGTAGTGTGACAGTATTTAGTATGGGGAACATGCCTCTTTCTCCACCCTGTCCTGCCAAATGATGCAGCAGCCATTCCAGCCACTCTAATCCATAGCAAACCTCACAGATTTAGGTAATTAGTGTGAAAATTAAGATGGTGGGAGGTGGGGGCTTCACTTGCCCCAGGAGGACAAGCACTGAGTTTTGGTTTTGCTGATCAGTCTTGTCTGTCCTTAGCAAACTGCAAATTCCCAGTTACTGCTGTAGTGGGTTTGACAATTTTTTTGTGACATAAACAGAGCAGGCAGCTTCCCAAAAGTCCCTGCAGGGGATTGGAATCAGGTGGTCTTTAARGTCCCTTCCAGCCCAAACCATTSCATGAGGTCAGAGTGAGCTCCTGCAGGTAAGTGTGAAGCTGGAGCATCCTCCTCATCCATTTGATCTTTCAACTTAATAATTAGGGCTGATCATCTGGGACTAGACCACCAACACCTAATCAGATGGACACTGAATACARGTAAAAGTCTTTCCTTCAACTGCTTGTAGTGCAGCTGTAATTTTGTGACTTAGGCTGAGGCACCAGCAGTACAAATAGTTTGGAAAAAAAAAACCTGTCCTGCCCAAGCCTTTYCCCTTCCCAAAGAAAAAGAACTCAGCATTCATGTAATGTGATCCCAGCTGATCCATTGGCCTGTATTTGGGAAAAAAATAAATGAGGTTTGGTGTCTAAAATCCTCTTCTTCAGTAGGAGTTGTATAACCTGGGAGCTCAGGTGTTGGAGATTCCTTTTGTACCAATGGACCAGGACTTCCCATGTTCCCACCATTCAATGTTTGGAAATATTTGAGTGTTTCTGAAAAGATCATGTTGTGTTTTGTTCTTAGCTTCATGCTTCATTTTAAATGAGAAGTATATCTCACTGTTCTTACTTTGCTGCATCAGCCCTTGAACCAGGTGTGTTGGAAGATGGTGCCCAAGTTGATTATTTGAGTGCCTTCAGTGGGGAAAGGCTGCAGCCCTGCCTCCCTTAAAGCAGACACTTTCTGGTTTGAAATACTGTTTTTAAAGGYTTTTCCCTCTCTGAAAGGCACACAGCATTCCCTGCCATTGCAGTTGGTACAAGGCAGTAAAAACTCCTGGAGTACAGCTGCAGGCTGTGCATTCAGAAATGGCTGTGTGCAATTCAGCCCAGAGATGGGAGCTGAATTGCACACAGAGATGTTTAAAGTGGTGATAATGCTGCCAAATCCCATATGCTCAGAGCATCAAGCTGCTGTGTTCTTCTCTCCTCTGTTTTCTATATCAAATCCCCAGGAGAGGCTTTGAGGCACAACTCCAGAGTATTGATTGTTCAAAGGGAAAATGGATGTAGTTTTGTTTCATTTATGATATCAGTAAAATATTTCATTCCTCTGCTGACAATAAGTATCTTATTTTCAATGGCACACTGACATTATGTAATTTAAATTAAAGCAAAATTGCCAGGAGTGTTCAAAAATCACTTGGAAAGAGAAGTGTGTGGGTACAAATAATCACATGGAGAGTCACTTTGGATTAGATGGAAAAATGAAGTTTTTTTACAATGAATCTGTTAAAAATAAGGCACAGGCTGCCCAGAGAAGCTGTGGCTGCCTCATCCCTGGAAGTGTCCACAGTCAGGCTGGAATTTGGCTTTGGRGCACCCTGAGATAGTGGAAGGTGTCCCTGCCCATTKYAGGGGGTGGAACAGCCTGGCCTTGAACAATTCCAGGGATGGGACAGCCACGACTTAGGTACAGATTGCCCCATAATAGAATATTGAGTTAAACAAAATCCCCTTTTTCACAGCAGCACTGAGTTTAACAGGCTTCTTCAGAAGTCTTCTCAAAGTCTAAATTCTATTTACGTTGGAAAATCACCCACAGAGASCTCAGGGTGATCAGAACCCTGGTTTCCTAACAGGAAAATCAGGCACTTTATTGTAATTTTTATAATGGGCTTTCTAGTGCGTATTTCAAATCAGTCTTGTTTAGAAATTAAAGGTATTTTTGCTAAAGTGTTCTTGCTTCAAATGCTTTGTAAGATAACTGAGCAAATCTTGCATTTCACCCTGAAAATCAGGAAATAGCTCCATAAATGCAACCTTGAGGCTTTTGGATGGGATTCTGAAGTCTGATTTATGCTAACACACGCTAGTAAATAACATAAATTGTCTGTTATTTGCTAAAGAGAAAAACACCAATTGTAAAGCTTTTTTTTTTTTTTAAGATAATTGGTTTTACCTTTAAAAAGGCAAATGCTTGAGAAGGGCAAGTACCAAGGGAGTAGCACGGAGCTGTTCCAGGGGAGGTTTGGGTTGGAGATCAGGAAAGGCTCTTCCCCCAGAGGGTGCTGGCACTGCCCAGGCTCCCCAGGGAACGGGCACAGCCCCAGGCTGCCAGAGCTCCAGGAGTGTATGGACACTGCTCCAGGAGTGTATGGACACTGCTCCAGGAGTGTATGCTCCAGGAGTGTATGGACACTGCTCCAGGAGTGTATGCTCCAGGAGTGTATGGACACTGCTCCAGGAGTGTATGGACACTGCTCCAGGAGTGTATGGACACTGCTCCTGGGGATGCCCAGGCTGGCACTGCTGGGGTGTCTGTGCCCTTCTGGAGACTCTGTGTCCCCTCCTGCTGCCCTGTCTGGGTGAGTGCTGTGCCCTGGGGTTGGGGGTGGCTCTGGCATGGGCTCTCACCAGGCTCTCCCTCTGCTCTCCTTTCCAGACCAGCCTGGCTCACAGGCTCGTCAACCGCGAGGGCTCTGTCACGCAGCTCCCGCTCTACACCTCGCCCTCCCTGCCCAACATCACCCTGGGACTGCCTGCCACCGGGCCCTCCAGCGTGAGTGGGGCGGGCTCAGGGGCTGGGGTGGCTGGCATCAGCCTCTGGGGTGGCTGGGATCAGCCCCTGGGATGGCACTGGGGCAGGGATCAGGGGCTGGGATGGCTGGCATCTGCCTCTGGGGTGGCAGAGATCAGCCTCTGGGATGGCACTGGGGCTGGGATCAGCCTCTGGGCTGTCAGTGGGGCTAGGATAGCCTTTGGGATGTCAGTGGGGCTGGGATCAGCCCCTGGGCTGTCACAGGGCTGGGATCAGCCCCTGGGCTGTCTCCTAACCCCCGTGGCTGTGCGTTTGCAGGCGGGCCAAGCGCAGCAGGACGCAGAGAGGCTCGCAATCCCAGCCTTACAGCAGCGGATCTCCTTATTCCCTGGCACTCACCTCACTCCCTACCTGAGCACTACAACGTTGGAGAGGGATGGGGGAACTGCACACAACCCTCTCCTGCAGCACATGGTCCTACTGGAGCAGCCAACTGCACAAACGCCCCTGGTCACAGGTGAGCGCTCCAGGGGCAGCACTGGGGCACCTGGAAAAGAGAGGAAACCAGCAGGGATCTGCTGGGCTGTTGTCAAGGCAGCCTCTAGGTCCTGSACCACCTGTACACCCTGCAGGTGGAACATAAAACCTTGGTTTATTGATTCATTGATTAGTGGTGATTTTTCCAAAATTGGATTTCCCACCTCATTTTGGTGAGATGAAAATAMATGCTGTTATTCCATCAGGTCAGCAAAGGTTGGTTGGTAAAAGTTGAGAACTCTGTTTGTTTAGAATTCTGAGCAGTTCATATCAAAGTTAGGACAAAAACCATTGCATCTTAACAACTCCTGTTTTCTGTAGATGGTTTCTATTCCATGAAAATACAAAAGGTTAAAATCACAGGTTAAAACACTTCCTTAGAATTCCTTAGAAAATTAAAATTTTCCTTAGAAAATCAAAGGTTAGAACGCTTCCTTTCCATCAYTAATATAAACAGCAGAGCTGTGGCCCAGGCAGCTGCCTGCCAGCAGATTGTATTTGTTTGTGTGTGCATTCCCTTTGCAGGATGTTAATTGCCCTGAGTCACTCCCGGTGCTGTGCTTTCAGAATGAGCTACCTGTGGGAAGGCCTGTAGCTATAAATAAGCTGGATTCAAAGCAATAATTCCCACTGGGATGCGTTCCTGGCTTCCTGTGTGTGGTGCTGGGACAAAGGATGTTCTGCCTCAGTTCCTGACGTGTTGGTTTTCCTCCCCTTCCTTCCATTTTTGTTGGAAGTTCCTGGGAGGTGTCAGCCAGCTCATGGCTGGTTGTACATCCAAACCCCAGGAACATCCACGGGGTTGGGATAAGCTTGGGAGCACTCAGATATGGGGAGGCTGCTGCAGAGAGGTGTGGTGTTTGCTTCCCTCAGTTTCCAGCATACTGTGTTTGCTTCCAAGCAAATTCCTTCTACTCCACCTGCTCTGTGTGGAGTACAACGTGTTACAGCCCAGCACTCAGGAGAGAGAGTCAGCACAGGGAAGCAAGGACAAACACACGTTCCAGAGGCAGCAGCTGACAGGCAGCGAGCTCACACGTGCTCCCCAAAGCCTTGAGTGCACCGGCTGCCAAGCTGCAGCTAATACTTGGAAACTCCTTGGAAATAAAGTGGAGTTTATTAGGATTCTGCTGGAGAGCCTTGAGCTCTGGAGATGGTCCCCTGACAGCTGCAGAATTAGCTGTGAGGGCTCTCTCTGGGCTGGAAGGTAGACATGGACAGTTTGGGAAGCTGGACTAGAATTCCTTAGCTGTGCCATTCCTCTTGGGAGTGGTTACTCAGGGTAGTATCCTCCGTGCTATGGTACATGTCCTGATGTTCCTYATTCCTGATGGAGCATACTCAGGGYTTGGAGCAGCCTGGGATAGTGGAAGGTGTCCCTGCCCATGGGAGRGGGTGGAATGACATGAGTTTTAAGGTCCCTCCCAAGCCCAGCTGTTCCAGGGTTCTGTGAACATGGTGTCTCCTGGAAAGCTTTCCCAGGAGCACCTTGGCCATTGCCTTGGAGGAAGGTAGTCTTCCAAAATATCCTCTGCAGGTTCTGCTGTCTGATTGGAACTTTTGGGAGGAGGAGCTGTGCTCTCAGGGAAAAGGAACACACCTTTCCCGATGATCTGTGTGTTCATACGCAGACCTGTGTGTGTGCACACCGACACCTGCAGGAACATGCATTTATAAAATCAAATAGCCTTGCACATGATCCCTTGCAGAAAAAGCAGAGTGGGAGAAGCTCTGGAAGTCTACCAAGAAAAGAGGCTCTCCCATGAGTCAGCTGCTTCCACGAGGGCAGTTCTGGAATGGGTGGGAAAGGAGGTCACATCCTGGGACACAAGTGCCAAGGTGTTTATAATGCTCAGGATCCAGCTGGCTGCAGACTTCTGGGCAGCTTCTCCCTCTCCTAAACCAAAGCCTGAGGAGAGCAGAGGGCCTCTTGCCCAGAGGTGACTGCAGCCCTAGCCATGCTAGGGAGGCAGCTGGTTCGTGCAGCTTGAATTGAACCTGGGATCAGTCCCTAAACCAGGGTGAGCTGGGAGGTTTAAACTGCAGACCAGTGTAGCGACAGAAAGGTCAGTAAGGTTTCAAGAAAAGAGATGTTTCCAGAGGGTCTCTGAGTCACCAAGCAGAGACAGAACTCAAACCAAGCAAAGCATTGCTGTGTGCAGCGGTGATTAATTTACCTGCTCTCTCTCAAGGCAGCTCCAGCTGTAGATGGCGAGGTGGCTGGGTTTGACGTGGTRTCACTGTCACCGTCAGCGTTACTCAACAGCCGTTTTCTCCCTTCCTTTCTTCTTCCTTTTGTTTCTCCTCTGCTGCTTTTTCCTCCATATTATCTTCAGACTGGTATCTTTCAGGACTGCCCCTGCACGCACAGCCCCTGGTGGGTGGAGACAGGGTCTCCCCTTCGATCCACAAGCTGCGGCAGCACCGCCCGCTGGGGCGCACCCAGTCTGCTCCCCTGCCCCAGAACGCCCAGGCCCTCCAGCAGCTGGTCATCCAGCAGCAGCACCAGCAGTTCCTGGAGAAACACAAACAGCAATTCCAGCAGCAGCAGCTGCACATCAACAAGGTGGGCACAGAGCTTTCATTGCCTTTTTTCCTCCACAGYAGCCTCAAGTGTGCGATTTCGGGGTCTCTGGTGCAGGTGGGCTCTACCTCCAACATCCCTGGGACTCCCATCCCTGGGCCTCTCTCTGGCATGACAGCACCAGCATGTATTTGTGAGGGAAGTTACTCAGATACACTGGAACATTTGCTGAAAGGCTGAGAGACTTAAGGGCATTCACCTGCAGAAGAGAAGGCTCCAGGGAAAGCTCAGAGCCACTTGCAGGGCCTAAAGGGGCTCCAGGAGAGCTGGAGAGGGACTGGGAACATGGGATGGAGGGACAGGACACAGGAAATGGCTTCCCACTGCCAGAGGGCAGGGATGGATGGGATATTGGGAAGGAATTGTTCCCTGGAAGTGTCCCAGGCCAGGCTGGATGGGCCTTGGAGCAGTCTGGGATAGTGGCAGGTGTCCCTGCCATGGCAGGGGGTAGAACTGCATCATCTCTAAGATCCCACCCAGACTATTCTGGGTTTTGTTCTGGTTTGAGGCTTTCTAAACCCTCCTCCCAAGGAGTTCCAGTGAAGACTCTTTTTAGGACAGCAGCAATTCCAGCAGCAGGTCTGGGCTCAGGACAAGCCCGTGGCAGGCGGCCGTTCAGATCGCTGCTGTTCCATTTACAGCAGAGGTTCCTGCAAATATTTCCACCGTTCCAGTCCTGTGAGAAAACACAACTGCCAAGGGCTGGATCAAAGGGTGGAAGAAGCCACAACCCCCCCCCCACCACCCACACCACCCCCAAACCYTTGTTTGTGGGCCGGGCTGAGGCAGGATGGTTACACAAGGCACTGACGTCAATGCTGTCCTCCTGGAGCGCTGCCACCGCGGGTGCCAGCCCTGGCCCCGGCTCAGCCCTGCACACGGGGCCTGGGGAACTGCTGCTCCACAGGGATCCCATTTCCTCCCTCTCCAAACACTCCMTGGGACCAGGGCCATGGGGTGTGGGGCAGGGAGTTGGGGTTCTTTGTTCAGGGAAGTTGTCAGCTGGAGGGATTTTTTGCGTGAAGGGTTTTAAAGCTTTTCCAAAGCCTTGGATGTGACGTATCCACTGAGCTCATTCAGACTTTCTCCTGGACCTCCCAGGAGCTGGAGAGCCACTGGAGCACTCTGACTTCCAGCTTTGTCCATCTCTCTCCACAGCAGAGAGGGTTTAATTAAACTGATTTCCTTGTGTTTGATTTATAGGAGTCATGAGTTAAAATCACTTCAKTGCTAGTGCTGCGTGCGTGTGGCAGATTTATCCCATGGGATAGCATCCAAGTGCTGACATGGGAAAAGACTTTTCCCAGATTGGGGATATTTTAGGACCCTTGTGTGTGTAGGAGAGTTAAGGGCAGGACTAAAAATAAAATAAAAGATTATTTAATTTTTAACAGGACTGCTAGCGCTGCCTGTTAATTTTTTTTATTTGTGGATTTCCCGTAAATAATACTCCTGAAGTATTTTATATATTTATATACTCATAAATCAGGCTTTTCTTAATTCCATGTGATTTTCCAAATGTTGAGAGTTTGGCCCTAAATGTTCCCTGTTAGGTGTCTGCAGCAGATGAAATTTTTGAGGGGACTGCAGCCAAAACAAGTCTTGCTGTTTCCAGGAAGGCAACTAAGGAAAAACGTGTTGTTTTACATGAAAATATTTAGAATAATCATCTGAGTAGCTGTGGCTGCCCCTGGATCCCTGGAATTGTCCCAGGCCAGGCTGGAYGRGGCTTGGAGCAACCTRGGAGAGTGGAAGGTGTCCCTGCCCCTGGCAGGGKTGGAATGGGATGAGCTTTAGGATCCCTTCTAACCCAGACCATTCTGTGATTCTCATTGAGCTGRTATTGCACCATCAGCCCTGTGCTTCTGTTTCCCACCTTTTTTGCATGTTTAATGTTTGACAGGGAAGTGCCAGGGGAGGTTTAGGTTGGAAAAGATCAGAAAAAATTTCTGCATTGAAAGGGTGCTCAGGCAGTGGCACAGGCTGCCCAGGCAGTGGGGGAGTCACCATCCCTGGAAGTGTTCAGACAACCTGTGGATGTGGCACCTGGGGACGGGGTTTGGSCTGGGTTTGGCAGTGCTGGGAGAGCAGTTGGACTCGATTGTGTGAGAGGGCTTTTCAAACCTTAAGGGTTCTGTGCTTTGTAATATCAGAAGTTTTGCTCCAAGCCCCATCCAGCCTTGCAGGTGGGTTGTTCCCTCTCCTCCAAGCACAAAAGCTCCACAGTCTCCTGGTCCTTCCAGCTATAGGATTGAGGCTGCCTCAGACAGTTGCTTTTCCCCTGCTGTTGCATCACTTCAGGGAAAAAAAAAAATCAGATCAAGAGATTTCTGTAGGTTTTGGCTGCTGCAGAAGGCTCTGCCAGGTACTCTGGTGCCCAAGTCAGCCTCTCCCCATCATCCCTTATCATCTCTTGTTTCTCCTTAATCCATAAAAGTTAAAGATCAGAGCCCAAAGAGAACATGGGAAGAGCCATGTCGAGTTGAATGAGTTCAGTCTTTTTCCTGTGTTTTACTCATTCTCATCAAAGCTGTGTCTCCAGCTGTCCAGGAGTTGTTCTGTTTCTTCCTTGAGTTCATCCTTCACCTCCAGAGGGAGGAAAGGAAGGGTTCTGCTGGCTTCTGCACATCCTGGCATGGTCAGGAGCTGACGTCCTCCTTTGCTTCCTTTGCTTCCTGGCTCCTCTCTTCCTCTGGCTTTCTGACCCTTGGTGCCACTGCACCGATGGGGATCAGGGTCCCATCCAGCCCAAACCRTTCTGGGATTCCRTGGTTTGTCTGCTGGAGACTCCTCATTGATCTCTGATCTGTAAATAGATGTCTCTGACCTGTTGGTAGGACCTTCAAGGTCTTCAGTGTCCCAGGAATTTGCCACTGTGGAGAAAGGTGTCCTGGGGAGGATGGTATGGAGTGATGGGCATGGYGATGCTCAGAGGTTGGATTTGATGGTCTTGGAGGTCTTCTCCATCCTTAATGATCCTGTGGTTCTATTTCTCACATCTACTGGACAAATCCAGTGCTAACTGAAATGTCAGTAGTGAAAAATGCAGCTTTTTTKCCCCTCATGAAATGTTCCACAGAAAGAAATGATGAACTCTTTGGTTTCCCCTGTATTTATGACCTGACTTTGCTGTGTGGTTTTGTTTTGCTGTGGTGCTTTTTAGTTCTTTTGTTTTGGTTTTCTTTTTCTGATTCTTGGTTTTGGGGGTTATTTTTTTGTTTTTTGGGGTTTTTTTTGGTTGGTTGTTATTGTTGTGTTTTGGTGGGGTTTTTTTGTTTGTTTGTTTGGTTTTTGTTTGGTTTGTTTTTTGAGTTTTTTTTTTTTTAATTTCTGTTCTTTGTATTTCAAAGCTGTGGAGGAGAAATCTTGCCAGCTGCATGGAGCCTTTTAAAAATGCTCGTGACTAGAGAGCTGTAATTTATTCTGGAGTGAAGTCGTCTGCCCGGGGCTGGAGAGGCAGTGCCTTTACCAGAGGTTTATGGTGGCAGCTTGTGACAGCCAGAGGCCACTGGGTATGAAAACAGAGGAGTAACCTCGTGGCAAAGGAAGCCAGACAGCTAATTAAGGGATGGAGRGGTTATTTATGGTGCTTTGTGCTTACTATTTCAGAAATATTTACAAGCATTCTCAGTGCTACCATTCCAGCCAGCCCCTCRCACTTTTATTCCCTTGGATTTTACGTTGCTTGAGCACATGCTCGTACAACTGCACAAATGGAAGAGTTGTAGGGAGTTTGGATGGGCCTGGCATGCAGATACTGAGTGKTTTATGTGGAATTTGTTGGTAAGAAAGTGTCTTCTCTGCAAAGTCTTCCTTTGAGGATGGGGTTGCAACAACAATTCAGAATGTCTGAAATGTCCTTGCCATCGACCTCTTGGTCTTCTCAGCCTTCACCCTGGCTGTCATTTAATTCTTACATTTTTAAGGACTAGAAATAATTTAAAACTTCCAGGGAACTACACTGCCTCTCATTCCCATTAGGTATGGCAGTGGCACTGTAAGTTATTTTTCCCAGCAATTACCTCGTGCAGTTCAGAAGTTCAAAAGGCATTAAGTTCAAAAGCTTGAGACCTTCGATCCAAGCAGGGAAAAAAAAAAAACAAGCAGCAGATGGTTTATGATAATTTAATTATCTTTAACACAGATAATATTCATCAAGCCTAAGAGGGCTTAAAGAAAATTGGTAGAACTTTTAGCTTAATGTGGTTTGGTTATTCAGTGTGTGTTATAAGGAATTAAACTGAGGGGGGCAGGGGAACCTCACAATAGTCCTTGAGGGGTTTTGATCCTTGAATCTTTGCAGGGACCTCCTGAGGTCACTGAGGGCAATGTCCCTCCTCCAACAGGTTGCCCAAGGATCTCCAAGGATGGAGATTGCAGGACCTCTATGAAGAACCTGTTCAAGTGTTTGACCRACCTCACAGGAAAAAAAAAAGGAATTTTATGGGTTTTAATTTGTGCCCATGGCCTCCTGTCCCATCACTTGTGAGTGCAACCTATGAGAGTCCCATGGACTTAAGGATGTCCAGGTCTTTTGAGTGGTAATTCCTTCACCAAGGGAAGTTCTCCTTGTTCGAGACTTTTCCTCTGGTGTCAGAGTCCTGGCATTCCTGAAGGATTGTCTTGAATAAGGCATTAATTCTATCTCATGTGCCAACAGGTGCCTTCCCTCATCCAGCAGGGGCACCAGGATTGCCTTAGCCTTCCTCTTTTCTTTCTTCATGTCCCTTGCCAGATTCACCTCCATTCCTGCCCCTCTGCCTTGCTTAGGTTATATGGCAGAGCCTTCTTTCCTGCTTTTGGGGGGGAGAAAGGCTTAGTTCCACATTGGAGCCACTGTTCTTCAAAGAGCAAGTTACTGACAAATAGTCCCTCCTCCTGCATGTGTTCAAAAACCATGTTTTGATTTAGCTTTATTAGATTTAAAATCAATATTGCTTACCCATACCGATGACCTAATCCTCATTAAACCTTGCCCTGACAACTTTTCAAAGTGCAGCAGTTTCTTTAGAAGCCTGTGAAACAGGGGCAGCCTGAGCTCTTTGAAAGGGAGGAAATGGATTGGTTTTCCTACTCTGGAGTTGAAAACAGGTCACATTTGGGGTTTTTTTTATATCCCAAATAAAAATTGTAAGCAGTCTGAGACAGAGAACTGTGAATTTTATCTTGCCAAAGAACTTACAAAAAGCCTGAGTGAATTACAGTGAAAATTAAATTGTTCCTTTAGGTTTAGGAGCTCCTTTCTGAGACGTTTACTGTGTCTGCTTAGGAAGGTCAGGTTAGAACAATGCTGCTCTTGAGGTTTGCTCTCAGCTGCATGTCCTGAGTTCCCTCTTAACCAGCTCCATAAGAGTACAGATTTTCAAGTAATCATCATTTCAGCCTTAGAGAAAAAATTCAGGGAGTGATCCGAGGTGATGTTGAGCAAACAGGCAGCAAAAGCCCTGTTGGAGGGTTTGTGTCCCCCGTATTCTTTCAGAATTTAATTGCCAGACATCTCGATGGCTGCTCTGTGGGTTTGTGAATGGAGTAGCATCTGGAGGCGTGCAGGAACAAGAGGCTCTTATTCCTTCAGAGAGAGGATGAAGTGGAAAACAAGGGGGTGTCATCCCTCGGGACAAGGGATTTCGGAGCCCTCRATGCCAGGGTTACCCAGACCTTAACACACAACGACTCAGAGCTGCTCCTTCCCRCCAGCCTGGAGAGCAGAGCGAGCTTTCCCCACGCTGGGAGGCAGCTCTGATGAGTTTGTGCTTCTTTCAGATCATCTCCAAGCCCGCCGAGCCGGCGCGGCAGCACGAGAGCCACCCCGAGGAGACGGAGGAGGAGCTGCGCGAGCACCAGGCGCTGCTGGAGGAGCCCTACGGCGAGCGGGCCGCGGGCCACAAGGAGCCCCCGGCGCTGGCCAGCCTGGTGCAGGTCAAACAGGAGCCCATCGAGAGCGACGAGGAGGAGGCAGAGCCCCAGCAGGAGCTGGAGGCCGGCCAGAGGCAGGCGGAGCAGGAGCTGCTCTTCCGCCAGGTCTGGCGCTTGCGGGGTTGGGAGACGCAGGCTTGGCTTGGAAGTCACCTCGTGCTGCTCTGAGGGGAAACAGCTCCTGAGGGCTGGCTGGTTACAGGAACCCCATGTAAAATTACAGCTGATTCCTTCCCTGGAGTCACCTACCAGGAGGGCTGGCTGGTTACAGCAACCCCATGTAAATTCAAGTGATTCCTTCTCTGGAGTCACCCACCAAGAGTAGGTGGTTACAGGAACCTCATGTAAAATCAACTGATTCCTTCTCTGGAGTGACCTACCAGGAGGGCTGGCTGGTTACAGGAATCCTGTGAAAAATCAGGTGATTCCTTCTCTGGAGTCACCTACCAGGAACCCCGTGTAAAATCAGGTGGTTCCTTCCCTGGAGTCACCCACCAGGAGTAGGTGGTTACAGGAACCCCATGTAAAATTACGGCTGATTCCTTCCCTGGAGTCACCTACCAGGAGGGCTGGCTGGTTACAGGAACCCCATGTAAATTCAAGTGATTCCTTCTCTGGAGTCACCCACCAAGAGTAGGTGGTTACAGGAACCCCATGTAAAATCAACTGATTCCTTCTCTGGAGTGACCTACCAGGAGGGCTGGCTGGTTACAGGAATCCTGTGAAAAATCAGGTGATTCCTTCTCTGGAGTCACCTACCAGGAACCCCRTGTAAAATCAGGTGRTTCCTTCCCTGGAGTCACMCACCAGGAGTAGGTGGTTACAGGAGCCCCATGTAAATTCAAGTGATTCCTTCCCTGGAGTCACCCACAGGAGAATTGGCTGGTTACAGGAATCCTGTGAAAAATCAGGTGGTTCCTTCCCTGGAGTCACCTACCAGGAGGGTTGGCTGGTTACAGGAACCCCATGTAAAATCAGCTGATTCCTTCCCTGGAGTCACCTACCAGCTGGCAAACCCTGGGAGGAGAGTGTGGATCACCTGCACAAAACACAGTCATGGTGTTTACTGAGCCACTGAAACACTTCCCTGGTTTCTTTGGGAAGATAAAGTGTATCCTGACGTTTCTGAGCACTAGCCACCACCAGCAGGAGACTCTTATTTTGGTTTAATGATTTAAAACTAATTTCTCCAGAGAAAGACTGTGGTGGTGTTTGCAGGGGTCCCAGGATGAGGGAAGAGATGAGAATGTTGACTCCATGTTTCATAAGGCTGATTTATTATTTTATGATATATATTATATTAAAACTATACTAAAAGAATAGAAGAAGGGATTTCACCAGAAGGCTAGCTAAGAATAGAAAAAGAATGATAACAAAGGCTTGTGACTGACTGAGACAGTCCAGACAGCTGGGCTGTGATTGGCCATTAATTAGAAACAACCACATGAGACCAATCACAGCTCCACCTGTTGCATTCCACAGCAGCAGATAACCATTGTTTACATTGTGTTCCTGAGGCCTCTCAGCTTCTCAGGAGAAAGAATCCTAAGGAAAGAATTTTTCATAAAACATGTCTGTGACAAAAGATTGCACATAAGGGAACAGGGGACAAGTGGAGGATGTTCCTGCATCAGAATTAGAGATCCYGGAGCCTCCAGCCAGGCTCACTTTTGAGGGAAAACACCCGAGGGTTGTGGATTGCAGGTGATAAATCCAATAACAAGGGAGCACAGTGTGATGGAGCTGGTCCATCTCCTCCAGGAATGTCAGTGGCATGTTGCTCAGGAGCTACATTTGCCCAGGAAAGCTGTGGCCACCTCATCCTTGGAAGTGTCCAAGGCCAGGTTGGATGRGGCTTGGAGCAGCCTGGGATAGGGGAGGGTGTCCCTGCCCATGGCAGARATGAGCTTTAAGGCCCAAACCATCCTGGGATTTTCTAATTCTGTGTTGGTGATGATGGACCATTACCAGYGATACCATTGCTCTGAAGGTGAAGCCTCTCCACCTTAACCCTGAATCCACGGTCACAGAAATCTTTAAAATAGCATCTCCTTTGCAACTGTTTTGCCTCAGAGCAGGAGGGAGTTCATAGAGGGAATGGGATGGAGCAGCCATCCCTTCTGCCCAGGAGCCTGTCCAGCTGATGGTGTGGCTGCAGAGAGAACCAGCTCAGTGCAGAGCTCCCTGTCCAGCCTGGGATCCTGCTGAGTGGGACTCGTTCCATGGCCTGGACTGTTGCACTGTTAAACGTCCCAGAGCAGTGGGTTGGGAGCACAGGGGGAGGAAGAGGAGGGAGCTGTGGGGGAGGATGGAGCTGCCCCTGGCAGTGACCCTGTCAGTGTGCACCAGCTCAGGCTGGGGCTCCGTGCGTTGTGCCTGTCTGAAATGTCACRTCTTCCTTGGCTGCACGCGAGGGAAAGGAGTCCAGGCCTGAGAGCCTTCACAAACCCTTTTGGGAAGGCCCTTTCAGCATCTGCCTGCTTCTCTCACCCACAGCAAGCCCTGCTCCTGGAGCAGCAGAGGATTCACCAGCTGAGGAACTACCAGGCGTCGCTGGAGGCGGCCGGCATGCCCGTGTCCTTCGGGGGGCACCGGCCCCTGTCCCGGGCACAGTCCTCCCCTGCCTCAGCCACCTTCCCCATGTCCGTGCAGGAGCCTCCCACTAAGCCAAGGTTCACAACAGGTGAGCTTTTTGGGGGCTCTGGGCTTGGGGGAGYTCTGCTCACTGGTTTGTTTTACACTGAGCTGTTCTGTGAGGGCACGGAAAACAGGGAATGCCTTTAGGCTGGGATATGGGAAGGAAATCCTTCCCTGTGAGCGTGGTAAGGTTGCCCAGAACACCTGTGGCAGCCCCATCCCTGGAAGTGTCCAAGGCCAGGGCTTGGAGTCCCCTTGGGTAGTGGAAGGTGTCCCTCATACCCACGAGGTGAGCTTTAAGGTCTCTTCCAACCCAAACCATTCCATGGAGATGATTCTATGATTTTATTTCCCCGTCCCTGCAAATCCGTTAGCGTGGGCTCTGCATCTCAGCCCGTTTGGGTACTCCATAACATCCTGCCTTCCTCGAGGAGCTCACTGAGTCATCCCTCTTGTCCTGCTTGGCCCTTCCTCTGAGCTAAAATACCCTGCACACACACACAGCAGCAGCAGAGCAAAAATACCCTGCACACACACATACACACAGAGCAGCAGCACAGCCCTGGAGCTGTGTCTCAGGCACACAGAGTGAGTCCCAGAGCTGATTGAGAGGCAAGGCAGGGAGAGCCAGTGCTCCTCAAGGACAGAGTGCCAAATGCAGTGCTGCCTCTGTTTCCTCCACCTTCTCCAGTCCCTCCATAATCTCATGCCATCAGTGATCTACTCAGGGCTCCCTGCCAGCCTCCCCTCCTCCTGTCACACAGGAGGTTGTGCCTGCAGGTGAGCTGGTGACTTCAACTTGTCTTGGGGAGACAGACAGACCAAAGGGTGTTTGCTTACATGTGGAGGAAAATGATGAGTGCAACCCTGTGTTTGTCTGGTGGAAAGCACAAGTGCAAAGTAGGTATTGATCCCCATCCCTTGGAAGTGTTTACAGCCAGGATGGAGCAGCCAAGGTGTCCCTGCCCATGGCAGGRGTGGAACAAGATGGGCTTTAARGTCCCTCCCAGCCCAAATCACCCTGGGATTCTGGGATCTCCCCACCAAGATTTAAAGCAAAAAAACTTCATTGTTCTTCCTGTATCCTGACAGCCAACTTTTCTACTCCAGAATCCTTTCTGCTTCCTCAGTGCCCTTAGYAACAGCTGAAAGTTGAATTTCCATGCCACTCCTCAAGCCCTGTGCTGGGTGATCAGGACTGATTTCAAAGTCCGCCTTCTTCCCCAAATGTCAGGCTCTTACTTTGTGAATGARCAGTTTGCAACGTGATGTGTTCCCTGGGGAAAGGAATAGGAAAGGGGGGGGAATCCACAACGCCCAARTAAGAGCGACTCATGATGTTATTTCCCTTTCACTTCTGCTTTTATTCCATTTTTAACCCACACTTYTTGCATCACTCGGCTCAGTGCTGTGAATCGGGTTTATTTTCAGGCCCTGGTGGTGTAGTAATAGTGGCATGTTCAGTGTTCCTCAGCTCCTGGCTGCAGGCAGGGTGGGAAGCATGTGCTGGCAGTTCTGGAAAAACCCAGGGAATGGCTCAAGTTTTGCAAATCAGCCCTTTAAAGTCCCAATTTGCTGTTAACATTTAACCCAGAATTTCAGCAGAACTGCATTTCAAATGCCGTCGGTTCTGGCCAGATTAAAAGATTTTTGCTTTTGCCAATGGTGCAAAGAAAAGTCCCCTGGCTCAGGGTCAGAGCAGATGAAATTTGAGCTTCTAATATACTTAACCCCAAACCTTGGGGTTTTCTTTAAAAACAAGGAAGCCTGGCCCTGCTTGAAGGGATTATTCATTCCTTCTCTTGCTTCCCTCCTCCTCCTCTGCCGGTATTGAAGCTGCCCAATCAATCACATGCAAGACTCTGAACATAGAAATAAATAACATTTCCTAGCAGAGGATCTGTGTTTGACTCAGATCTGTGCCTCTGAATTTCATTCAAAATTGTAGGCAGCAGTAAGAGTGCAGATTTGGGAGCTGTGCTGCTTGGAAAAGATGCTTTTTGGTACTAGRATTTATTTTCCTTGGAGGCAGGGTTCAAAAAACTAAAAAAGTGGCTTAAAATAAGGGGTGGAATATCTGCTTYTATCCAGCACTGCACAGAGTGATGAGGTGCAGAATGCTTCAGGTAGCTCACCTGTAAAATACCATTTCCACAACATTTATCCTCATTAAGATTCCAAAGGCTTGACTTTTCTTTTTCCTTCAATGTCTCCTTGTATGCTGGGTGAATGGAGAAGGAAAAACACAATAAAATCAGGCATTCACAGGTATTAATTAAGGTGCAAAGCATAAAGGTAAGGCCTCTGTACTAGTCCTAAAACTAGTCCTAGGTCTAGTTTAATTAACCTGCACTGTCTGCGTAGGAGAAGCAGGGGACAAGAGCCCACTGCCATGGGCATGGGAGCAGGAGAAAGGGGAGGAAAGGCATTTCAGCTGCTGAGCATGTGTGAGTTAAATTGCCTCATGTTTTGTTGGAGTTATCCACGGTGGCGTGTCGGAGATTGTGTTTCTGGAGGTGGATGCTAAAGCTTAATCACCGGGATTGAGCCATTCTGTGCAAGGCAGGAAATTAAAATCTTGGGTGTTTTTCAAAAGCAAGCAGTGCTGAAGTGCATCAGGCTTCTTTTTCCTGAGCAAAATCCATCTGGCTGATAAGTGCTTTGGAGGCTGATCCTGAGGCAGAGGAATGAGGGTTGGAATTGGTGTGAGGGTTTGGTGAGAGGGCTGCAGGAAGCAGACATCATTGCATGGCCCTCATTAAGGCAACCGTGATCGCTCTGCATGGGAACGCGGCCCTTGAGAGAGCAGCCATTGTCCAGCAGACAAAGGAATTGTTCCTCCTTTTCATGTTTGGGATATTATACAGAAATAATCCAGAGAGCTGGGGCTCTCCCTGGACTGAGTTAGCTGCAGACAGCTGGAAGTCCTGGGGTTGATGTGTATTTGATTTTCCCATCTCTCTCGGTGACCAGCACCTGAGACTTCAAAGGTCTGGGGCAAAGAGCCGCATCCTGCAGCCCTTAAACATGATGTCCATTACTCCACATCAGAGGACGAGCTGTGCCCTTCCTGGATCCTTGCAGCCATCAGTTTGATGTCCTGAAGCATGACATTTAATTTTCCTTCCTCCCAGAAAGCAGGTCCTTGAACTCKCCCTCTCTAGCTCCTGCAGCCCCTGTGACTTTAATGAACACTCGTGCCTGCCCTGTTCTATGCACTTGAATAAGGATCCTCAGGTTAGGCCATTAATTTGCATAGCTCCAATTATCCAGTCTCTGATCTCCTGCAAAAATGGGTCCACAAATTATTCTGATGTTCTGCATTAAAGGGTTTTTCCTTTCTGATGAAGGCATTTATTCTCTCCTGTGCAGAGCAATATAATTATCTGAACCTCAGATCATATGTTTGTTCTGCCAAGAAAAGCCAGTTGGTTTTGCTTTAGTGCTGACCTTTAAAAATTATTGTTCTTATGTCTGAAAAGAGTCTTGCTTCCAGCACCACTTCAATTAACTTGTAACAGCCAGTGGAGTTTTGTATTTTGAGCTTAAATTGCYGAGCTTCCCTTTGTGTGTGTGTGTGTCTGCAGCTCAGTGTCCCCAGCCACAGGAAGGAACTGGGAACAGCTCCCTTTTTAACTGGGCTGGTTTCTAGGAAAGAGAAATGATGAGTGGTTGACGCTGCTGTTATCAGTGAAGCCCTGGGAAAGGAGGAACCACTGATAAACCAAGGTCTGTGAGCACCAGGTTGGGGTGGGATAGATTCCTTGAGTGGCTTGGGTTGGAAGGGACCTTGRAGATGATCCAGTTCCATGGGCAGGGACTCCTCACAGCGTCCCAGGCTGCTCCAAGCCCTGTCCATCCTGGCCTTGGACACTTCCAGGGATGGGACAGGCAGGGCCTCACCATCCTCACAGGGAAGAATTTCTCCTATGAATTCAGTCTAAATTTCTTTAAGACCTTGCACTAGCTGAGTTAAACTCAGACTGGGGTGAAAGCTTTCCTCAGGTGAATTSYGAGCTTGCCTTGGCCCAGCAGCTCCTGGTGCTGTTTGATGCTGTGAATCAAACACAGGAGACCTTGGGAGAGCTTTGCAGCACAACCTCCTCCAGGTGAACTTGGGCTGACCCGAGGGCAGCCAATTACCAGGGCTCTGTTCTCTGCCTGGAACCCATCCTGGTTTGGCTTTTGGGGGTGTTTTTTCCCTCTGCAYTCACCTACAGCAGAGTGAGGAGCTGCCAGACACCTCCCCTGAGGCTGCAGAGCTGCAAGAGCCAGAGCAGGGAGCCAGGATTCCCGGTGGCAYAGCGTGCCCACACCCAGCCAGGAGGTGGGACTGCAGCTGCAGCCAGGCCTGGGAGCCTGCAGGAGCACAGCCCCAGCTCCAGCTGCTCTCAGGGTTCCCTGGGAGCTCCCAGCTTGTGCTGTGTGTCCCTGCTGGAGCTGGGAGCATGGATCCAGCTGTGTGTGCTCACCCAGGATTCCCCCAAATGCTCTCAGCTGGGCTGCACATTCTTGGACATCAGGGGCTGGGGCTGGCTCCTGCCACTGCTGCCTTCAGAGGCTCTGGATTCTCATCTAGACCTTTGCATTCCATAGAAATAATGGAAAACCTTGGGCTGGAAAGGACCTGAAAGGTTAYTTGGTTTTAAGTCTCTGCCATGGGCAGGGACACCTTCCACAACCCAGGCTGCTCCAGCCTGGCCCCTGTGCCAGCATCTCCCAGGGAGCAACTCCTARTTCCCAACATCCCATCCAGCCCTGCCCTCTGGCASTGGGARCCATTYCCWGTGTCCWGTCCCTCCATGCCTTGTCCCCAGTCCCTCTCCAGCTCTCCTGGAGCCTCTTTAGGGGCTCTGAGCTCTGCYYGGAGCCTTCTCCTCTCCAGGTGAGCACCCCCAGCTCTCCCAGYTGAGGGGCTCCAGCCCTTGGACCAACTTTCACACAGATGCTTCCTGCAAGAAACCCTTTTCTTGGGGAAAAAARCCCAAACCAACCACTTCTATTCTGTTTTCTGGAGCTTCCACCTGGAGGAAAGATGGATTTCAACATTTGACTTCATGTCTTCTGCTCGAGAGAAATGATTAAATGTCTTCTGTCACTGGGGAGGACCTGCTGTTGGCTATGRAATCCCAGCTTCCCCTCCAAAACCATACCCAGGCAGCTCTGGGTGTGAATCAGAGCCTCCTGTGCTGCTGTCATGCTGTGAATCCCTGGGAATTCAGGGGGATTGAGCTGCCCCARCCCCTCCTCGTTGGGCTGAACCTCCCTGCAGTTATCCCAGGACAAGGCATGGAATGTTTGTACTGATTCTAAGTGTGCATATRGGGTGATCCATGCATTTGGGAAATAATGGGAAGAAAGAGGTTTATTAACCTGCAGGGGAAAGATGTTAGCTCCTGAGAGCTTAATCTCTGGCCTGTTGGAAGTGGTGAGCTGTTGTCTTATATAGCACAAGTTCTGTTATCATTATAGTGCAAGGATTCCATACTGCCAGAGTTTTCGTGCCTCCACAATGTTTCTCATAGGCAGCTCCTCTAAGCACTGRCTATTCCTGGTCCTTGCAGCAGCCATCTGACTCCAGTCCCCACCAATCCACTCTTTTATACCACTTGTTCTTATTGGCTACAGGTGTGGCCTGTTAACATCWGGCCTGCTCCTAATCTTTAGGAATTGGTCCAACTACAACTCATTGGGGGATAAGATTACATTCTATACCACCTTCATTTACTCATCCTGTATCCCCTTACAATTCCCCCTTTTTCTTTTAACCACCGAGTTGCAGTGTTTCCAGAAGTAATACTCAAATAAATTAACATTATGACATATTTGTACACTTCATTTAGAACTAAGAGTTATACAAGTGTTCAAACAGCATATTATAGTACAGGTATCTATTTCTAAATGTTAGTTCAGTTCCATAGCTTTTCCCAGTTTACAGAGTACTTATCTTAAAGGTCTTTTACACTCATATTTAGCAAAGACCAATACCTGTAATTGATGTATTTTGCCAATAGTTTAGTACTCAAATCCTGGTTCCCCAAATCCACAGGGTTTTATGGTCAAATCCAGTTTCCCCGAATCCTTTTTCTCCCAAATCTCATCAGGGTCATCATTTGTTGTCTTACGTATCAAGAGCTCTGTTGTCATTATAGTGCAAGGATTCCATACTGCCAGAGTTTTCGTGCCTCCTCAATGTTTCTTGTAGGCAGCTCCTCTAAGCACTGACTGATCCTGGTATTTGCAGCAGCCATCTGACTCCAGTTCCCACCAATCCACTCTTTTATACCACTTGTTCTTATTGGCTACAGGCGTGGCCTGTTAACATCAGGCCTGCTCCTAATCTTTAGGAATTGGTCCAGCTGCAGCTCATTCAGGGATAAGATCACATTCTATAGCACCTTCATTTACCCATCCTGTATCCCCCTACAGTGAACTTACCAAAAAAGTTAGCAACAATACACATCAAGGCATGGTGGGGGAGGTCATAGGAAACAGGGACTCCTTGGTCCTTCTGGGTTTGATCCCAAGCCCTGGAGGTGCTTTGGCAGCTGGGGAAAAAACCCCAGATCCCATTCCTCCTGTGTGTGTCACCTCCCCCTGGCATTCCATTTCACATCTTGGTGCTGATGTTGCTTCTCCTGTCTCTTGAGGATTTCCATGGGAAGGGGAGGAGGCAGCTTTGGGTTTTCAGTCCTCTGACACAGTTTTGGCCTAGAACCGTTGACTCCACAGYGAAATACCCTTTTTTTCTCCCTCAAACTGGCAATTTTTTGGTATTTTTTTAACCCAAGAGCAATTCTGTCCCCTGTGCTGCAGGCCTTGTGTACGACACCTTGATGCTGAAGCACCAGTGCACCTGTGGAAACACCAACAGCCACCCTGAGCACGCAGGCAGGATCCAGAGCATCTGGTCCAGGCTCCAGGAGACGGGGCTGAGGGGCAAGTGTGAGGTAAGGGAAACACCAGAACAGGCCACTTGGCTGGTTTTATTAGTGTTATTAATATTATTACAACATTATTATTATTACTATTACTATTATGTTCCTGTTATGCCAAAGAAAAGAGCAAGATATGATGTAACCCTCTCATTTGTTATCCCTCACAATTATTCCAGCAAAAGCAACAGCTTTTCTGTGCTTTAATAACTTTTTTTTTKGTTCTCTTTAATAAGTAATGGTCAAGCTATGCTGTAAAAAGAGTGAGGGTAGGAGGAAGGCACTGAACACCATTCCATCACAAGAGGTTAAATTAGGTTTATTTGATGTATTTTAAGAGCAGGCAAATGGAGAGAAAAGCCCAGATATTAAACAGCAAGAATGAAGATTAATAATAAAAATTAACGAATGGTTATTAGTTACAGCTAACAGCAGTGGTGATAAATGGGGGTATAAGTGTGTTCATCAATTCTTTGAGCACCTGAGAGGGCTGCAATAAATATTGCAGCAATGTCAGGATGGGGCTGGGAATGTTCCCAGCCATCAGATAAGACATCCACGTGGTGGCAGCATTGCCATTGCCTAAATTTCCCTGTCCTGCCCTCCTTTATCCCTTTCAAACCTGTCTGTGGATATCCATTTAATCRAATGTTGGGATTATTTGGGACCAAAAGAACCTCTTTGCTAATTGCCTGGCCTCCTCAGTGGGTGTTAGGGATGTTCTCCATGTATAAGTTTGTGACTGTAAGATCCCAGGCAATATTATTGTCCTTAATTTCCTGTTGATTTCCTTACAGAAGATTTATTTTCCTTAATTTCTGTGCTTACCTTGGTACTTTTGGTTGCTSTCAGGACGGGAGCTGTTGCTGTGTTTCCCTCCTGACCACTGGTGGCTGTCAGCCTCGCCAGACTCTTATAATAAATTTCTGCCTTAATTCCCTGCTGGCTTTTCTCAGGCTCTGTCCTGCCATTTCAAGGATGCACTCCCTTGTCTCTCTGGTCACCTTTCAAGGATGCACTCCCTTGTCTCTCTGGTCACCTTTCCTTCACCCCCACCCCTCCTGTCTCAAAGTTCCCTTCTTTACCTTGACTGGATCTGAAGATGACTTTCCGTGTCGAGCAGATAAATGTTGCGAGTCAGGGATTAACCCCAAACCTGAATTTCTCCACCTCAGGATCCATTTTAGCGTTTTGCTGTCTGTCTTGATGGCTTGCTAAGGGGACAGAAAGGAGAGCCAAGGCCTGAGCAGTGATTTCAGCAGCCTTTTCCCTCCCCTTGCAGTGCATCCGTGGCAGGAAGGCGACGCTGGAGGAGCTGCAGACGGTTCACTCGGAGGCGCACACGCTGCTCTACGGCACAAACCCTCTCAACAGGCAGAAACTGGACAGCAAGAAGCTTCTAGGTACCATTCCCTGGGGGCACACCCCCCTTCCTGACCCCTGGGTGAAGTGCTGGGGCTCCCTTCATCCTTACCACTATCCCAGAGGATTGTTCCCAACTCCATGCACGGGATCCATCTCCCTCTCTTCAGGCGGACCCCTAAACCCTAGAGAGCTTAAACCTCCTTTCTTTGGTGTCTTCAGAGCATAAATGGATGTTTTCCTGAGGAGGAAAGATAGTTCAGGCAGTTTGTTTCATCCTTGGGCACTCTGGGGGTTAGGTAGTTATCCATGGCTAGGGAAGGACCTGGAGCACACTCCCAAGGATTTGGATCTGCAGCCCCTAGCCAGCTGCACAGGCATCAACAAACTCCTGGCAGCTTTGGACAGTCAGCAAGAGAGATGCAGGGGCCTCTACATTTGTTTAATGTGGAGTGGGATTGTTTATCCCTTTCACTGGGGACCAAATCTTCCTGAAACAGGGCTGTGTCTGTTGAAAAATACAGACGAAAAATACCAAAAAAATGATATTCTCCCAGCAGGAGTTCTAAGGGATGCATGTTCGGATAACCAGCCCTCCAAAGCAACCAAACAACATGGATTTTAGCACCTCTGTGGAGTCATCATCACCTCCTTTTACTTCCTGCCTTTTTGCAGCAGCAGGCTGGAGTGACAATTTGGGAAGTTGCCATGTGGGGATCTGAGAAAAAAAAAAAAAAATATTAAAAAACCCCAAAAAACGGTTCTGGAGCATTGAGATTTTGAGAAAGTTTATTTTGGGATTAGCCTGACTTTGGATGATGTAAAAAGAGGTTTAACTCAGTGGCCTTTGTGATGTAGTGGTCASAGCAAAGGAGCTGGAAAGATTTTGCTCAGCGTGTCCATGAGCTCCCAGAGAGGGAAGCCATTAGGCAGTGGTTAAACACACAATTAGCACGGGATTTATAGCTCACTTCCCACCTCTTTAGGGCCAGAGAACGCAAAAGTAGACACCTCCAGCTGAATGATAGCTCCATTTGGATGTAAACTTTCAGGAATTCATGATGTCATATGCTAAGGAGTGGAAAAGCCACAGCCCGAAGGAGCTTTGGTAAATCTTCCTTGGGATAGATGAGAAAATTCTCTTGGGATACTTTCCCACTCCCTCCTTGGTTCTGGGCAGGATCTGCCTCAGCAGTGCCACAGAGGCCTTTGGAGGTGGAGTTTATTTGGATTGTGTTTTTGGGGGGACACCCAAACTGCTGAACCATTCCTGRTGGTTTCTGTAGAGAACCTGTGGGGGAAGCAGCCCTTGCTCTGCCTCTGCTCCTGTAGTTCTGTGCCCACCGTGGTTTCCATCACTCATTTTAGAGTGTTTGCAGAGATCAACTTTAATCCTATAGAGAAGAGAAATTCCAAAGGCTTTCCAGTACAGAACATTCCCTGTTTGGGTACAACTTGCAGAAGAGCCCTGGAGCTGCAGGAGGTCAGKTCCTCAAGGGTCTCCAGTAGGAGGGGATGTCCAGTAGCTCTTACCTGGGCTTAGAGCTGCTTTCCTAAGCCCACCTGGCACCATCTTAGCCTGGAGATGCTGGCAGTGGCACTGGCTGCCAGCCCACATCAGCCCCTTCTCTCCTGATGGCTTCTACAGGGCAGGACCTGAGCAAGGATCAGGGAAAAGCTCCTGTGGAGAGGGGAACGAGCCTGTTAAAAACCCCTCCTTCAGCTGTTTAAAAGGCTTTTARATTTACAAACCAGCTTGGTGGGGTTCTTTGAGACACCTTAGAGGGTGGGTTTAGGGCAGGTTGGAACGCTGAGGGCAAAGCTTTGTGTGAGGTTTAGGGATGCAAATGGGAATTTGTTAGGGCTGAGTGTCTTGGCAGGTGTCTGATGACTCCGTGTAAACTCTTGGCCTTTGATACCTCTGTGAGGAAGAAAAAGCCTGAGAAACCTCAGCCTGAAAGGGAAAAGGCTTTTCAGGACACAGGATGTTTCTTGTTAAGCTTGTGCAAATGAAAAAGGGGATGTGCCTTCATGGAATCACAGCATCCCAGAACGGTTTGGGTGGGAAGGGAGCTTAAAGCTCATCCCATTCCATCCCCTGCCATGGGCAGGGACACCTCCCACTGTCCCAGGCTGCTCCAAGCCCCATCCAGCCTGGCCTTGGACATTGCCAGGGATCCAGGGGCAGCCRCAGCTGCTCTGGGCACCCTGTGCCAGGGCCTGCCCACCCTCACAGGGAACAAATCCTTCCCAAGATCCCATCCATCCCTGCCCTCTTTTAGTTTAAACCATTCCCCCTTGTCCTGTCAAGGATACAAAGGACAAACCCATCTCTCCCTGGACAGTGGGAACACTTGGAACCTGTTGGACAAGTTGAAACTTAGGCAAATGAGGCTTCTTTTAGTTTGTGGGGAGCAATCCTAAATTGTTGTCAAGAAGATAAATAGGGAAATAATGGGTGGRTTAGCAGTGAGAGATGTGACAGGAGGCAGGATGATCTAAGAACTTCCATGTGGATCTGATCAAGGAGGGCATCTCTCTTTGAGCTCAGATGAGTCCAGATGCATGAACTCCTCTCTCAGGAGCAGAATCCCAAATGGTTTGAGTGGGAATGGACCTTGAAGCCCATCCCATTCCACCCCCTGCCATGGGCAGGAGCACCTTCCACCAGACCAGGTTGCTCAGGGCCCCACAGAATTTGTTCACACACGAGCCAATAATTTGCTCACACACGAGCCCAGAGAGCGATGCTACATTTCCTACAGATTCAAAATTAGCCCTGCAGATGGTTTTCTCAATTTTTCTCACATTCTCCTTGTGGGTTTTGCTATTTCAGTCAAAACACATGTTTTTTTCTTTGCTTGCCACTGGTTTATTTTTCTGTCTTCCTCTTTTATGAAGCCCATGCTCTCCAAAGTCATCTAGTAACTGCAGATGAGTGACAATTGGGGTGGTTTTATGATTTCCTGTCCTCCCTCAGTGGGAAGGGGTTAAAGTGCACATCTGAGAAGACACACTGAGTGATTGTTGGTGGCAAGTCTCAAAACATCAGACAGCACCCACACCTGGCTAAAAAATGAGTGATTTATAGACAGCTTTTGCAGGAGCCTAAGTGTGTACATGGTGTGTGTGTGTTGTAACAGGGCTGGGTGAAAAYGGGAAGAAAACCCCCAGGAAGAAATGTGTGTGTTTGTGTGCTTGGCAAGATKGCAGAGCTGCCACAAAGTTGGCCCCAGAGTCTGGTGACCTTTGTGCCTCACAGGGTGCATTTCTTGTCCCCCCCAGGTTCCCTCACGTCGATGTTTGTCAGGCTGCCTTGCGGTGGTGTCGGGGTGAGTACCTCCCTTTAATGTGTAAATAATGTCCTGTTTGTTCTGCCCCTGCTCCCCTCAGCACCAAAAATTGCTGCTCTGCATTCCAGGGTGGGTAATTGCAGCCAGATGCTGCCCCTGAGCAGGGGCTGCCACGGCCTCACGTGCCTTTCTTCAAAAGCAGCCGCAGCATTTCGGGGCTGCTCCGGAGAGCCCGAGCGTGAGGGACACTCAGAGGCATGGTCAGGAGGAAAAACCTCATTCCCCAGCCCGGGGTGTTCTCTGGTGAAGGGGTTGCTGTGTTTGGAAGCAGCCCTTGCATCCCAAAGTGGTTTTTTTCCTGKGGAAAGCAGGACGTGCTCGTGGTGTGGAGCTGCTCCATCCTCGGTCTCGGGGCCGCAGAGCAGGTGGGAAGCGTGGCCATGAAATAGGACAATATTTAGGAATGTACATTTTCCTGTGAATAGCAAGTTTGCTGTTTCTCTGCCCTGGAATGAAACAGCATTTGGCATCTTTTATTCTCCAGCTCCAGGATAATCCACGTGGATTCTCCAGGAGGTGACTAAAATGCCCCTCCATCCCTCATGGAAAAGCTGAGTGTCACTTTTCAGCTGTCAAATTTCCATATAATCAGGCTTTTTGCTGTTGTTTGTTCCCATAAAGCTGAAAAAAACCCAAACCCCAAATACCTTGTTTTGAAGGTTTTCTTGTTTTCCTTTGAAGCCTGAAAGCTTAAAAGTTTCCCTTTCAAGTCAGACTTTCTGCTCCAGAGTTTCTGTGGAGGGTGACAGGACAGAAAATCGTGGAGAACAGGAAGGGGGAAAAGAATGAGAAGAGACAATAAAAGGCATTGTGTTTGAAAATTCACAGTGGTAGTTCTGCTGCATAATTGTAGCTCATGAGGTTGAATTTTCAAGGTCTGGATTCTGTTATGGAAATGAAACAAAATTGTTTTCTTCCTGAGTCTTTGCAAAATCGCTGCTTTGAAAATTATCCCGTCAGGAAAAAAAAAGAGAATAATCGTCGTTTATTCGTACCGCCACTCGTGGAGATATTTTATTTTGTATTGTAAATATGCTGCAGTCGCCTAATTCATGGCAAATTTTTGGCCAGAGCTTAAAAGGTTTGGATTTACTCTGCCCTGCAGTCAGGCATGCCATTCAAAGCAAAAAAAAAATTATCATTTGCAAATGAAGACTGAATGGTAACAAGTAGAGACAGTGTCTGAGCCCAGCACGGGCCCAGCAGTCTTGCATTAAATCCCAAATGAGGGCAGGAAACGCCTCGGTGCTGGTATTCCTGATATGCTCCCAAGAAAGATGCTGCTTGCTGCTTGGYTGTCTCCACAGACCCTTAATATTGAATATTTGCTGACTCTGGTGCAGTGTTTTAGCAATCCTATTGGCAAAACCTGTGCCAGGGAACAATTCCTTCCCAATACCCCACCTCACCCTGCCCTCTCTCAGTGGGAAGCCATTCCCCATTGTTGGCCAGATATTTTTCAGAAAGCAAACATGATGTCATCAAGTCAAAAGGAAAAGAAAAGAAAATTAAGAATCAGTAGAAAAATGTGGAACAGGTTGTCCTTTGGATTTATGCTGGAGCAGGATAAAGCAGAATGATGGCTGATGATTGGAATTCAGGAGCTGAGGGTGTTGTGTGAAATTACAGGCTGGAAAGCTTTGAAACCAGGCTCTTCTCCTGCAAGCAATCAAGTGTGGCTCTCTTCCTTCAGATGAAAAGGAAGGATGGGTCTGGAGGGGGGTGGCAGGGCAGTTTTGTGGGGGAGRAGTCCCTGGAGAGCTGTTTTGCCTTGGGATAGAGGATGGAGCTTGGGCAGCCATGAGTTCTCCCCAGCAATGAGTGAAATGAGGGACAGGCAGAAGAGTGAATCATAGAATATCCAGAGCTGAAAGCACCCACAGGGATCATTGACCCAACCCCTGGCCCTGCACAGACACCCCAACAACCCCACCCTGTGCTTCCCTGAGAGCATCCTGGAGCTCTGGGAGTGAAGCAGCAAGAAAACAGTTCAGAGCAAATCTCTTCATCTCATAACACCTTCCAGACTCTCTCCTTCAATTAAAAACTCAGTCTTGGTGAATTGAAGTCAAGGAGAGAAAGAATAATTTTGTTCCCAGGTGCTTGGGAACTCTTTTTCCTTGTTGGTTTATCCCAAAAAGCCTTCCCATGGCTGACAAGCCTCCTCCCTTCTGCAGCCTTCTGGTCCTAGCAGGAGAGGAAGAAGGAAAGCACAGAAGCTCTGAAATCAACAGGTCTGGGCTCTGAGTGAAACTTCACTCGTTTRTTTCTGCTGATCACTTGGGAATTGTGCTCAGCTTTGTTCCTCTGCAGCTCACACCCCTTTTTCCACATCCAACTTCCCCACACCACAACCTTCCCTAATCCAGGATAATTAGAGGAAGGCTTTGAGATGTTGGGAAGGATGAAAGTTTGACAAGGAAGTCTCACAGATATGGATGCTTAGCAGAAAGATTTTTGAATGTAGAATCTGAAGAAGAAATAGAAATGGAAGCAAGTTTTGATATAGAAGAAAAGAATTGCTGAGTCTCACTGGATAACCAAGGAGGCAAAGGGTGTGTTGGTTAGAAGGGGTTTTTATGGCTTAGAGCAAAGGATAAACCCACCCCAAACAAGAAGATCTTTTTACCAAGCAGAAAGATAGCACAGGCAAACAAGTCAGCAAATGTGGCAAGTAGAAAAAAGGTCTCAGAATTTCCCACTGCAAGAAAACTGAGAAACAACTTCTAGCTTGAACTGTAATGTACTGACTTTTAGTGATTGGAGAACAGTAACATGAATATGGGAATTACAGTAGTTATGATCGGCTATAGATAACAGTTAAGGCATAGATTGGTTCTACTGTATTAAGGTGCTCAGCAAAGAAAAGTAGATAATGCATTGTAACCAAAAGAAAAGTAGATAATGCACTGTAACCAAAACCAAAGGGTCTCCAGGGTGCCTGCAGCTGGAGCTGACAGCTGTAGGCACAGGCTCTGTCACCCCCTGGGCTGCTGTGACATCTTGGATACAATAAACTGCATTTTGGATACAATAAAGTGCATTTTGGAGAGCCCCTGGAGTCCCACATCTCTCCTTGAGGCTCTTACTTTGGGAGAAAGGAGTTTAAGCTTGGAAAATCTGCAAGATCATTCCAGCACACTTGCATGCAGMTTCTTCAAAACACTCAAAGGCTTGATTTTAGGAGAGCTGATCAATTTGTTTTCTTTCCTGTGTAGCGTTTTGCTGCGCACATTCTAAAAATATCTGAAGGTCTGCATCATTTTTCTGCACGTGTTGTAAAAACTCCAGAGGTGTTTGTGTTGTTGATCTTCTCCAGAGCAGGTGATTCTATTTTTGGGTTTCTCAAGGGCTTTGGTTAGAGCATGTCAACAATTGTAACTGTGCAAGCAAAGTAAGTTCTTGCAGAGCAGAGAGCACGGAAAGGACTTCAGTGGAATGGAAATGAGGAGGAACTAATTAGGGAGTCAGAGGAACAGAATGTGAGAATTATTTAATTGAGAGCAGGAGGAGACACGGTGGGGTGTCTTCCTCTGTGAGGGAAGAGCAGAACTCCTTCACTTTGCAGAGTCTGGAGCTCTGGTACAACCTGTGTCAACCTGTCCTGGTGCTTGATTTCTTACCTGTGGATTTTTTCAGTAGAATTTTATTGTATTTTTATTCAGTAGAATAATTTTAGTGTATCTTTATTCCATAGGATAATGAAATCTTTTGTGAAGTGCTCATTAAATTCTGAGATAGCTGCACATAAGTGAATAGGAAAGTTTACAGTGTGAGTAGGAGGAATTTACAGTGTGAGTGGGAGCCTCATTGTGGATATTAATAAAAAAACCTTGGGTTTTCCTTAAAGGAAGGAAATAATCGTAAGGAAATTGTAATTTTTATTATGAGGAAGGAAAAACTCTTTGGGTTTCATTTTGGACATTCTTCCTGGAATGCTCCTGGTTTCTGCTGGGACCTGGACGTGGCAGTGCTTGAATGGCACTGAAGAATCCTGTRTCCTGTCTTTTTTATGGGAAAAGCTGGCCCCAGCAGCCAGCTGAGGGTCTGTGGGCCCCTTRGGACAGGTGAATTTGGGTATTTTGTGTTTCCATTCCTCTGGTGCCTCACAGGGGGTGAAGAGGGCCCATGGAAGGAGCCCTGAACTGGCTGTGTCCAGGCAGGGGGGGAACCTCTTCCCTGCTGGTGTCCTGAGGTATTTTCTTCCAAAGACAAGAAAAATGGGTTAGGTTTGCTGAAAGATGGGTTGGCTGTGCCCAGACATGGGGCAGATACACTCCTTGGGGGTCAGATCCAGTGACAGGAGGCCAGAGATGGACCCTCACAGAGCACCAGTGCCCTGGGCAGTGGGGAGGAGCAGCACCTTGGGCTTCCTCCCACCTCTTTAGGGGCTTTTGGAGAGACCTGGTGAGGTCAGCCCCATCTTCTGCATGTGTGCACTCCTGATCCAGGATTCCTGGAGCTGTCCTGTGTAATTCAGACTTTATCCTGCTGCTGTTCCCRTGCTACTGCCCAAATTTACAGGGGTGCAGAGGAGCCCTGAGGCCACAAATAGTCACTGCAGGGCTCTCCCACARTGCAGTGGCATTCCCCAGAGGCTTTTTGGTGTTCTCCAAGTGCTTTCCTAGTTTATTGTGGCTTCCAGAGCATCCTTGGGGTGGATGCTACCAGAAACCATCCACGATCACAGAGCTGGAATCACTTCCARTGGCAGCTTCAGCACAGCTGGGAAGGAGGTGGATCAGTCCTCTGTGTCTCCTCACTGCCCAGTGAGCCAGGCACAACAAATCATCCCTTTCTTCCCATCTCTGCTTTTTGCCATTGTTTCCATAGATACACTCAGGGCAGAGTAATATGTGAAAAATGGCTGGGGGTCCTTCCCTTCCTGGTGAGGAATGTCCCGTTCATCTGGTGACAGAGTCTGGAATAACAGCAGCAGCATGCCTGCAGGGTGCCTTGCCTTGGAAAATATAGCCTGTTCCCACATTTTCAGGGGGGAAATGTGGTGATTCTGTGGGATATTTAGCATTGAGGCAAATCTGTGTGGTCAGCACAGGATGCTGAAGGTCTGTTGTTGTTGTGGGTGAGCTCATGGCTCCCCAGTGCTGTCACCCCAGGGCAGTCTTCTTTTAAATGCCCAACACTAAACATCCCTCTTTATTGTGGATTTTTTTATTTGAAAGAATCATTGAATTATTTAATAAATCTTTTTATTTCATCTTGGGTCAGCAGCAGTTAAAGAGAATTGCTGATCCCATGGTCACAGAGTCACAGAATCACAGAATGGTTTGGGTTGKAAAGGACCTTAAAGACCAATCCAGTCCATCCCCTGCCACAAGCAGGGTCACCTTCCACTAGCTCAGGTTGCTCCAGCCTGGCCTTGAACACTTCCAGGGATCCAGGGGCAGCCCCAGCTGCTCTGAGCACCCTGTGCCAGGGCCTGCCCWCCCTCCCAGGGARCAATTCCTTCCAGTATCTGAAAGAAACCCCTTCCCTTTCAGTTTAAATCCATCCCCCTTGTGCTATCTCCCCATGTGAGTGATTTCTTTATAAGMCAGGGCTCTCCTGGTGCCTGGCTGCCCTCCTTGCTCCTAACCTGGCTCCTGTGTGTTCCCTCAGGTCGACAGTGACACCATTTGGAACGAGGTGCACTCGTCGGGCGCCGCTCGCCTGGCCGTGGGCTGTGTCATCGAGCTGGTGTTCAAAGTGGCCACAGGAGAGCTGAAGGTGAGGGAGCAGCCCTCAGCTGTGCTCTGGGCAGGCTCTGCTCAGGGTCTGCTCAGGGTTCTGCTCAGGGTCTGCTCAGGGTTCTGCTCAGGCTCTGCTCAGGGTTCTGCTCAGGGTTCTGCTCAGGCTCTGCTAAGGGTCTGCTCAGGGCTCTGCTCAGGGTCTGCTCAGGCTCTGCTCAGGGTCTGCTCAGGCTCTGCTCAGGGCTCTGCTCAGGGCTCTGCTCAGGGCTCTGCTCAGGGCTCTGCTCAGGGCTCTGCTCAGGGCTCTGCTCAGGGCTCTGCCATGCAGCACCTCCAGGACCTTTCCCCCCTCCACAATGAGGAAAAGCATCGTCCACTGCTATCACCTTGTGAGGAATCCATCAAGAGCAACTCCAGAGTTCCCAAGCAGGATTAAGGCTTCTGGCTGCAACCCCTGTGTGCATCCTTGTCCCTCTGACCTTTTCCTTTCCCTGTTTTTTGTGTGCAGAATGGGTTTGCTGTTGTCCGGCCCCCGGGTCACCATGCAGAGGAGAGCACACCCATGTGAGTATGGGCTTCACTGACTGCAGCCAGGGCTCCTTTGCTGGGGGGTCCACAGCTGGCAATTCCAGAGGAATTCTGTCAGGTTATCACTGTGGAGTTTCTGTTTGTTGCTAGATGAGATGTGTGGTGTTCAGAGCTCCCCAGATTCTCTGGAGCAGGGTAAGGTCCTGCTTAGTGCTTTTGAGGGGTRTTTCCTAGCAAGGATCAGCAGTGGGTTTGGGCAAGTGTGGGACATTCCCTGTTTCCCTAGAGCCTGCTGCTGGAATTCAGCACTTCCAATGGGAAACAGATCTAGTGGAAGGGTGTCCCTGCCYATGGAACAAGATGGACTTCAAGGTCCTTCCAACACAAGCCTTTCCATGTTTGCAGGGAGGAAAGAAGAGTGAGAGCAGAAGGAACTCCTTCCTCCCGTGTCCTGTCTAGGTGATGGGTGCAGTGGGACCATGGGAAGCTGTAATTAAACCTCTCTTTTCCTCTTGTCTCCCCTCTGCAGGGGTTTCTGCTATTTTAACTCCGTGGCAATCGCAGCCAAGCTGCTCCAGCAAAGGCTCAACGTGAGCAAAATCCTCATCGTGGACTGGGTGAGTAAATGCCCTTCTTTCCCTTGGGGAGAGCAGGTGGAAATTATTCTGGGTGGGTTTCTTCTTGCAAGAGCAAGCTCTGTAAGGCAGTGAAAAACTTCTTACCTGTTGTCTGCAAGCCAAAATTTGGAGGTTTAATTGAATAAAAGTGTTCTAATCAGAGAGGACATTCTTAAAGGGACCAGAATTTTCAAGTAAAAAGCAAGGACTTCTTTGGGATTCTGCTGTGGCAATGTATAGATTTTTTTAAAATAGATTTTATGTGGCTGGGAAGGTATTGGAGTGACTGGGGATCAGCCAAAAGTTTTGGCTCTGTTGCCACAAATCACCCACAGGTTAAACCCACAAGTTAAAATGCATGTTTTTGTCTTTTGGACTTACTGGATGGATGGTTTTTTCCTCATTTCCCACCTGTTTTCATGTCAGGGAGGGGCATTTGAAATAGCTGTCCWGTCACAGGCTGTGTTTGTGCACCCCACAGCAGCTCAATAGGGGAACTCTCATGGGTTGTGTTGTTTAACCTGGATCCAACAGATCCAAATTGTGTCAGTGTTCACCCCACAGATCTGGGGCAACAAATATCCCAGTATCTCCATCTGCCAAGATTGGTGTGAATCCAGTTCTTTCCATCCAGGTAAATGATCCTCACTTTGATAGACATTTGGGATTGTGTTYATCCCATGTGTCAAACAAGGAGAGTAATCTCAAACCAGGCGTGCCAAACAGGTTATTCCCATTCCCCATAAACTGCCTCAGCCAGGCTGGAGAAAGCAAAGCTCAACAGCAAGGGAAACCCCTCCAAATCCCCAAGTGATGCCTTTAACCATGTTTTTAGTGAAGGACTAACCCCCCTGTCCCTGCAGGACGTCCACCAYGGCAATGGTACTCAGCAGGCCTTCTACAACGACCCCAACGTGCTCTATATCTCGCTCCATCGCTACGACGACGGCAACTTCTTCCCCGGCAGCGGCGCTCCAGATGAGGTGAGCACACGGATCCCAGAGCCCTGGCACTCACAGGAGCTCCTGCCACCTCCAGAGCTCCTCTGGCTTTTGTGTTCCCATCCCAGCACACACCAGGTCCCCGTGATCCAGCAGCCACGGGCCCGGTGTCCTGGCCGGAGCTGGGGGGACAGCAGCAAAGGAGTCACTGCAGTTCAGCTCTCCAGCCCTTGGGGGACAGCCTGCTCCACAGGAGCCCTCTGCCAGCTGTCCCAGCACCCCCTGTCCTGTGCAGCATTTCTCCTTCCTCAGCAGAAGTTGTTTCTTAGATGCTGAAGGAACAGCTTGTCCATGGCTGCACCGCCCACACTCGCTTTTCCTGGCACAGCCGTGGAGCCTGTCCACCTCCCCTTCTCCATCTATCTCCCCTTCTCCATCTATCTCCCCTTCTCCATCTATCTCCCCTTCTTTCTCCACTTCCCCTTCTTTCTCCACCTGCCTTTCTCCTGGCCCTTCTCCACCTCCCCTTCTCCACTTCTCCTTCTCCACCTCCCCTTCTTCTTCTCCACCTCCCCTTCTTTCTCCTGGCCCTGCCCAGGCATTGCTCACCACCACCAAGGCTGCACCTCCACCCCAAATTTGTGGGATTTGAGGCCAGTCCTGGTGCTGCTGGAGCAAATGCCCCTTTCCTGGTGGTGTCCTCAGAGYCTGCAGCAGGAGGGCTGGGCCAGTAGAGCTGGAAACTGAGCTCTGGATGGATGCATCCTTCCTTTCCCTCTGGGCTGCAAGGAAATATGGTCCTTCAGAGGCATTATCAAAAGGAAATTATAGTGCTCCAGGTGACATCTGAAAACTTCTTCCCCTGTCAATTTTACATTTTCTGCTTAAGAAAACATCAATGTTTCCATTTCAACCTCTAAAGAAACTTAGATGTGACGTGATGCTGCTGACTGTTGTAGTGAATGAACAGCAGCCCTTTGTTATCAGGCTTAATTCCTGCTTTTTAGCAATCTGCTTTACAAAAGGAGTCATTTTTAGATGTGTCATTTTAGACCAAATACAAGAAAGGATACAAATCAAGTTTGATTTAAGCCAATGATGGATAAATAACCCACCGTGGGTAGATGAACACCCACCCCTGTGTTTTTCTAGCAAAAATATTTGCACCAGTATGAGGAATAACGTGCAATAAAAGCCATGCAGTTTTATCCAGCTGTGCAACACATTGATTTTCACTTTTTCTTTTTTTTTTTTTTTTCATATTTAAAGACCTTCTTGGTAAAAAAAAAAAAAAGCTGGAAAATCTTGGTTTATTTTTCAGTTTTCCCCTCTCTCAGGTAGTTGCAGGCAGGGCAGATGGGGACATTTGGAGTACAAGCAAGGAGAGGGATGTATTTACATCTCCCACCCACGTGTCCCTCAAGCAGCCAAAATSCCTTCTCTGTGAATCCTGTTTTTCTCCAGCAGAGGGGGAGCTCAGTCTGATTAAAATACACTTTTTCCCCCACTTGCAACTGTAGTGAAATACAAAATATGCTCCTGAAGCAAGCTTGGAATGAATTATGGAAAGATACTACGTGCAGCACATTCTGCTGCAGAGAAATCAAGAGGGTGCAGATGATGGGGTGGTTTTTTTGGGTGAGCAGCAGTCAAACACCATAAAGATCTGAGCATGGAGGAGCTTTATTTTCCCTCTTGTTCCAGGGACCAGGGACTAATAGACCTCACTACTGGATCCAGATCCAAATTTGACTGGGAGAAGATCAAAAGAGCAAAGAATTTGCCAGAATTTGCTGACTGAGAGTCCCATTTCCCTTTTGCAGGTTGGCACAGGAGCAGGAGTTGGTTTCAATGTTAACATGGCATTTACTGGTGGTCTGGATCCGCCCATGGGAGACACGGAATATTTAACTGCCTTCAGGTACTACTGAGTTTTCCCTCTCACAAATGTGTTTTTCACCTCAGCTGGGTTTGTTTCTCCTTGTGCCATGCTCCCTGATTTTGCTTTTGATAAGCTTTAAAGTTTTGATRTTATTCACCCAAGAGAGGCCCTGGCACAGGGTGCCCAGAGCAGCTGGATCCCTGGCAGTGTCCCTGGCCAGGTTGGACATTCTGGGGTTTGGAGCCACCTGGGACAGTGGAAGGTGTCCCTGCCCATGGMAGGGRTGGCACTGGATGATCTTCAAGCTTCCTTCCCACCCAAACCATTCCACGATTTTTCTTGGACACTGTCCTCCCCTGTGCCATGGGTCCACCTGGCCTCTCCTTTAACAATCTGAAGCTTTTCTGTCCTCACACCTCTGGTGGCCTAAATTCATGCAGACACACACTTGCCAGAAGACAGGGTGTGAATTTCTGGGGTATCACCTTTGTGGAACAGCATTAAATCCAGGAACATTATTTTCTGCTCTTCCCTGTTATATCCCCTTAGGCTGAGCAAAAAGCACCTTTTCCCCCTCTTCATTCTGCCATCATGAAGCCCTCAGAGAACACCCACAATTTCAAATGACAYCAAATCCCTGCCATTTGTGTCACTCCTGGCTCAGGGAGGCAGCACATTGCTCCAGAGGAAGCCTGGCTATCCCAGGATGGATCTCTTGGTTACCCAGAGCACCTGGAGCTGGGGAYAGTAAATATGAATTGAGTGTCCAGGCTCCTGGAAAAGGCTCAGGGCTGCACAGTGAGGCCTTTGCCAACCATTTCTGGGGTCTGCTTGCCTGGACACTGCAGCTTTTTAGGRAACAGCCTTTGGAGTGGGTCACAGCCCTGATTTTGGGCAGTTTTGGGGGAGCTGAGGGATGCTCCTCCCAGAGCCTGCACACCTTCAGTTTAACCATAAGTTAAATGAGAAGCATTTTTTTCATCCTATGCCAAGTTTGGCCATGATAGTACATTATCAAGTGACCTTTTTAAATCTTAACCAGCTCCTTTGAAAAACATTTTTCCCCCCCCACCCCCCGAATCTTTCTATTGATTTGAATGTAAAATAACGCTTTGAAGTTTGCAATTTATAGTCCCCCGAGAGTTGGAAAGTGAAGGCAATGGGTCATATATCCTATTTTTTCCCCCTTCTTTTCTTGCTTTAGCCCCTTGAGACAATACATGCCTTCAAGGCAGCACCTTGTTATTCCACCCCGTCGAATGCCACGTTGCATTTGCTGGGGATCAAACCGAAGATGAAGAAAAGATAAGAAAATTGGCCATAATGAACTCCAGAAGCAGGAGGCATTTTCACCATGAACTTGGAAACTCACAGTGGAGAACTGAGCTTTAATTCAAACCAGTCCGAATGCCAAACTGTGAGGCTTTGAAGTCTGGAGAGGAATCAGTGGAAATCCTTTGAGCTAGGCAAAGATACTGATAGACTTTTTCTTTTTTTCTTTTTTTTTTTTTTTCTCAAGCTTTTTTTTTTTTTTTTTTTTTTTTTTTTTTTTTCAAGCCTTAACTCTTCACATGCCTGTCTGTTTCTAGGGAAAAAAATTCCTTTTTCTATGTAAAAGGAGAAGATTTAAATAAGCAACGTGCTCCTCATTTTTTGTTGTTGTGTTTCAGGAARAGCCAGTGTGTGTGAGTTTGAGAAATGAAAATAACTGAGATAATTGTCCTTCTGAACGAGAGAAATGAGGGAATGAATAAATCCCAGTGAAACCACTCATCCCCAAACTGAAAACCTGTTTCAGAGTGGGTTTGCTCCATGCAAGAAAGAGATGGGAGCTTACATCAGTGATTTTCATCCTCTCCAAATATTATTAAGTTATTAGTTTTGGGGTGCCCAAGCTCTCCTGACCTCTGGATGGTCCTTAATGCCACCGAGACATGGCAGAAGTGAGAAAAAGAGTTAAAAATGAGCTTTCCCCTGCTCTTTGTCACTTGTTGCCTTCCTGACCTGGGGCTGAAGTCACTGCCTGCCCCAGCTCCAGGTTGGGGTGCTGTTTTTGTGGGGGGGAGGGKGTGCTCAGGAGGGACCTGGGGAGTTTTTTGGAGCTCCTGCACCCTGTGGTAGCTGCAGCTGTGTCAGAGTCAGCTCCACATCCCATGTCTGAGCTCCCCCCTGAGCGTGGGGGCAGTCCCAGATTGACAGATCAGGCAGAAATGGGGGCAGTTGAATGCAGGGGACAATGCAGGGGACAATGCAGGGGACAATGCAGGGCACGTCCTTCCCAAAGTCCTGAACTCCCAGAACGTTCCCGGTGCCTCCGCTGCTGTTCCGTAGTTACAGAAACAAACAAGTTGTAAAATTCAGAGGGGTTTTGTTGGACCAGGATTTGTTGTTCCCTTACATTTTACAGCAGCTGAAATCCTGTTTGCCTCTCTCAATCSTCCTGATCCGGGTGCAAACCCAGCTAAGAGAGCTGCAGGAAAAATGGGAAGGCTTCGGCTGGTTCCTTATAACACAGGAACAGCAATTAGTGAAATTAAAAATGTTTTATCTGCAGGAGTTTCCCTCTGAATTTATTGCAAGAAAGTTGCCCTGATGATGCCAGCGGTTGTGTTGTGTCTGAGAATTTCTTCCCCTGTCCCCGTAATTCCACCAAAATAATTCCAACCATAATTCCAGCTTGATTCCACATTTGACTTTATTTAAAACACCTCAGCCAGAAGGGAAAAGCCAGGACTGCACTTCCCCCTCCTCCTGCTGCCTTCAAAAAGCATTAAACAAGTTCAGAAACCAATTTTAGGGGCATTTGGGTTTTTCCCTCCGTGATCCATAAACCATTTGAGGAGTGAGGAAGAGGATGAGGGGGAAGAGATGATGCTGTTTTGCCTGGAACGGTGCTTGCTGTATTTTCAATTTCATGCTCTCCCCACACCAATTTCATCCCCAAATTCCTAATCCCTTTGGACACAGTAAATGACCATGAAGAAGCAAAGACTGGAATTTTCAGGAAGCTGGTTAGCCTGWGGAGCAGTGGATAATTTTTATTTTATATATATAAAATATGTTACGTGTATAAAACCATATATAGAAATATACACATGGTATATATGAAATCTAAAGTATATCAATAGATATATAAATATATGCATAATATAAACATATACACTTAACATATATAAATTTATACATAGCACATATAAAATTTTGTGGCCAAGAATGGGAAAAAGCCTCCAAAAAAGTGTTCAGCCTTCTAAGTTTCACCAATTTACTCGCTGCAATTGAGCATTTAAAGCCCAAAATAATCCTCTGTAGAATTGTTTCATTTACCTATCATTTCTTAGGCATTTAATTGGGGAATTGGCTAATGCCAGGCTAAAAATTGTTCATTCAGCCTTCTGGAAAATAGATCTGAAATTGCATTTATTTTTTTTTTCCCTCTCTCCCAAGCAATTGCAGAACACAATGGGGAGGCTTTGCTGGTTGCAGTCATCARTTTGCTCTCATGTAGAGCTGTTCAGCTCAGCTGTAACCAGGCAAATAAAAGGATTTCATTTATTTTAAGCAAGCAAAACAAGCTTCTGAAATTAGGGGAATTTCAGTTTCCTTGTTTTTAAAAAAAATTCGACATGGCTTGAATGAATATTCAGTGTTAGGAATATTCATTCCTCAGTGAATAACTTTGCAGCCACCTCAGCCATTCCTTAAAAGACCCAATTCCAGGCACAACTGCTTATCTCCTAGGTAATAATTCAAATTTCTGGMTTTTTTAGAGTCTCATCAGCAGGGCAAAGCCACAGGGTTGTTCCCAGTTTAATCCTTGTTTCCCCTGGAGGGTTTGGCTTTGCTGGGGGGCATCTGAATGAAGGGACTGGTTTTATCTGTGGACAAAGAAAATCARAAAGCAAAAAGCTGAAAGAGATGTGTCCAAAACCTTGTCCACAGATGGAATCTGGGAAACTCTCTGGATTTTTGTCATTTTTTCTTACAATTGAAAACACAAAATGAGGGAGGTCTGGCTTTGACCCTCCTGGATCAAGTTTTACATCCATGGAGAGCATCAGACAGAGTTTGATGTGGCTTTGGGGTGTCACACTGGAATTAGGAGAAGGGCTTTTTCTCTCCCAAAACTGGCCCTGGCAGGGCTCAGGGTTAGCCCTGGGGCTGTGTGGCTGTGCTGGAGGAGTCACTGTGCCACTGTCACCCACAGCCACCTCCAGCTGAGGTCACAGCTGCCCCATCCCTCTGTGTCTCTGTGCTTGGCAGCACTGGGCACCCATGCCAGGACTGGAATGAGGTGGTGCTCAAGGTCCTTTCCGGCCGTGCTGTGCTCCATGAGCTGCCCCATGGCTGAGAATYCCCATGGATGTGTGATCCCATGGCTTGCTCAGTGCTGATGGAGCATCTCCAGCCCTTGGGGGTGCAGCTTTGGGCTGCCTCTGGTGATCCCACGTTCCACTGAGATCCCAGCAGCTCCCACCATGTCCTAACTCAGGGAGGGGGGGAATCAGTCTGGTTCTTTGAGCAGTTTTCCTTGAGTTAGGAATGAAAAAGCTCAGGGAAAAYAAACCCTTGGCTGCTGCACTTGCTCTGGAATTGCTGCTTCAGGCCTTGGTGAGGGAGGTGGGTGGTTTCTCCTAAAAACTTCTGTGGGTTCCACCAAACTGCAAACTCACCAGCCAGAGCTGTGCTCTTGTCTTCCTCATGGAATCATCCCCCAAGGACAAAGTGGAGAGGGGCAATCACGTCCTCAGAGGAGAAAATTCCAATTCCTTGTTGGGATTTTGTGTGTATTAAAGGAAAATGGATCCCTTTGTTCTCACAGAGGCCTCTGTGTGTGCACACGGAGATCAGCAATACTGCAGGAGCCTCTGGGGTTGCTGTGGCAAATAAYTGGGAAAAAAATAAAGCTGAGAGGTGTAGGGGGGATATTTGGTGTCTGGGTGCCTGTTCCTGCTCCGTGGTGGCAGTGGAGACTGGGGMATGGCTTTGCTCAGTGCCTGATGCCCCATTCTGCAGAGGGGCACGAGCTCTGCTGGATGTCACGAGCTGCTGACTCTGGCAGATGTCTCCTGGCTGTTTAATATCCTTGTGGCAAAAACTGGGAGCTTTTATGAGTGTTCTGATAGCACTTGAGCCATCTCAGCGTGGAACAGCCCCCCTGGGTTTTGTTTTTAGAGCATCACATAAAGACTCGACTCAATAAAGTGTGAGGTTCCCGTGTGTGCCAAGATTTACAGGTCMATGCTTTGGGATGTGGGTAAAATAACCTCAGTTCCTGCTCCAGAAAGTTATCCTGGCTTGGTGGCTGTTCCTAGGGTGGGGAAATGGGAAAATCACAGGTCAGATTGCCCTAGGGACACATCCAGAATTCAGTACGTGCAGTTACAATGGAAAAAACATCATTTGGGAAGTGTGTCTTGATGTGGGGATGGGATGTTTGCAACCTCCTGTAGGTTTTGAGGAGAAATTGTGGAGTTTGGAGAGAGAGAAACCAGAGGGAAAAAAGGTCTTTTGGACCACAGGAACAGACCCCTTGTTTCATTTCAATACAACTTCAGCAATCACTAGGATGGGGATGCTGAACAATTCCATCCATTTTTTAGTGAACAAAATGTCAAGAGGATGGGGAGAGGTGGATTTGGGTGGGATATTTGCATTTTAAAGCTGTTCTGCCCTATGGGACACTCCAGCCTTTCCTTGTGGGAAATGAGAAGTGCAGCAAGGCAGGAAGGAATCACTTGGCAAAGCCTAGAGGAGATGTTTTGAGGGAGGACTTGGAGATAATGCCTTGGAGTGAGGTTTCCCAGGTAGTTTTGCAGCCTGTGCCAGATGCYCTCTTATTTTACCCTTATTCCCATGTATGTAAATCAGGATGTGATCCCAAATGGGAATCACAAGGGGGGACAGCTCATTTCCCTGCTCAAAACACGARGTGCAGGAAATCCCAGGGAGTGCAAGGAGTTCTTCCAGCCAGGCTGTCACCTTGTAGGGAAATGGGTGGGCTTTGCTGCCATGGAGTCAGGGTTTGGTGAGAGGGGTGAAGCACCCCTGCCTTGCTGAGGAGCCCCCCTGACGTGTGTGCTGTGGATTTTCTGTGTTGCAGGACAGTAGTGATGCCCATTGCCAACGAGTTTGCCCCRGATGTTGTGCTGGTGTCATCTGGTTTCGATGCTGTGGAAGGGCACCCCACACCCCTGGGAGGATATAACCTGTCAGCAAAATGTAAGTGGGGCTTTACTTCTGCTGCTGTCCTGTGCATTGAAGGACACTGTTCCCAGATTTTACTTTGTGGGGTTTATTTCAGATCTTTCGTTTCAAAAGCAAAACTTCCATCTTTCTTCTTTGAATTTTCATGGCATTTATCTTTTATAATGCATATTTTGGCCTGGCTGAAGCCTTAATTTTGTTGGGGTTTTTTTGGTTTTTTTTTGGAAACATTACATATTTCAACTTTGAAATATTGAATATGTAATGTTGTGTAATTTATTTGTAGTCACATCTCTGCTGAATTAGAGAATTATGCTGGCATTAATATAAACTTGCAGAAAAGGGCCATACCAGCTGTAAACACTCTCATTGCTACCAAGAAATCCATTTCTTCCTCCAGGACACTTTATTAAAATTTTGAGCTGAATGTTTTTGCTCTCCACCTTTGAATTAATTACAGACACCCACAAACCCTCCTTTTTGCTTTGGGTCTGGGATGTTTTTGGGAGATGCACTGAAATTTCCTCCCCCTCCTCCAGGTTATGTGGAGTTTACCTGGCACTGTTTCTTTCAAATTTATCCAGAGGACAGTTTTTCTTGCAAAAAGGGTTTTACTATTATTTTTTAAGAGTTTGTTCCAGCCAGGAAAGTTGTTCTCTACAGTGAACTTTAAAACCTCGTAAGGGAGCTGAACCTGTAAACTTTATATAAAAATAAAGTGAAAGAGGTTTACAAGAGGCAAGTTCCTTGAGATATCCAGAAAGACTTTGGAAAGGAAAGGTCTTGTTTACCTGCTGGTTGAATTTGCCATGCTCTGCTCCTCTGACAAAACCAGTTGTGGGCTTGGCAGTGGATGGATTTCTCTGCCTGTTAATTTGTTAATTTGCAAAGGGGTTCTCTCCAAAGTAGAAAGCAGGCAGTGGGGATGGAGGGTAGAAATTCCCTGGCTTCTCCTTTGTTTGGCTTTTTGATTTTTTTTTTTTTTTCCTCCTGGAGGGGGAAGGTTGCTTTGAGGACACGTTTTTTAAATCCTCGCCGCTTGGTTCTGTTTTGTTTAAAGGGGGCAGAAATGTATTGTGTGTCATCTGATCAAAGTGCCGGGTGCCCCTGGAATTTTTATAGCATATTATGGACGGGAAGAGCTGTCTGCTGAGAACGAGATGTCAAACCTAAATCTCTCTGGGGCGCTGCACTGCTGCTATCCCAACCCAAACTGGGCTCATTCCTTTTCCTCGTCCCTCCCCCAAAGCAGCATCCAGCAGAAATCCACCCCTTTCCCTGCTCCCAAAGGCAGTGTTGGCTGCTGGCTTTAATTTGGGGTGCTGAGGGGTGGCAAGGGGAGGCTGGTGATGCTCTCAGCCGGGGTGGTGCTGCTGGGGGACACAGGGATCCATCCCGGGAAGCCGCAGCTGGAGCCGCGCGTCGAAGGCCGACCTGGCTCGCGTTRCGCGCCGAGCCTTTGCAAATCCCCGCTGGGTTTTCAATATGATGTAATTCCTCTCCCTAATTCTTTGATCCTCCGCCAGGAGCCCCATTCCAGCCGCCACCTTTGCCCCTGTGCTGCATTTGCTCTGTTCCCTCCTTGCAGGCTTCGGGTACCTGACGAAGCAGCTGATGGGGCTGGCCGGGGGCCGCGTGGTGCTGGCCCTCGAGGGCGGCCACGACCTCACGGCCATCTGCGACGCCTCGGAGGCCTGCGTGTCTGCCCTGCTGGGAAACGAGGTACAGGCCCCCCCAAACCCACTCCCCCCTCGGGTTTGGGTGGCTCATCCTCCCATCTGCCAAGTTCCTGTCGTTGTTTGGTGTCCTCCTGACACTCGGCGTTTGTTTTGTGCTTAAAAACCACCTGTGCTTTGTAGTCCGTGCAATGAGTGAAACGGCTAAGAGTGATTTTTGGGTTTGTTCTTTCTCCAAATAATTTGCTTTGTGCTCTTTGAAAAACAACTCTTTTAATTAATTTCTGAATTCAGTGTGCAAGTCTTCCCTTCTCTTTGCTGCCCTCTCTAGTCCTACAGACTGTGTCCGCTACATGGGGCAGCTTGCTTGACATGGTTTGCAGCTGGATTTTTTCCTAGGAGTTACATTTACTATTTTCTGCACGTTGCTGTGTAGGAAGAGTCTTGTCTGTGTCAGAAAAATTGGCCAGAAAGGTTAGAGGGGGTGATTGCAAGATAAGAGCCAGACAGAGAAATACTGATTCTGAAGAGCTATGGGTATTTTCCTACAGAGAAAATTTCAGATACTCCATCTTTTCTGCTTTTTCCCCCCACTTTTAGTGTCAGTGGGATGAAAGAAGGAACMCTACATCTATACATCATTGAAATCCTTGCAGGGGTGTTGACTCCACAGTGCCCTGGGCAGCCTGACTGAATGCCTGAGCACACTTCCAGTGRAAGAATTTTCCCTAATAYCCAACCTAAACCTCCTCTGGTGCAGCTTGAAACCATGTTTGAGGGATTTTGAGTATGGATGCTTTGGGCTGAGKTGCAGCACCAGAGGAGCTGAGCAGTGGGTCTGCTGATTTCTGGGGAGAGTTCAGTGACTAKCAGGTGTCTGGGAAGATGGAGAGGGAGCTTGGATCTGCATGGAGGTGTGGARCAGTTTGAGCTCCAGYCTGTTGGAGAAGTGTTCTGTCCTGGAGTATCCACACTCAGCGTTAGGTGGGAAGCTGAAGGAGCCAGGCCAGGAGATAAACCAGCTGGGATTCATCAGAAGCACCTGCTTCCATCATCCAGCATCCCAGCTCCAGTGTCCAGGGAACATCCTGCTCCTTGTGCTGGGCCAGGCAGCTCTGAGAAGGCTCTGGGCACAGGGCATGGCTCCAACCTGCACCCAGCCCTCGGGACAGCTGAAAACTCAGGAGGCAGCTGCCACACCAGCATGGAAACAGGRGCTTCCAGTGCTGGGGCACTGGCACAGGTTTCATAGAGAAGCTGTGGCTGCCCCTGGATCCCTGCAAGTGTCCAAGGCCAGGCTGGATGAGGTTTGGAGCAGCCTGGGATAGTGGAAGRTGTCCCTGTCCCAGGCAGGGGGTGGGACTGGATGAGCTCTMAGGTCCCTTGTGCCAGACCTTCCTGTGAGGTGTTTATTGCAGCACCCATCTGTTTTAAGTGGTCTCTACAGACAATTCCTCTGGCTCCAGCCACCTTTGGGTGCAGGATGTACTTTGAAAGGGAAGCAGTGGGAGTAACACCTGGAGGATGTCATTCCTCCTGCTCAGTGTGCTCCTAGGATCACAGGAGGCTGACTGCAACCACAAGCAGCAATTAAGTGCTTCACCCAGCCATGGGTGTGTTTGGGAGTGTGAGGCTGTGGGGAGAGCTCAGCGCTCAGGATACCTTGGATGTTGTCAGCTGCCTGAGGGATTTCATTGAGCMGAGGAAATATTGATCCTTAAAGATAAAAAACATTGATTATTTTAATCATGGCTACAAGGACGCTTAAACACAGACCTGCTCTCACTTGTCCTAGGTGGGCTGTGCAGATAGGGTAATATTCCCTGGCTTAGGCACACATCAGAAAGCAGGAAGCACTGGTTTGATCCAGGTCTTTCCTGGAACCTTTTGAAGGCAGGGCAGTCGGGGGGAGCTCTGTGCTGCGGCGCTTTGATGCGGTTTGATCTACAGCGTGTCAGAGCAGCCTGCTGCACACACATGGACAGGCAGCTGTGGCCAGGCTGGGCTGCAGGGAGCTGGGCTGGCTCAGGAGCCAAACTGGAGCTCCACTGGGGCTGGTGGGAAATGAGGGGAGCAGTGCCAGTCCCCCGAGCACGGCGTCCACCGGCCGAGATCAAAACTCCCGCGTYGGGGAAGCGGCTCCTTCCCAAGCTGCCAGGAAATGAACCCAGAGCTGGGGCTGGGCAGCTGATTGCTGCACTGGGGAGGGGGTCAGGGCTGGGGAATGGGCCTGCACTGCTGTGGAAATCCAGGGTGAAAAATCAGAGAGAGTCTTTGATACACTCTGAGAGGGTTTGGGTTGTTCAGCCTGGAGAAGGCTCCAGGGAGAAGTGTTCCAGTGCCTAAAGTGGCTCAGAGAGAGCTGGACAGGAGCTTTAGACAAGGGTCTGATGGGACAGGAAAAGGAGGAATGGTTTTAATCCATTTTAACCCAGAAGGCAGGGTTAGATGGGATATTGGGRAGGAATTGTTCCCTGGGAGGGTGGGCAGGCCCTGGCACAGGGTGCCCAGAGCAGCTGTGGCTGCCCCTGGATCCCTGCAAGTGCCCAAGGCCAGGCTGGACAGGGCATGGAGCACCCTGGGACAGTCAAAGATGTCCCTGCCCATGGCAGGGGRTGGGATGAAATGAGTTTTAAGATCCCTCCACCCCCCAGCATTCCATGATTTTGAGGTCTGCTGATGGCAGTCCACAGCAGTTAGCCACCATTCCTTTCCCATTTCTCTGCAGAGCTGCTCAGTCCATCATGGGCATCTCCAGCCTCTGCCCTTCAAACAAKAAGGTGATGACAACCAGGTGCCTCATGCCCAGAGGTTTTTTGCTCCCTTTTTCCACAGGCTGAGGCTGTTTGTGAGTGTTATTTCAAGATGAGGAGCGTGCTCTGGAATCAGGAACATGCTTTGTCTCAGTGTCAACCCAAGAGGCCTTGGAGTGCTCTTGCTCAAAGACTTATCCAGGAATTGCTTTTGCCTTCACTTAATGTCATAGAGAAACCAGTTTGGAGCAGAACTATTTTTAGAGTGGGGAATTAATAAAAAGTGCAATCCATAATTACTGAGTCTGGAATGCAGCATCCCATGAAGTACCTATGGAATGGCTACCATGTGCTCATAAGAGCAGTCTTGGCTGCAGCTTCTCTTGGCTTTGAGCAAAGTTAAACTTTGCCATAGATGTTTTAAACTGTTGAACTCTGGCTGTTCTTTGCTGGGGAACATCCCTGATTGGGTTGTTTTCAGCACAGTTAACAGCAGTGGACGTCTCTTGTTTTGGACAGCCCAMCTTGGAGGTTTGGGATGAATTCATTCATTAATGGAGAACCTGGGAGGGCAGAGGTGTCTCCTCTTCTTGAGTTTTTCTAAAGGAAATCAAATAAATCCTGAAACTTTCCTCCAGCAGTGCTTGTTGGCCTTTCCCTGGGCTGGCACAGGCATGTTCCCACTGCAGAATGACTAGTGAAAGGTGTCCCTGCCCATGGCAGGCATGGAGTGGGATGAGCTTTCATCAAAACTCTTCCCACCAGAACCATTCTGGGGTTCARTGGTAACATTCCTTTGATTATCCCCTCTTTCTCTCTCCAGCTTGACCCTCTTCCAGAGAAGGTTTTCCAGCAGAGAGCAAACGCTAACGCCGTGCATTCCATGGAGAAAGTCATCGAGATCCACAGTGAGTGCAGCCCCACTGACCCAGCTGGGTCCCTGGGGACACCCCTTGGCCTTCCCCACCATTCTTCCAGCTCCATGCTCCCATTTCCCACTTTACTGTGGTCACYGTGCAGTGACAAACTGGGGTTGCTGTGGATGGAGCCATGCCCAGCAGGGCTTTAGCCTTTAGGGGGAATTACAGAATCAGAGCACAGGTTAGGTAGGAAAAGACCTTCAGGAGRATCCAGCCTAGCTGTTCACCCAACAAAAATTAAAGGCTCTAAAATCTCTGTAAAGAACAGACTGTCCTGCCATTAGAGGGTGCTCTTACTTCTTGGAAAGCAGTTAAGTATCTCTGAGTATCCAAGTCTTGTTGGGTGTTGTGGCACCCATTAATTAGGAGTAGATAAGCATGGAAGTGAAGCAGGCTCTCAGGCACAGGCTGGGATTYTTGGGATGTCCYGTGCAGGRCCAGGAGCTGGACTCAATGATCTCTCCCAAGGGATAATCCCTTCCAAGGATATTCTATGAGTTTTGCTGGCAGTTGTTGATATTGTAGGTTTATTTAGCTAAGCAGTTTAAAATCATTGMATTGAACCTTGCCTGGAGAAATTCTTGGCAATTCTTTCCTCTGGAGCCTTCCCAGTGCTCYTCTCCATGCAAAAGGATGTCAAACTGCTGACATAAAAATACTTTGAAGGTTGAAGCTTGGACTTGGTGGTCTTGGAGGTCTTTTCCAACTTTAATGGTTCTAAATACATCTTGGACTTCTTTAGTCTTCAGGGATTTGCCCACTGAAAGTACGTGGCAGTCAGCAGGTGGATCCAGACCTGGACTGCATCCTTCCCTCTCCTGGATTTTTTGGTGGAGAGACATTTCCAGGCACATTTGTCCTTAGGTCTAGAAGTTTCTGAGGTATTTGAAGTGGAAAAAGGAATTCTTTTTTGAGCACCTAAGGCTCTTAAAGTGAGAGTATGGGTCAGATGAGTGTTCCTGGGCAGTTCCGAGCCAGCGGCCGGGTTTGGGAATGCAGGAGAGCTGGAATGGTGCCCTGATGGCCCTGTTGTCACCTCTCCCCCAGGCAAGTACTGGCATTCCCTCCAGCGTTTCGCCTCCACGGTGGGATATTCCCTGGTGGAGGCCCAGAAGTGTGAGAACGAGGAGGCGGAGACGGTGACGGCCATGGCATCGCTGTCGGTGGGTGTGAAGCCGGCRGAGAAGAGGTCAGTGGTTTCCCATCACATTGCCAGTCTGTGCAGCCAGGAGGAGCAGCYTTGCAGGTTAATCCTCTCCTTTCAGCCACTGCTGCTGCGCTCCCTACATCCCCTGTCCTCTGTGGGCTCCCAGAAAACCTTCCAGGCTGCAGGAGAGCAGCAGAGCCATGAGCTCTGTGCGTGCACCCTGCGCCTGAGCCTTCTGCTCCGAGCGTGGCTTTGGACCACAGAAAGGAATTTATTTTGCTGGGGAAAATGTTAATGTTGCCCAAGTCAGATTGTCCAAAAACCTTTCTTGGTGGCAAGTTTAATTCAGGTCATCCCAGCTAGCTGGGTAGGAAGGTGATGGAAACATAAGGAGTGAGACTTGGCACCACAAATTGTCCAACTATGTCATGCCAAACCTTCTTTTCTCTCTCCCCTCCCTGTCCCACCCTGCCTGGCTGCTCAATCCCTCAGACCTGAGGACGAACCCATGGAAGAGGAGCCTCCCCTGTAGCAGCCACCTTCGAGCTGGAGTTCTCCTGTCTGTTCGTCTTCGTCTTGAAGCTCTGCCAAGAAGCTTTCTCTTGTTACTCCTGCGTCCTGTCACGGTTATTTCCCGAACACGGAAGGACAGCCAGGTGTAAAGCAAAGCAAGCGACACAAAAAACAAATCTCTCCGCATCTTTGAGWCTCTTTTTGCTGAAAAAAACCGCTGGTGAAGAGCAGCAAAGGACTGACATGTTGGGCACTCACGTTCCTCTGGTCCTCACCGCGAGCAGAAAGAGGAACGATGCCCGGGAAGTCTTTGGCAGAGTTGCCAAACAAAAAAACAAAAAACGAAAYGCGAGAATAATAAAGAAATCAAAGATTCAACAACACAAATCAAACAAACCTTAACGTAAAACTGGTGCTTACAAAGTTGATTACCCACAACTGAGCAATCTCCGCTTGAACCACTCAACCCATCGTGTACTTTCATTTCTTGGATATTTGGAAATGGCTCTTGCCTGCCTGTGAGTCACGACAGCTCTTGTCGGAACTGGAACGTTGGGAGATGATGGTGGATTTTTAACGGGGAGGGACAGGGAACGAGGACTCACCTGACACCTAAAGGAAAGGGAAGCAGAAGGGGGGGAACGGTAGCCCAGATGGAGTCGGCTTTATTGTCTCCAAAGCCATCTGAAGATGAGTTTGTGCCTTTTTTTTTAATTGATGGATTTGGTGCAGCTGGATTTTCTGAAGTTTGAGGAACAATGCCTTAAGTAAAAATTAATTAAAAAAATACAAAACACACATGAAAAAAAAAAAAAAAAAAAAAAAAAAAAAAAAAAAAAAAAAAAAAAAAAAAAAAAAAAAAAAAAAAAAAAAAAAAAAAAAAAAAAAAGAAAAAAAAAAAAAGAACACTGCAGTTCCTGAATATTTTTCCTCTGGTTGGGAAAGCCAAGGACTGCCATCAGGAAGGAAGACTTTTTGGCTTGTGCTGGCATGATGGTGGGAAGCAGGCATCAGCTGAACAGAGCGTCTCCAAAAACTGTCGACAAGTTTGGATTTGTTTTGTTTTCTTTCATTGCTGTTTCAGAGAAAAGGAAAAAAGAAAAAAAAAATTAAGGTAGTTGCCAAAAAAGTGGCAAATACTGTTGGGTCTTTGAAATTCAACCGTTTTTAACAACCAATTTTCAAATGTTTTCTCTCTCTTCTACATTATCTAGTAATTGAACTTACCAATTTGGTTGTTGAAGCATGTATTAGACACAAATGCAGGTTTTAAGACTGGAATGCTTTTTATTAAAAGCAACTAGCATGAGATATTGCTTAAATTGTTAGGTATAAATATATATATGTGTATAATGTATATTCCAAATGTATTCCAAGCTTAGAAACCGGATTCCTATGAATTATTGAGAAAAATATTTATGATGCATTTATAGAAAAAAGAAAAAAAATATATGTAATAAATGCATACTCTAACAGTAGCCATTGGAAGCTCCCTAGGGACAGATTTGGGAATTGGAACGTCAAAGGTGCTTTTGGAAAAGGATCTAGGTTGAAACTCGAGGACTTGTCAGGCGACAGGTTGGGAAGTTTTTCAGAAAGCCAACACTTTAGCCACTGGGCAACTACCCTAAACATTTGTATTTTAATTTAAGGTTTTTAGTTGTGATCCTTTTCTAACAAACACAAGAAAAAAAAGAGTTTTTTATAGCAAAGACGCTGAATTTGCTGTTAATTTTTATATGGATATTTCCCGAAACCCTCCGGAAGCCTTGTTTGTGTGACTCTGACATTTCTTTTCCATTTGGCAGGTTTCCTTTCTGAACGGCAATAGCATCTAAACCTTTCTTCCTCCCTCTTTTCTTGCTTATAATACATGAATTTTCCTTTTTTTTTCTTTTTTTAAATTTTTTTTTTTATTATTTTCTGTATTGTTTTCTCTCCTTTTCCTCAACTCTTTTGTACAGTGAGCAGCTTTCTGCAGGTGTAAAGAACTGTGGGCAGACCAACAGAGTTTGTTTTTTTCTGGGAAAGGGCGCATTTTACCGAGGAGGAGGAGGAGGATGAGGGACGGCGATGGGCTCCTTTGTTGTACCGATTCCGCCAACTGTATATTTCCTCAGCTCTCTTGTAGTAGCTCTGTAAAGAAAATAAGGAATTTTCTTGCCTGGTAGTGTTCGGTGGGCGATGCCTTTGTCGTGCCTGCGGCTCCTGGCGCTGCCTGCCCTCGGGAAGGCTCCTTGGATACTCCGGGACCGCCGGCCTTTTCTCTCCGCCGGACACGCCCGCAAACTCCCCATCTCCTCTCTCCCTCTTTTTCTCCTCTCTTCTTCTTCTTCTTCCTGATGCTGGGAGGGGTTTTGGAGGCTTTTTTTTTTTTGTTTGCCCCCCACCCCGAGGAGGTCACTGCCTCCCGGGAGTGCCGGGTGGGAGAGGCCGCGAGCCCTGCCGTGGAGTGTCCTCACGGAGACGGCGCTCCCCGCGTGCCTTCCTCCAGCAGCGTAGGACAGCACATCCCTCTTCCCAGCACAGCTTCTCCTTAACCACCCTTCCTTCTTTTATCCTTTGTTCCCATGGTGACTGGTGGGGTTGCTTCCAGTAACTTCTCTCCTTTCCAGTTCTTGAAGCAGTCGCTTTCGTTCCRTTCAGGACTCGCTGGCGGGAGGAGTCGGGAGCGTGACCCCACGCTGGAGGCTTTTGTTTCCTTCCTCRATTTCTAGTGCAGTTTCAGAACCAGACACTACAGTATTTGAGTTGTGCAAACCCAAGTACGTCCTAAAACCCCAAAAAGCCCCAGTGGCAGGGCCTGTCCTCGGCATATCCTGAAATCCCCCCCGTGTGAGAGCACCGCGTACCTGGGGATGTTGTGGTTTGGGGTTTTCTTCCATCTGACCACGCTGCTGCTGTGATCTCAAATCCATCCCACTGCCGAATGCGGTGACTGACGTGGGGTTTGCTCCCTGTGCTGTGGGCAGTGCCTGTGTTTACACCTCCCTTGGTCTTGTCAGCTCTTCCCGGGAAGGTTTTTGACATTTCTGCTCCCGGTYGTGGCAAAGCTTTTTCCTTCCTTTTTGCTCTCCCGGGAGCCGCCGGCTGACTCTGCTGAGCCGGTTCCTTTGGAAAATCCGGAGGAGCTTGTTGGGGTGCCACCTTCCTTCCTCCCTTCCTTCCTTCCTTTCCATCCTTTCCCTCAGCTTTTTGCCGGGACGGGAAGATTTTTCCCGAGAGGACAGAGCTCGTCTCCTCCAAGCTCCCGGCATTGTGGATTTGTTTGCAGCATCCCCCTTTTCCCTGGGAACGCTCTTCCCTGGGCTGTGACCTTCCCTGGGGATGCTCTTCCCCRGGGATGCTTTCCGGGGCCAGTGCAGGCACGGAGAGGAGGGAGGGAGCCCTCGTTTTGAGGCTCTCCAGGGGGATTTTTCACCTTTTTGAGCCATTAAGCTTCTTCATTTCAGATGACTTTGCCACGGGGCGGCCGTGCCAGCGGGGTGGGAGCCTGGGGTGCTCCCGCATCCCGGCACGTGCTGCCCAGGGCATCCTTTGTACCTGCTTGGGAAGAAAAGGAACATCTTTCAATCCTCTTTACAGTGAAGTGAGGCCCAGTTTGCAGTACACAAGTAACCATTGGGGGTTTTTCGGTTGTTTTTTTTTGTTTGTTTGGTTGGTTTTTTTGTTGGTTTTTTTTTTACTTTCGATACAAAACATTCCTTTTTTTTATTAGTCACGGTCATGTACTCATTCCATTCTTCCTTTTGTAAACTTTTTTGGGCCCATGTTCTTTTACGGGCATTGATATATATAAATATATATATAAATATATATGAATATATTTTTTTAAGTTTCCTACACCTTGAGGTTGCATGGTCTGTAAGGTTGGCATGTCTTTATATTGTATACAGATTTTGCACGCCAAACTTGGCAGCTTTGAAAACGATAACGAGAAAAAGAAAACAAAAACAACAAAAAAAAAAAAAAAAGAGAGGTGGTTTGGGGTTTCTTTGGGTTGGTTTTTGTTTTGTTTTGGTTTTATATTGGTTTTTTTTTCTTTTTTTGCTCTCGTGGCATTTGTGGAGACTAAAGGTTGGGATGTTGTTGTCACACACACTCACTCACCCACACAGCTACACACCAAGGAAGGAGAGTGGGAATTCTTTTTTTTTTTTTTCTTTTGGAGTCTTACTGAACTTAATAAGAAGAAATTGTGCTTTTTATTGTTAAAAAGAGTAAATAAATAAAAAAACAAACAAAAAGGACTACTTAAACATTTCTCATTTTAAGAAGAAAAGAAAAAAAACTAAGACGTTTATCTAGCACTTGTGACTTACCAATAATAGAGTTTATTGTATTTATGTGGAAACAGTGTTTTTAGGGAAACTACGCCGAACACACCAAGTAAACTGCCTGTGTCATTATTATTATTATTGTTATTATTATTATTATTTTCCTTTGGGTTGGTGTTTTTGCTTTGATTTCTCGGCTGGGTGGGGAGGTTGGATGCAACCCTTGTGTCAACACACACAGAGTCGTTCATTCCGAGGAGCCGGACGGACGGACGGACGGACGGACGGATGGATGAGGAGGACTTTAAAGAGTTAACTCTTCAGCACAGCTGCGTTAACTTTTTTAAGAAATTACTTTTACATGATGTATTTTTGCTCGGTTTCACTTTAAGCAGTCGTGTACTGTGCAACACTGTGGTTTAAAAACGAGACTTTACAGCAAAAGGCAAAACGTGTTTCTTCATTGTCATGAAGTTGGGCTCGTTCTCAGCTCATCTTCACTTTGTCTTTGATATTGATGATGAAAAAGAAAAAAAAAAGTATCCTATTGAAAGAAAATAAATTAACACTTTTTCTGTGCTCCATAGTGGAGGCGCTATTTTCCAATTTATGAGGATGACAAACTTATATATATAATATATATATAAAAGTGGGGGCGGGGAGGGGGGGGAAGGGGTTGAAACATTATTCACCCGAGAGCTTATTACAGATATGTAGTATCAAAAAGTTGTAACTATATTATATTCTACTTTATACCTATACATGCTCAGTATGACGTCACCATTGGTAGCAGCTACCGGTTTACGCTGTAATTTAGACACAATTTCACTCTCCCTGGTCGGACCCTCCTTTCAGTGATGGTAGCATTCTTTGTGCTCGACTTTCCGACGGTCCTTTCTTTTAAATCGGTGGAGTTGGAATATTTTTCTCATTCTCGTTTTTTTCTTTCTTTGTTTTTACTTTATTTTTATTTTGTTTTTCTCTTTATTTTGTTTGGGGTTTTTTTGTTTGTTTTGGTTTTTTTTTTTTTTTTTTTTTTTTTTTTTTACTGGCCAATGGTGTCTTTCTCTGACAGTACCGACTTCAATTTCAACTTTATTAGGAGTCCAGTATTTTGTACCACATTATGACAACTTGTTATTCTTGTGGTGTAAATAAAAGAAAAAAGTTAATTATAGTACCACCCGGGTTTCTGCTGCTGATCTTCTTTCCTTCCTTTGTTGGGATGGGATGGTTTCATCTGCTGGGTTCTTGATGTGTCATGGAAGGGGGTCTTGGTGCCAGAGAGGTTTTTTGGGCAAAGTATACCCCTGTCTACGCTGGGGTGTTCATGGAATAGCTCCTGGAGTTTCCCCGTTTTCTTGTGGCTCCCAGGTGCACGTTGACAAGTGCTGCAAAAAAMCAATCGAGTTTCCAGGTGAAGCAGCTCCAGCTTTATACCTTTCCCAGCCTTTTTCATATGTGTGTTCCCTCTGATTGGCTTCCTGCTGGTCTCTGGAGCCCCCTGAAGCATCCAAAATCCATCTGCTCCATGTGTGTCCCCTGGGATTGTCCCGTGCTCACAGGGGGACAGCCACGCTTCAGGTCTGGGCTCCTTGCAGTGACTCCCTGGAGCAGCAGCAGGCTGGTGCTCACCAAGGCTCCTGCTGGGAGGGGTGGGGAGAGCTCACAGGSAAAACTTGGGGTGCTCCCAATTCCCTCAGCACTGAAACATCCCCAGCTGCTTCTGCCTGATTCATGGAATCATGGGGTGGTTTGGGTGGGAAGGATCCGGGAGGTCCCCTCTCATTCCACTCCTGCCATTCCAGGGACACCACCCACTGTCCCAGGGTGCTCCAAGCCCCAGTGTCCAGCCTGGCCTTGGGCACTGCCAGGAATCCAGGGGCAGCCACAGCTGCTCTGGGCACCCTGTACCATGAGATAATTCCCAAGATCCCATCCATCCCTGCCCTCTGGCAGTGGGAGCCATTGCCTGTGTCCTGTCCCTCCATGCCTTGTCCCCAGTCCCTCTCCAGCTCTCCTGGAGCCCCTTCAGGCCCTGGAAGGGGCTCTGAGCTCTGCCTGGATCCTGTATCTGTGTGCAGAGTGTGGGTGTGGTGATTGCTTTGGGACCATGATCTGGGGAGGGCRCCTGCAGCTCCCAGGAGCTCATTCCTGGGAGCGAAATCCCACTGCTGGCTGACCCAGCTGAGGCAGAGCCCTTGCTTAGAGGGTGGGGGCTGTTTCAGACACCATCCCAGCCCCAGTGCCAGGCATCATCCCACCTGCAGTGCTCTGAGCTCACCTGGAATGCTCTGAGCTCACCTGGCTGATCATCCTACCTGGAAAGCTCCGAGCTCACCTGGCTGATCCTCTCACCTGGAATGCTCTGAGCTCCCAGGGACAGAAACCTGAGGGGAGGGCTGAGCTCAGTGCTGTGGCACCCTCTGCTTCAGCCGTGGGAATTTTTACAGCCAGAAATCTGCAGATCCCAGAGGAAATGTGCTCAATTCAAAGGAATTGTGCTGCAGGGGATGGGATCCAKCAGGGTTTTGAGCTGCTTCCCTCGTGGCTCCTCTGCTGTGTGCCTGTGGCTGGGTGTGAGGGGTGGGTGCCCAGCCTGGCACGGGCACACCCTKCCCAGGGCCCTCACTGAGTTCAATTTTATTAATTTCACTTGTTTTACCAATATTTCTAAAKGAGGAAGAGGCTGTTTCTGCCTCTRGGCAGCAAGTCAAGGCTTTGTGCTTTAGATGCCTGCCCGTGGCAGTGGGAGCACTGCAGGGGGAGGAAAAGGCTCCAATATTAAATGCACAACCTGAGCATACAGGAGCTCATTCTGTGCCAGCAAAACCTCCTGGATTTATGATGGGATTTGGATCACCAGAATTTCTGGAGCAGAAACTTTCTCCCAAGGCTGGGTTGACCTCTTGGGGAATTCTCTGAAGCTCACTCAGGGTCCTGAGAGTTCATTTGTTGTCCGTGCCTGGGTGTGATGAGTTGGTGTGACCTGCAGAGCTGCCCTGGGATAGAGAAAATGCTGGGAAAAACAGCGTGGGCCAAGGCTGGARAAGGTTCATGGCCAGAGGGACCTGGAAGGGCTGAAGCTCTGGAGGTGCCTGGAAAACCAGGGCTCCTCAGCCAGGCTGTTCACAGAGCAACAGAGAATACATTTTAAAAATGGTGGTAAAAACCCAGCTCCCAGGCTGTGGGAAGGCACAGTCTGCCTTTTTTTCCAGCAGCACAAGCTGGCAAGCCAGTTCCTGCTGAGGATGGGGAATGTGCTCCCATCCCACAGCTGTGCCCATGGAAGGCTTCAGCAGGAACGGAGCAAATCCCAACCTCACTGAGGGAAAGGATTCCTGGCTGGGGGACACGGAGAGGGGCCAGGGGTCTTCTGGATGCCCACCAGGGGAAAGCAAACCTCTGCCCACGTTTGCAGCAAATTAAATGGTTCAGTAGCAGAAGGAAAGGTTTGGGGYTGAAACAAAACCACCCCAAAATCTCACTGCTGCACAGCAGAAGCGGGGAAAACATTTCCTGTGTAGATTGGATCACACAGCCAGAGCATCAGTGTGCACTAGCCACAGACAGGTGCCCTTTATCTGATTTATTACAGGCCCTTTTGAGTCTTTTCCATCTATTTCTTTATTAATTCGTTCCCCTGCCCCATGGAGGGAAGGTTTAGAATCACAGAAAGGGACTTGAAAGGACCATCTTGTTCCAGCCCCCTGCCATGGCCAGGGACTCCAAATTCAGTGCAATTAAAGGGGAAAAAAAGGGAGTTTACTGTATTTGGAAGGATGAGGGTGCAGTCAGAATTGTGCATTTGTGCTGTACCAAGGCACAATTATCCAATGGCCAACAGCTTCAGAGTGCCTGCAGGAACAAGAGAGTTGTTTCCCATTAAACCAGGAAGGGAATGAGGAGCAATTCCTGGGCTTTAAGGGCGATTAAAGAGTCCTTGAGAAAGTTTTCAAAATTTCACTCTTCAATTACACGTTTGAGTTTGAAAGGGGGGGAAAAAATAGGAAAACTAAAAATCCCTCCTTCCCYACCAGCAGAGAGCAATTCCTGCAATCCCCCCAATCCCCGTGGATAATGCAGCCAGTGTGGGATCAGCAGCTGCCTTTGAGCTGGCTGGGCTCAGCCGCTGGGGAGCGCTGGGAATTCCTGGAGCCGCTTTATCCTGGAGCTGGTTTATACCGGAGCCGCTTTATCCTGGAGCCGGTTTATCCTGGAGCCAGTTTATCCTGGAGCCGGTTTATCCTGGAGCCAGTTTATCCTGGAGCCAGTTTATCCTGGAGCAGGTTTATCCTGGAGCCAGTTTATCCTGGAGCCAGTTTATCCTGGAGCAAGTTTATCTGGAGCCAATTTATCCTGGAGCCAGTTTATCCTGTACCAGGTTTATCCTGGAGCAGGTTTATCTGGAGCCAGTTTATCCTGGAGCAAGTTTATCCTGGACCAGGTTTATCCTGGAGCAGGTTTATCTGGAGCCGATTTATCCTGGATCCCATTTATCCTGGAGCCAGTTTATCCTGGATCCCATTTATCCTGGGGCCAGTTTATCCTGAAGCAGGTTTATCTGGGGCTGGTTTATCCTGGAGCTGGTTTATCTGGAGCTGATTTATCCTGGAGGAGCCGGTTTATCCCATAGCTGGTTTATCCAGGAGCCAGGTTATCCTGGAGCCGGTTTATCCTGGAGCCGGTTTATCCTGAAGCAGGTTTATCTGGAGCCGGTTTATCCAGGAGCTGATTTATCCTGAAGCTGATTTATCCAAGAGCTGGTTTATCCAAGAGCCCGCTTATCCAGGAGGAGCCAGTTTATCCCATAGCTGGTTTATCCAGGAGCCAGGTTATCCTGGAGCTGGTTTATCCTGGAGCTGGTTTATCCTGGAGCCGGTTTATCTGGAGCCTGTTTATCTGGAGCAGGTTTATCCTGGAGCCAGTTTATCCTGGAGCCCATTTATCTGGAGTCGGTTTATCCTGGAGCTGGTTTATCCTGGAGCTGGTTTATCTTGGAGCTGATTTATCTTGGAGCTGGTTTATCCAGGATCCCATTTATCCTGGGGGTGGTTTATCCAGGAGGGGCCGGCTTATCCTGAAGCCGATTTATCCAGGAGCTGGGTTATCCTGGAGCTGGTTTATTTGGAGCCAGTTTATCTGGAGCCGGTTTTTCCAGGAGCTGGTTTATCTGGAGCAGGTTTATCTGGAGTTGGTTTATCCACGAGCTGGTTTATCCTGAAGCTGGTTTATCTTGGAGCTGATTTATCCTGCAGCTGGTTCATCCAGGAGGGGCCGATTTATCCAGGAGCTGGTTTATCCTGAAGCCGATTTATCCAGGAGGAGCCGGGTTATCCCGTAGCTGGTTTATTCAGGAGCCAGGTTATCCTGGAGCTGATTTATCCTGGAACCAGTTTATTTATCCAGGAGGAGCTGGTTTTTCCAGGAGCCAGTTCATCCAGAAGCAGATTTATCCTGGAGCCGGTTTATCCGAGAGTCAGTTTATCCTGGAGCTGGTTTATCCTGGAACCGGTTTATCCTGGAACCGGTTTATCCTGGAGCCGGTTTATCCTGGAGCCATTGTATCCCAGAGCCAGTTTATCTGGAGCCAGTTTATCCCAGAGCCGATCTATCGGGAGCCGGTTTATCCTGGAGCCAGTTTATCTGGAGACAGTTTATCCTGGAGGTGATTTATCCCGGAGCTGATTTATCCTGGAGCTGGTTTATCCAGGACGAGCTGATTTATCTTGGAAACCATTTATCCTGGATCAGACGTATCCAGGAGGAGCCGGGTTATCCTGGAGCCGGTTTATCTGGAGCCAGTTTACCTGGAGCTGGTTTATCCTGGAGCTGGTTTATCCAGGAGGAGCCCATTTATCCTGGAGCCAGTTTATCCCAGAGCCTGCTTATCCTGGAGCTGGTTTATCTGGAGCTGGTTTATCCCGGAGCTGGTTTATCCAGGTGGAGCCGATTTATCCTGGAGCCGGTTTATCCTGGAGCCAGTTTATCCCTTAGCCTGTTTATCCTGGAGCTGATTTATCCTGGAGCCAGTTTATCATGGATGAGCTGGTTTATCCCATAGCCGGTTTATCCTGGAGCCAATTTATCTGGAGCTGGTTTATCTGGAGCTGTTTTATCTGGAGCCGGTTTATCTGGAGCTGGTTTACCCAGGAGCCAGTTTATCCTGGAGCTGATTTATCTGGAGCAGGTTTATCTGGAGCTGGTTTATCTGGAGCCAGTTTATCTTGGAGTCGATTTATCTGGAGCCGGTTTATCCTGGAGCTGGTTTATCTGGAGTCAATTTATCTGGAGACAATTTATCATGGTGGTGGTTTATCCTGTAGCCAGTTTATCCTGGAACTGGTTTATCCTGGAGCTGGTTTATCCTGGAGCTGATTTATCCAGGAGCCAGTTTATCCTGGAACTGGTTCATCCTGGAGCCGGTTTATCCTGGAGCTGATTTATCCAGGAGGAGCTGGGTTACCCCATAGCCGGTTTATCCCGTAGCTGGTTTATCCAGGAACTGGTTTATCTAGAGTTTATTTATCCAGGAGGAGCTCCTGGCGCTGCCGAGGGTCCCCAGCCCTGGCGGGGGCTGCTCCCAAACCCTCCTGGGCTGGGCTCCAGCAGGGGGAAAACCGGGACCAAAAAGGATGAAATCCTTTGGGCTCTGGGCAAGGGGAGAGAGCTCTCTGCAAGGGAGGGAGGCTGCAGCTGAGATGGGGAAAAACTCTGGGAGCATCCCGAGCCTATCCCGAGCCCATCCCGAACCCTGCCAGGGCTGGGGAGTATTGCATTTGTGGGGACCCCTGTGGCAGGCAGGAATGATGAATCTGACTCCATGTTCTCAGCAGGCTAATTTATTACTTTATTAACTATATTATATTAAAGAATGCTATACTATACTAAAGAATACAGCAAGGACACTTACTGAATGCTAAAAAGATAATAATGAAAACTCCTGACTCTTTCCAGAGTCCTGACACAGCTYGGCCAATCCAAAACAACTCYCAGCAGAATCCAATGGAACAATCACCTGTGGGTRAACAATCTCCAAACACATTCCACATGAGCACAACACAGRAGAAGCAAATGAGAKAAGAATTGTTTGCCTTTTCTCTGAGGCTGCTCAGCTTCCCAGGAGAARAAYCCTGGGYRAAGGGATTTTCCAGAGAATGTGAATGGGACAGGGGAGCACCAGGCCAGCCAAGGCAGCAGCTGCTGCACCTCCCTTCCAGCTGTTTTTAGGGAATATCTGCAGCCAGGTGCCCAATCCACTCTGGGGGATGTGGAGAAGGAGGAGGAGGACAAGAAGGACAATGATGACGATGACGACAGTGATGACGACGATGACCCTGACTCTCTGGGATGCTTCCCCTCCTTTCAGGGCACAGGGAATGCTCAGCCTGTGGCTGCTGGAGCAGCTCCGTGCAGGGATAACAAATTACCCTGGCCAGGCTCATCTGCTGGGCCCTGGGCTGTGCCAGACCCTGGGAGTGCTGCAAGTGGGACTGGGAGTGAGTTATCCCACAGGGGCTGCAGGATAATCCCTCTGTCATCCAAAGCCTTCTCATACTTGACCTCTCTTCCTCCCCCTTATCTGCCACGGGAAATTCGATTTGCRCTGTTATTCCAAAACAATTCCTCTCCATTCCCTTTGTGAGGAGAGAGAGGCAGGGCTGAGGGCTTGGGTGTCCAGGGCTGCTCCCAGCCCTGCTTTGGAGAGGCCTGGAGGGCAAGGGAGGGAAGAGGAATCCAGGCAAGGAAGTGTCTGCAGATCCCACCAGGGCTGGAATCYGCTCTGGGAGGCAGCTGGATCAGGTTCTCCTTCCCAAGGATCCTGGCTCACCTGCCYGTGCTCAGCCAGCCCTGCCTGGTGCAGAGCCATGCTGGAATTCTGCCTGGAGGYAGGGAAGTGACACAGAACCACGGAACTTGGCGGGTCCCAACCTGCCCTCAGTCAGAAAACTCGGTGCCTTGGGTTTTTCATGGAATCYCTGTGGCTGGAAAAGCCCTCTCAGAGCACAGAGCCCAACCATCCCCCAGCACTGCCAATCCCACTGAGMCCTGTCCCCAGGTGCCACATCCACAGGGCTTCTAAATCCCTCCAGGAATGGGGATTCCACACAGCCCTGGGCAGCTGTGCCAGRGCCTGACCTCCCTTTCAGGGARGAAAYTTTCCCTAATAACCAACCAACCCCTGAGGGACTGAAGGGCATCCCATTCTGGGATTCTCTGCTCCTCCTGAGCAGAACCGAACCACGTGGACAACCTGCAGAAGGATTAAAGGTATTTCTGGAGACTTCCAGGTGAGTTTTTGCCCTTCCCCCTTGTCCTACTGTAGGACAGATTTCTTCTCCTCCCTTGCCCTGACTGAAGGAGTTTTTGCCTGTGTCATCCTCAGCTTTGGGACTTTGGGGAGCTGAGGATTCACAGCAGAGCAACTTCCRAGGTGAGGAAATGAGAACTCACAGCAAAAACGCTCTGAAAAATGCATTGGCTGACCGCTCAGGAGCAGCTCCCAGAGCAACATCCCCCTAAAGAAACTTAAAAATAATCTCCCAGTTTTGCTTTGGGTTGGCTGTTGGCTTCCCCCCCCCCCCCCCCTTGGGCACAATTAAATCCGTGAGCTCGAAGGAACACATTGTATTTCGGCTGGTGGCTGGAAAAGTCCAGGGGGACGGGAAGGGACGCCCTGGCTGCCACCAAACCCACCTGAGCAGCATCACCCTCGTCCTGCTGGGTGCTTGGGCAGAGCCAATTGGAGGCTCAAGGGCTTTCCCAACTTTTAGCTGGATTTTCTTCCTTTCCAGACAACTTGGATTTCGCTCGGAACCTGTCTGGCAGCCTTTGGCTTCCTGCCTGCTTGGAGCCAGGGCCTGTGGAGATTAATGACATGGAAAATGAGGAATGCTGGCCGCAAAACTCTGAAATTGTGGGAAAAAGGCAGCTCAGAGAGGCAGCCTCTGGTGAGAAGGYRTGTGGCTGCCTCGGGGGTGGGGTTTGGRAAGGCAAAGGCTCTGGCAGGATTATTTTCCCAATCCCTGGCAGTGTCCCAGGCCAGGTTGGACAGGGCTTGGAGCAGCCTGGGATAGTGGAAGGCGTCCCTGCCCATGGCAGGGGTGGGATGAGATGAATTTTARGGTTCCTTTCAACCCAAACCATTCTGGGATTCTGAGATCTTAAAGAAAAGTTATCTCACAGAGGGGCTGGAGTGCCTTGAGTTCAGCAAATCCCTCCCTTCCCCTCCTGATGGAAAGGTGGAAATCCCCTCCAGCAGGCAGGGATGGTTCATTCCCAGCAGGGGGAGAGGAAACCCAGAAGGTGAGGATTACACCCAAATTTTTCCATGAGCTCTGTTCCCAGGAGCCGCATGGGACACCCCAGGGTGTGCATGGGCTGCCCCTCCTCCTGGATCCTGGCTGCATTCCATGCACACCRGGAATTCTCAGCTATGCAAGGGGGTGACCCATGGAAAGGAGCCAGGGAACCCCAGATCAGTGGGGATGGGCTGTTCCTCAGCATTTTGTGCCTTGAATTGGCATCCCAAAGCCCCCAGGCAGCAGAGGCAATGCCAGCACCCCCTGAACCCCTGCTAAACAAGGGCAGAGAGCCCTGCAAGAGCAGCCACGCCAGGAGCTTTTAGCAACTACAAAATTCACCTAGAAACATTTTACTCCTCACAAAATTCACCTGGGAACATTTTAATCCTTACAAAATTCACCTGGGAACCCGTCTGRGGCTTTGTTGTCCTCAGAGAAGGGGCCTGGTGAGCTCTGGCTGGAGCAGGGCAGCTTGGGAAGGAGGGTTTGGGGATTTGGGGTGGGTGCAGCGAGGCTGGAGGAGCTCAGCAGGGATTTGGGATGCTGRGCCATGTCCCTCTCTGACCATGACCCTGTGAAGGTGCGGGAGGAGGGACGGGGCTGTTTGAAGTCCCAGCCAGCCAGCTCCCCTTCCCAGCCCTTGATCCCAGAGCTGAGCTTGATTCAACCAGCGTCTCCTGGCTGGAAGTGGGGTGAGGACAGGCTCAGTGCTGCTGTGGCACCCCCAGAGAGCAGCAGCAGGCAGCATCCCAGCCCTGGAGGGGATGGATGCGGGGGTTGGCCCTTGGAATGCTTTCCCCAGCCCAAACTCACCCAACAGAACAAACCCTGGTGGGTGGGAAGGATGAGGGTGAATGAGTCTTTGGATGGGGAAACGTGGAAATCACCTGGAAAGAAGAAATATAAATATATTTATGTATACATATATCTATGTTTTATATGCATAAATATACATAAAATCTGACCCAGGCCTGAACTTTTCTGGCAGGGAAGTGAAATTCATGAGGAAACACAGCCCAGGCTGCAATTCCTCATTACATCAGTGGGATGGAGCYGCGTTCGTGGGGCCAGTAAATCTGCCAGATGGCAACGGGGGGATTAGGTGGGAAGGGAAGGTGGGACCCTCAGGAGGGCGCTGGGGCTGCCCTCCTCCCACCCTCATTAAGGAATGTTAATCACCCCGGCTCCCCAAAAGCCCCCAGGGGTTTGTTTATAATAAAATCTTTATGGCGCTCAGAGGTTTGGAGGGGTTTTTTTTCCTTTCCCTGTTGCATGGGAAGGGTTGGGAGGGGTGGCAGCTCCAGGCAAGTGACTGGCAGAGAGCAGAGCTGGCTCCCTCCTCCCTGGCTCTGTTTGTTCTCCACAGACACCAAGGTCATCCTGGAAAAACCATGGTCTTGRATGGATGCATGGATGGATGGACACAAGCAAAATATTGACCTGTTCCCTACAGAAGAATATATCCCTGAGAGAAGCCCTCACGTTTCCCTTTCCCACAAAAATACCAAATGGATGGGATAACTCTGCCTCCCCACCACATTTCTGCAAAGGGGAACTGTTACATTTGGTTTACATCTTAATATTGTAGCTCCTTAATAATGGCCTCGCTGTGGGCTGGGAAGTCAGGGCAGTAAAATGTAAAATGAAAAATGTAAAATGTAAAATAATGTAAAATGAAAAATGTAAAATGTAAAAAAAGGTAAAACGTAAAATAATGTAAAATGTAAAATAATGTAAAATGAAAAATGTAAAATAATGTAAAATGTAAAAAAAGGTAAAATGTAAAATAATGTAAAATGTAGGTTTTCCCAATGGCAAAAGCAGAAATATTCCTGGTGCCCCAGGATGCCTGGCACTAAATTCCCTGCACATAATGTACATCTCCACCATCCCYAGCATCTCCTGGTGACTTGTGCTTGGGCTGGCTTGGTCACACTGAGGAATACACTAAATTATTTGGAGAGCAGAAAGAAAAAGCACCTCAAGGGCTTCCAAACTGAAGGGGAAAAAAAAAAGTTCAACCTTTTCTCTGTGGAAAATTTGCTCTGATCAGCACAAGCGTTTTACTGAGGGTTCATTTGAACCCTCTTATTGATTTATTTCTGTGATGCCAAGGAGGCCAAGCTCTGCYTGAGGGAGCACACTGGGCAAAACCTCAACTGGCGAGTCCCATGGTSAGAGGAGCTCTTGGTGGCCCTGTGGCTTTGTGTCCCCTCTGATGAGGGACCCTGAGGAAGCCAGGACTGAYCCCAGCGAGCTCTGTGGTGCCTGTGCCGTTGGACATCACTGGGAAAGCTGGAGATGGCCTCTCCCAGCTCCTTTCCCTGCTGGGGGAAAGGCCCATCCTCTCCTGCGTGCTTTCCTCTTGCCTGAAGGATCTGCACAGCAATTCCCACATCCCACGTGGCTCCTCCGTGCTGAAGGCTGCTCCAGCATCCTGCTGGTGCCCTGGGGTGATGGGGAAAACCTCCTCACGTGGGTGGATGCTGTGGATTTTGGGTGTGGTGGGACACCAAGAGCTAGGGAACCTCCCAGCCCAGGAGGACACAACCATCTCCTCAACCCGTTACCTTCCACTCCCCTCTAGTGGTTATGGAGCCCGCGGGAGGCTGGGAGGAGCTGGGCAGGCAGGGAAGTGGCTTTTTGWTCATCGCTGATGCCATCTGAAGGGCACAGAGGGGCTCCTGCTCGGGGCCAGAGAGGTGTGAGCCTGCGTGACACAGCCCAGGCTGAGCCAGGYGGTGGAGATGGGGGTGCACACCCTGCCCCTTCCTTTCTGTAAAAAAATAGAAATAAATTAAAAAATAGAAATAAAAAAAAATTAAAGGAACTAATTCTCCTCTCTCCTTAAAGAGAGAAACTAGAAAAAGGTAGCTACAATTGGCCACAGGGCATGAGCCCTGCTGTCCCCAGCTCTGTCCCCAGCCTGTGACATCCTCAGGGGTTGGTTTTGTTCCTGGGCTGAGCYGACTCCAGCGTGGGGCCATGAACCTGCAGGAGGAAGATGCTGTTARTCTGATGCTCTGGCCTCAATTCCTGGTGCTGTCAGCTGCCCAGAGAGCTGAAAACAAGAGGGTGAGAGCAGAGCTGAGATGGGATCATAAACATCAGGCAAGGAAGGACCCCCTCAGTCTCTCCACTGTCACCCCAAGAGGTTCTCCTGGAGCTGATCCTGGCTGAGCAATCACCTCTGTGCTTGTGTCCCCTCCTGGCTGAGCAATCACCTCTGTGCTTGTGTCTCCTCCTCTTTGAGCATCCCCCAAGCCCAGGGCAGGGAGCAGCTCACCTGAGACTCCACATTGGGGTTCTGGCTTTGTTTTCCCCCCAGACCCCCTTCAGCTGGTTCAGGTGGTGGTGGAGGGACACAGAGTGATCCCRCAGCTCCTGCCCCAATCTCCCACCCGCTGGCAGCAGCTTTTTGGGTGCATTCTCTGCTGGGATGAGCAGATCCTGMCTGCAGGGGTGGGAGAACAGGAGCCGTGGAGAGGCACCCACAGCTGTCACCCCATCCTCCCTGGGGACATCTCCTCTGCCGGCCCTCCTGGGGACCGCCCCATCCAAGGCCACCTCCCTGCCACCACCTTTATCCCAGCACGGGTCCGAGGGTCCAGGGACCTTCATGTTTGCTTGAGAACTGAGATTCCTCTTTTTTTTTTCTTTTCCCCCCCTTTGGAAGTTGGGAAGTTTCCAGCATGAGTCACTGCCCGCCTCCCCTCCGTAATGAGCGCGCTGGGAGTCGCAGGATGACTTTGGGGTGGGCTCCTAGAATTAATCAAAGCATCTTCCACGTTTCATCCGGCCAAATCCCTCCTGACTGGCACAGCCCTGTCCCAGCCCCTTCTCCCTCTGCCCTTTCCTCCTCTTTATTTTTTTTTTTTATGCTTGGTCTCTTTTATCCTTCCCTCTTAGCGGCGTTTCCCACAAATTACTCGTAACCCCTTCTCCCCTTCAGCTCGGCCGAGCCCTTCTCGGGGAGGTTTGTTTGTGTTGTGCTTGCAGCCCTTTTCCTGGTGTCCATCAATGTGTCGCTGCGGTCGGGAAGTTTGGGCTTTGTTTTGTTTGGTTCACGGGCTTCTGACATGTTAAATAACGGGGATGGTTTCACCATTGGACAGTAGGGAAAAAAAAAACCCCCACCCCGGTGACCCCACCCCGCTGCTGCTTTCAACTCCTCATTAAAGCCTCTGTGGTTTTAATTGCTTTCAGGATTACACAAACATTTTAAGGATCAAAAAAAAAATTAATTTTTTTTGAGTGTTTTCCCCCTCTCTGTTGGTCTCCTCGTTCTGTGGGTGGAAGAGCTCTGGTTGCTTTGCTGATGGGAGCTCCRYGAATCCCGAATTATTTGGGTTGGAAGGGCCCTTACAGCTCAGCTCGGGTGGGCAGGGACACCTTCCACKGRTCCAGGTYGCTCCAAGCCTCATCCAGCCTGGCCTTGAGCACTTCCAGGGATGGGGCAGGAGAGAGGGAACGAGACAGACCTGACRGRGGAGGTTCACCAAATAAATTTGTTTGACCCCTGCCTTGCTGAGCTAAAAGCTTTAGGTTTAATTCCCATGAAATCCAGCATTGCCTTTCCTCTGGAATCTGCATTTGAGGGCAGCGCTGCTGAGATAAAAGGCCCACTGCAGAAAAGGCTGGATTTTGGGATTTGGCAGTGCAGGCGGGAATGCTGGAAGCTTGGAGGGGGCTGGTTGTCATCTGGTGTATTTCCTTGTGATGATGAAAAGTGTCTTTCCTGGAAGCAGAGCACAGATCTCGTGTCTTTTGATAGCTGTGGTATCTTGAATTCCTCCTGGATGACTGGCAAGGTCTTAAAGACAAACCTGAGGGTCGGAATTTTGTGTTCCCTCTTCATTTATCCAGCTCTGTTTTCAGCTCTCAGGGTGCACTTGGATACACAAGCCTTGACTTTCCTAGCAGCAAAGCTCCAAAAACTTGAAATAAGGATTTGGGGTGAAAAATGACATGATGGAAAAATGATGAAATGATGGTTCTGGCAAACCAAAACTAAAAAAAAAAAAGAAAAGGATAGAAAGAAGAGACATTATTTGTAAAGAAGTATGAAGTTAAATATTTTACTTGAACAGTGGTTTATATTGTAAAATTTCTTGTTAAAATCAGAATTTTCACTTAGAGGCACTTCAGATATGCCTTCTTAGTTCTTCTTCCCGATTTTGCTGTTGTTAAACTCTCCATGAAATTTCTGCAGTCGTTGTGATTTTACAATCCTGCTTTCAAGAARGCATCACCCACCTCTTCTTGCCCCAGGCTTTTCACATCTTCCCRAATCCCCGTGCAGCATTCAGCAAGCAAAGAGCTGCTCCCTGCAATCCAGGAGCTGCACATCTGCAAACCAAATTTCACCGGCAGGTGAATAAAGCCAAGGWCACAAGCAGAGAGCCCAGGAGTTAATGAAGATGATTTTTGGCACCAGTTTGGGCAAACCGCTCCGTCCAGCAGCCTGTAGCGTGTGCTCAGACACAAGTGTACACCTAAATCCTCTCTGGCACGTGCTGGAAGCACTCTGCTGAGCTGAGGCCTGGAGTTTTAGCCTCCTAAAAAGTCTTGGCAAGCCATGCAGTGTGCTTAAAGGCCAGAAATGAACACACGTCCTCGCTGGCAATAACCTCTGGGTTCTGGGGGATGTTCTTTTTATAGGTCAAAGACAGATGGGAAAAAATTCCTACATTTCCCAAATAACGGTGGGAAGGAACTGTTTCATCTGAAACAGCGCCGTGGGGCTGGGTCCTTCATGGATTTCATGGATGCAGGTGCTGCTGAACCCGGCTGGGATGGGGCAGCAGCTCGCCGGGAATGCCCTGATGTGCTGGAGATGCTCTGATGGATCACTGGAGATCCAGGGGATCCCACCTGCACCTGGCAGCCAGCACAGAGCCACTGAGGGCTGGTGGCTGAGCCCTGGCCAGCTGGTGCATCCTTTGTGCCTCTTCCAGAGCCATCCTGGCAGAGCCAGCAGGACTTTGGGGGGGAAATCGCTCTGCCAAGAGCTCTGCAAACACCTTGGCAGTGGGAATTTGAGGGGGGGAGAGCCAAAAACATGACAGGGCTGGATAAGCGGGAGGTGCAGGGCTGGGAGGGAGGCTGGGCAGGGCCTGGACAGGGCCCTCAGGGAATCCCTGCCCTCCCTGAGGCTCCAAGCTCGTCCCCACATCCATGYGTCCCAAGGAGTCGGGGCAGGCTGCTGCTCTCCATCACAGCCCGTGGGGTTTGGGAAGGAGCTCACTGCAGCTCAGTGCTCCACTCTGCAGGATAATGGGAACGTCCCAGCCAGCAGGGCTTGGTTTGGGATTTTGACCACCCAAAGGAAACCCCAGGCTCCTGACCTGTTCTCCCATCCCCCGCTTGTCATTTGGCTCYGCTTCAGCTCCAGGCTGTAAAAAGCAGCGGAAAAACGACAAGAAGGAGCCTGGATGCACATCCACTGTGTCAGCTGACCCCAGAGTGGCAGGGCCCTGTGGACCCTTTATTTTTATCCTGGGCTGGGATTGCTCCTCAGTTTTGCAAGAGCTGGAGGCTGGGGACTCGGTGACTTCCAGGGCAGGACGCGAGCCCGGAGTGCAGAACACACCCTCTGCCAGGGGCCAAAATCCACAGCCTGATCCTCCTCCAGGCCCRGGAGCGCCTTTGTGCTGGTTCACCACACAGTCCTGGAGATCCTGGAGGGGATGACACAGGCAGGGCTTGTGCTCCAGCCCCGTTTCCAGCAGGAAAGCAGAGTAAGGTACAGCAGTTTCAGCTTCTGGGCCTTTGGCAGGGATTTAAATCTCAAGCACTGCTGCTTTCCTTAGGGAAAACTCCCTCTGGGATCTGCTGTGGCACCAGGAGATGCTGTAGGGTGCAAGTGGGGCAGGTGGTGCATCCTCCTGCTGATCTATTTATTTATTCACCTGCTGGAGGAAGCAGCACTGGTAYCTCTGGGAGGGAACCTGGCTTAGATCCAGCCTTGGACAATGCCAGATTTGTCCTTTTCCCAGTGTTCTCCTCCTCCTCCTCCTCCCGATTGCAGCTGTATCCACACGATGGCACCAGCCCCCAGGCACTGTCCTGCAGGCTGGGCTGGGAGGGGGAGCTGGGCATGACCCAGTGAGGGGGGAAAAGTTCCCTTGACAGCAATCCAGGAGGGCTGGGAGAGCAGGGACACAGCAGCMGTTTGTTCCCTGGCCAAGGTGATGCAGGAACATCACAGGATGGCCGGGGGGTGGCCTGGAAGGGACCTCAAAGCCCATCTCATTCCACCCCTGCCATGGCCAGGGACACCTTCCACTACCCCAGGGTGCTCCAAGCCCTGTCCAAGCTGAACGTGAACATGAACCTCACAGCTCAGAAATGCCCCCCTGGCTGGATTTGAGCAGCCAAATCTCTTAACAAACAGTTCTGAGGTTATCTAAATCACCAAATCCTTTCCCCGTGCCAGCAGAGCTCTGAAACTTCCCTGGAAGGAGGAGAGCAGAGCCCTGAGAACCACTGCTGGAAAAGTTCTGTCAGAGATTTCAGGACCAGAAAAAACAGTGTCAGGGCTGAACTTTTTGGTGGTCTCAGAGAAATGCACAGAAACAGAGGGGTCCAGGACCAGGAGAAGCACAGATGATGCTTTGCACTTTGTCCTGSGCAGTTTGGGTTGCTCTTTTCTGGGGCATGAACGAGTGCAGGCAGCCAGTCTGGAAGCCAGCTGCACCTCCTGCTCTTTTTCCCCTTGTTTTCTCTCCAAAGCAAAGCAAGCACACATGTTCCACACAGTGGGGTTTGGTTTTGCACTTTCCAGCCCMTGGCACGTCAAACAGGGCCCTGGTCCTGTGGGAACACAGGTGGCAGAGCCATTAAAAGCAGGAAGAGACAACAGTGGGGTTTCATCTCTCTGCCACCTTTATTTCTCTAGCACGGGTTAAGTTGAGGCATGGGGCAGGATCCTGGCCAAAATTCCCAAAAATCTTGGGACTCGGGGCAAGAAGGAGCTGGTTTTGGGGAATGAAATACCCCTCTTGTTAAAGAGAATGTAGAGTAGGGGAGGAGACATCTTGGTGGTACTAAATGAAAATTTATGAGGAGGAGTTTTGTTGAGAAGTGACATCAGCCCCCAGCCCGGCCTTTGGCTCTCCCCAGCCCCAACACTGATGAAGGGGAAAGGGCCTGGCTGTTCAACCATGCCACAGTGCGAGGTCACAGAGCTGGCTGGACGTGCCCATCCCACCCCTGACAGGGCTGGGCTGTGTCCTGCAGCCACCCCTGACCTCTGAGCTTCTGCCTTCGTGTTCTGCCCACCCCAGACCCTTGTGGAGCGYGTGGAGTGAAAGCCCTGCGGGTCTGATGGACATTTTAAGGAATGTTGGGGAGTCTGGCCAGGGAAGCTGTGGTTGCACCATCCCTGGAGGTGTCCCAGGCCCGGTTGGACAGGGCTTGGAGCATCCTGGGATAGTGGAAGGTGGAAGGTGTCACCATGGAAGGCGTCCCTGCCCATGGCAGCGGGTGGAACGAGATGAGCTTTGATGTCCCTTCCCACCTAAGCTGTGCTGTGATTCTGTGAATTTCTGGCAGGAAAGAGCAGCTTCTAACAGCACAAATCCTGTCTCACCAGCACGGTGCTCCTGCAGTGTTTGCCACAAAGATGTTGATTTTTGATGTAATTCTATTTTAGGGCAGTGCTAACAAACATGGGCTTAGCGAGGCACTGCTGAAGTGCCCGTGCAGAGCAGGGGTGAAATGATCACCTGACACATGGATCCATGGGAAATGACTCAGGGCCTCTAGGAGCCATCCATCTCCACCCTGAGCTCTGCATGTGTGCTCTGGAAGGGGCAGGCCTTTGCCTTCCCTCCTGTCTGTACCTCATCCTAATCCTCTTCTTCCTCTCTGCACCTCTCTCTTCCTTCCCAGTCCTGCCTCCTTTTCCTTTTCATCGTGGTGTGACTCCAGGAGGGACAAACCTCAGCTGAGCCCTTATGTGAGAAGGCTGGGGCTCGAGATTTGGCGGATATTAATTCTTCTGCTGGCTTTTACCTGGTCCAKGTTGCCCAAGCAGCTCTGTGTCCTCAGACCAGGATGTTCTGTGGTGGCAACTGGCAAAGGAAGCACAAGCCCCCCAAGCCATGGCAGGAGGAGCCCATGGAGCACCAGCTGCTCYAGTGTCCCCGGAGGTGCTGGTGGCACGCAGGATGCTTGGCCGTCACTGCTGGTGACGAGGCTGCCTGCAGGGCAGTAACTCATGGGAACAGTAACTCATGGGAACACGTTCATGCTCCAGCCAGCTCCTCTGACTTCCTGCGCCCCGGGGCAAAAAAAGAAAAAGGAGAAATAAAAACCCAACGGACAGAATCCCACAGGAGGGGCTTGGGATACACCAGGGGACCGCCTTGGGTGGATCTAAAGGGTGGCCAAGGTTGGCCTGGGCGTGGCTGACCCTGACCCTGGGTGTGGCTGACCCTKMCCCTGGGCGTGGCTGACCCTGACCCTGGGCGTGGCTGACCCTGACCCTGGGTGTGGCAGGGGCGTGTCCAGCCCCTTGGGGGGACCCTGCCAGCTTTGGCGCTGCTGTGGTGTGCCAGGAATGCCTCTGAGCCTGCCCCTGGATCCCTGGCAGTGCCCAAGGCCCGGCGGGATGGGGCTTGGAGCACCCTGGGATAATGGAAGGTGTCCCTGCCCATGGCACTGGTGGCACTGGATGACCTCTAAGGTCACTTCCAACCCAAACCATTCCATSATTTCTTCTGTGGCCACGGAGGTTCTGCTGCCCAGTGTTTTGGGTGCCTCACCCCGCCAGGGCTGCCCTGCCTGATGCTGGGATGGACGCGTCCCACCACGAGCTGCTGTCCCGTGCCAGCTGGGCCCTGGCCCAGCTCCCGCTGAGCTCCCACCCAATCACTAATTTGGGAAAGCAAGCCACGGCCTGGCAGGGYCCCTCTCCAACGAGGCTTTCTGCCGTGAGGGATGTTAGGAAATTCCATTMTGGCTCTCCCGGCCATGTGGGAAGCAGGGATGGGGTTGTTTTTTTTTTTGCCATGGACAGCTCCAAAGACGTGATGAACTGCAAACGACCCGCGGAGCCCATTGTCTGCAGGAGCTGGCGACAAAGCCACAGCGAGCGGGCAGGGATGTCACACCCGGCTGGAAAACAATGATGCTGGAAGTGGCGGCGTGAGGCCGGGAATGGGGACAGCCCCCTTTGGGAATGGGGACAGTTCCCTTTGGGAATGGGGTCAGTTCCCTTCCAGAGCAGGAAGAAGGCACCGGTGACAATGAGGGGAACCCAGAGCGAGCCACAAACTGCTTTTGCATGGAGCAATTCCACAGCCCTCAACTGGAAGCACATGCTGGAGCCGTATCCATCACCCAGGCCAGAGCAGGGATGAGGGAGGAGAAGCCTTTTGTAAGTGTTGGCCGGGGGAAATATGACTTATCTTGGAGAAATGCATCATGTTTCAGCCAGTGCTTCCTGCAGAAATATTTTTCTCACAGCCTTTGTTCGGGGTTTTTGGCAGATCTGGAGTTTGCTGGCGTTAGCAAAAGCCATCCCTGCCGCCCACTGCTCCTGGGGCTGCAGTAGGAAACAAGGAATAAAGGCAGAGGGGACGTGGAMGGCGAAATCCATCAGCACTGCTGCTCTGTGCTGCAGCAGGATGTGGAGCTTAGGGGGGAATTTCAGAGGATAGAGCCCAGCAGAGGCCAGYGCTTGGCTGCTCTTGTGGAGGCACCTGAGCTGGGCAGGCAGCTCGGGGTTCTGACACTTGGGCAGAGCCCTGCCAGGTGCTGGGGCTTGCTGGAAATCAGCCCCCAGTTGCACCTTTCTCTCCTGGAAACCAGCATTTTGGGAGGGGGAAAGGGCAGTGTCTCCTGCTGCTATGTGTGGTTAGCCCCAAAAAATTAAAGAAAAATGACAYGCAAATCAATCCTGAGCTCCTCGTCTCCTTCTCCAAAGGCTCTGACAGGGATCCTGTCTGCCTTCCCACCATTCCCAAACGTCGCTCTGGGTCACAGCTCGGGAGGGGAGGGAGGAAAAATGTCCATCTTGCTTCTGGAGAACTTCAAGGAGTTTTCTTCCCAGTGGTAGGGAATTTTTCCTGGGAAGGCAATTTCATTCCTGGGCCTGGTAGGCTCCCTGATCATTTTAAAACAGACCCCTGAGGGGGAATAAGGCCTTTAAAAGCTCCATTTGCTCCCAGTCATTTTACACAGTAACCCAAGCTGAAGTGAAGGGTCTTTATTTAAATATGAATTAAGCCCCAACCTTCCCCTTTACTGCGTTATTTTCCTTTGAGGTTTACTTTGATATTATTTCAAAGTCTTGAAGCTAACAAAATGCTGGCCCATATTTAAAATGACAGGAGAGTTCTGGAAAAAGATTTAGGAGGCAACTAAAGTCTTTCAGTGCAGGGCCCCGAAACAGGACAGGAAATCATAAAAGGGCTGAGTGCACTTTACCAAGCTCCAGACAAATCCTGAGACTACAAAGGCGAGGGGAATGGCACCGAGACCACAAAGAGCATCAAGGTGCAGCTGAAAAACCTGGAATGATTGCCTTAAAACACGGGCAGGATGCTGGCAGCAATGGAATCATGGAACCGTGGAAGGGAAGGGTTGGAAGGGTGGTTGAAGGTCACCCCATCCCACGGGCAGGGACGTCTTCCACCATCCCAGGCTCCTCCAAGCCCCAAAGTCCAACCTGGCCTGGGRCACTTGCAGGGATTCCAGCCACAGTTCCTCTGGCAGGGCCTCAGTCTGTGGTGGYTGCTTCCTTTTGTGGTTTAGGTGAGCAGCTTCTGCCCAGCTTTGGTGCTGCAGGTGGGARCAAGGTTTCAAGATGAGACATAAATGTGTGATTTTTAATGTAAAGCAAAGAGGCCGTGTCTGAGTGACAAAGAAGGGGCTGTGTCCTGCTGGRACTGACCTCTCCTTTTGCTTCCCATCACTTCCCAGCCATCCATCTGCTGCTGGAGCAGCTTTTGTCTGCCTGAAGCATCACAGAATCCTTTAGGCCGGACAGGCCCTCTAAGAGCAGAGTGCATCCATTCCCCCAGCACTGCCAAGGCCACCAATAATTCCTGTCCCCAAGCACCACATCCAAGCGGCTTTYAAATCCCCCCCAGGGCTGGGGAGTCGCTTTCACATCGCTCCTGATCTCAGTTTTTTTATCTTTCTGCCCGAGCCCGATGCAGGTCCCCTTGTCAGTGCCCTTTCCAAGAGCAGGAAGCAGAGGATTTCTCCTTGTCCTGAGCGTGCAGCTGCGCGCGGGTCCTCCCTGCTCTCCCAGGTTTGTGTGGGATGCAGCTCCCCCAGCCCAGATCTCCGTGCTGAGGTGACACTGACCTCTCTCTGCTGTCACCCTGCAAGGGGAGGGTGGGAGGGGGCTGCATTTGCCATCCCAGAAACGGTGCCTGGGTGGTCCCAGCGCTTCCAAGTTTTCAAGGATCCCTGGGAAAAAGTCCTCAGGGCTCCCCCCTTTCCCCATCCCTCCCTGCTGTCAGCACTCCTTGGTTTTGTGTGGAAACGGGGTGGCCTTGGGGAGAGCAGACATCCCAAGGGGTGGGATTGGGGGTTGGATTTGTTTAGGTTTTTTTTAATAGTTATTATTTTTTCATGTGGACTTTGGCTGAAAATGCAAAAACCTTTCTTCCCCCCCTTTTAGAAATGGAGGGGTCAGAGCTGCTAAGCTGAGCTGGGATTGAGTAAATTTTTTTTTTTAAAAAAACCAGATGAGTGAGTTTTACATCCTCACCTCAGTGCTTGGCTTCTTTCCAGAGAATATTTTGCTTTGTGGTTTGCTGGAATAGTTTGTGCTGGTTTGTGGGGTTTTTTTGTAGCCTTTCATGTGCACAGAGACCAAGAAATCCAGGATCAATATTTAGCCAGGCTCCACATGGGCGTGTGTGCTGCCACAGGGGAGAAATCTCATTGTTGGGACCCATCTGATCCTGCTGCTTTTAGGGATTTCTTGCTTTCATCCTCTTCTGCACAAGCCACCCTGCCCCTGCCCTTGGTGACACCCCTTAATCTCCCACAGGACGTTGTGGCATCACAGGTGGGATTGGGAAGGACAATTTCAATCCCCTTGGGAATGAGGGGTGATAAATGCCATTGGCAAAGACTCCTGTGCATGGAAAAGAGAATTTAGATGCATCCATGTGCTGCCCACGAGGACACAGCTGCATTTTGGGCTCTGGGTTTCCTGAGTGCCCAGCTCATGCCAGACAAACCCCAAGCACACAAAAAGCCTTCCCAGCAGCTGCTGGAATTGTCTGCCTCCCTCTCCACGGAGTCAGGTGTGTTTGCTGTTAAAAATCTGTTACCCGGGGAGCTCACAGCTCCCAAACTTTATGGAGSATTTTACGGCCTTGGTTCTCCTCAGGAACTTCATGCACCCATCTGAACCCCACAGCAGGGCACTCTCTCCTGACCATTTGAACAGCTACTCCCTTTTCTGCCTAAAAACAAATGTTGTACCCTAATTCCCGGCTCCAAAKCCACCTCTCCAAGGCCATACACCCACAGGAGCCTCAGGAGACCCCCAGAATTCATGGAAGAGGTTCCACAGGTGCCTTGTGAGCACTGGTGTTTGTTTAGAGTTGCAGGGAGGGACCGAAGGCTTTGGATCCTTAAATCCATGGCACTGGAGCTTGGGGGAGGCAGCCCTGACCCTCTGCAGCAGCGAGGAAGGCACATGGCACAGATCCTTGGGAAAATCCAGCCGTGTCCTCCTGCTCCTCGTGGCACAGCAGAGCAGCACCACAGGCTCCAGTGCCACGGATTTAAGGATTTGGTGCCTGGGCTTGGAAAAACTGTCACTTCATGTGGKGAAATGACAGCCTGGAGCAGGGTTAGAGATTCCCAAAATTGCAGTAACTGATGTGAAACCACGCATTCCTCGGGGCTGGGGGAAGTCATTCCGTGTGCTGCATGCTCTGACAGCTGTTAAATTCACCTTCTTAAATGGTGCTTTTGGCTCTGCTGGTACCCAGAGCCCAGGCTGAGATGTCATTTACTCCCCAGTAAGAGCTTCTAATGGATGTGATGGATTTTCCTCCACGCAACGGGGCTTGTTCTAAAATAAACACTTGACATTGGGGCTCGGGAAGCTATCAGGGAATGAATGCATCTGATGCACACACAGACAGGGCCGTGATTTGGCGTCTTAAAATGTTTTCCCCCCAAGCTGGTTTGGATGGAATGACATGATTTATTTTTTAATGGCCCTAGACACCACAGCAGGGAGTTTTTTGTTGGGTTTTTTTTTTGTTTAGTTTTGTTTTTTCTTTTTTTTTTTTTTCCTTCCCATAGTTGATGGGGAGAAAAGGTCATTTGGGATAATTTTGCCCCCTGTTTCCAGATTCTGGTCTAGTGGAAGGTGTTGGCTTTTAAGGTCCATTCCAAGCCAAATCATCAGCCCAGACAAGTGATGCTCACACCCTCTACACCCCATCACCCCACYCCCTGGGAAAGGGTTTTTAGCCAAATTTCTGAGTGTCAAAACATTGTGGGGCACAAGGAAGAGTCTCAGCCTCTGCTGGGGGCTGCGGAGTCGAGAACATAAATCCCAAACCCTCGGTAGCTGCATGACATCTTTATTTTTACTGGCAAGAGAAGCAGTATACACAGCGACATTGCAGTCTCTTAGCTCGTTAAAAATATCTCAATAAATAAAACAAATAAGCAACATATACACTGGAACAGAAAATGAAAACAAAAAAAAAATTTAAAAAAAAAATCAAAAAAGGGGGGAGGGGATGAGCGGTAGCAAATCATGGAGCAATAAGGGAGAGGTGGCAGAGTGTGGAGGGCAGTCTGTAATCCAGGCTGTACTTGAAACAAGTCATGCAGGGGGCTGGGGGCATAGTGGGATTTTTTCTTCTTTTCCTCTTTTTGCTGAGAGCCTTGGTCCAGTTTTGCCATGACTGTACAAGAAATCAGGTTTGGAATTAAAAAAAAAWAAAAAATAAGAATACAGCTAAGGGGAAGTAAAACTCGAACCCAAAGATGCCTCATAAATGCGTTCCTGAATTAAGATTGTTTCCAGAAAAAAAAATAAAATAAAATCAGCGATAAAACACCAAACACACGGACAGACAGACAGACACAGAACCCCAACAACAATGAACAACCAGGAATGTTGCTTCTCCTTCTCTCTTTGGTCAGTCGTTCTGGGGAGAGATGCTGCAAAGGCTCAGCCCCTTCTCTTTGGTGCTGTTTTGCTGCTCAGTCTGAGATGCTCTGCAAGAGTTCAGAGCGAGGGAGGTCAAGAGGGGTCTTTTGGACCAGTTTTCTTGAGGTTTTTAAGGTTTCAGAAGCTACAAACTTGGATATATCCCAATTCCACTTCAGTCGCAGACACTGGACAGTCTGGAGAAAAGGAAAAAAAAAAAGAAAAGAAAAGAGAAGAAAAATAAATACACCAAATGCAGGACATCTTTCGGAGCTAGGTTGTGTGGGAAGGGCTTTTCCCCTACAAATCCAGGCTGTGGTTCATCAGCAGGTTTTGAATCCTGCTCCTGGTTCTAGAAGCATGGAGTTAATCCAGGCTTTGGGCACGATCCAGCGTGCAAGTGGAAGCACAATTCCTTAGGCTTTTGGATAGACAGCCTAAATTCAGAGTCTGGTAATGTCACRGCCTGGTTTGCACTGGGGTTTAAAATGGTAAATCCATAGGCAGGAGCAATGTATCCATCAAAACAGCAGAATCCCAGAATGGTTTGGGTTGGGRAGGACATTAAAGCTCATCTCATTCCTCTCCTCTTGCCATGGGCAGGGACAACTTGCACTATCCCAGATTSCTCCAACCTGGCATGGAAGCCTTCCAGGAGCAGGGYAAATGCTGTGGGACAAACTCCACRAGCCAGCAGTGCCCCTGGGATCCCCTCTCCTGCTCAGGGCAGGGATGGCTTTGCAGGCAAGGTGCTGTTCCTGCCTTCAGCAAAGCCACCTCAGCTCAGATATCAAAAAGCAGATATAATTATTTCCTCCCACCGAGGAAAGCTTCCATTTAGCTGATTTCCTTTCCTTTCCCTCTCCAAGTTATTAATTATCTAATTACAACCACATTCTGCAGACCAGCTCGGGGACTTGTCAGGCTGCCCAGGAGCACTTAGGAGAGCTCCACCTCTCCCGGTGGTTTGGGGATGCCCACGTCTGGCACATGACAGGCTGACCCTTTCCCCATCCAGGGAGGGCTCCAGGAAAGCAAAATAAAACCCAGGGAGGAGGAAGACACCACGGAGCAATTTGCTGATTTCATTTTTTTTTATTTATTATTTTTTTCCAGCCAGCAGAAGAAAAGGGTGGAGGATGTTCACACGAGGTTTTGCTGTGCCCTGCTCCTCTCTGAATGYGGCCGACACAAAACCGAGGTAAAACCAGATAAAAAGCTGGTCTAGTTCCAGGGATTTTTTTAAATCCCACCCAAGAGCAGAGAGCTCAGCACAAAGCTGCTCTCAGGGYAGAGCTGATGTCTTTAACCCTGGCTGAGACCCCCTGCTCTGGCTGCTGCAGCCCTGAGGCCTCTCCTTCCCCCTGGTTCTTTCTGGTTTCCAGCTCCAGCTGGAGAACTGGGAATTCCACAGCACTTCGGTGCTAAGGGGCTGATTTTCCTCCCTGTTATGGTGAGGGGATGGTGATGGCCTGCCCTGTGGATTGCAGATCTTCCAGAGCTCCGGGATGTCTCTGCCACATTCCACCTCATGCTGGTTCTGTGGAACTGGATTGGACTTTTTAGAGGAGCCTTTCGACCCAAACCATGCTGTGATGCTGTGAAATGGTGCTCTGAAATCACACTCTGAAATCAGACTCTGAAATCCCACTCTGATCACACTCTGATCAGACCCTGAAATCACTCTGAAATCACACTCTGAAATAAGGCTCTGAAATCACACTCTGAAATCACACTCTGAAATCAGACTCTGAAATCCCACTCTGATCACACTCTGATCACTCTGAAATCACTCTGAAATCACACTCTGAAATTAGGCTCTGAAATCAGACTCTGAAATCACACTCTGAAATCATTCTCTGAAATTAGGCTCTGAAATCAGACTCTGAAATCACACTCTGATCAGACTCTGAAATCACTCTGAAATCAGACTCTGAAATCAGACTCTGAAATCACACTCTGAAATTAGGCTCTGAAATCACTCTGAAATCACACCCTGAAATCAAACTCTGAAATCACACTCTCAAATTAGGCTCTGAAATCACTCTGAAATCACACTCTGAAATCACTCTGAAATCACTCTGAAATCACACTCTGAAATCAGACTCTGAAATCACACTCTGAAATCACACTGAATCTGGCTTGTGATCCTCATGTCAGCCCAGTTTGGCTGTTGCAGGGGGAAGGAAGGGCTGAGGAAGAGGGAAAATGCCCCAAAAACCTCTGTGAGCCATCCAAGCTGGCCTTGCACACTCCCAGGGATGGGAACTGCTTTCTCCTGGGGTTTCTTGGGGATTTCCAAGCATTGCTCTTTCCCTAACACAGAGCCCAGCTGTGATGCCCTGCCTCAGCACAGCTTCCTCTGCCTGAGGCCTTGCTGATCCATTTTTCCCTGGTTTGGAAGCACTCCCCAGCCCAGCATGGATGTCGCAGGAGCAGGGAGCTGCTGGCCTGATGGAAGGTGGCAGCAGGAGCACGGCCCTGGCTGCAGGAAATTTCCCAACAGGTCCCCCAGGCCTTTGCTTATACAGSATTGGGGTGGGTTTGGTTACAAAAGGATTGAAGTAATTTCCGTGACATGGCCGAGAGTGCAAATGAAATGTGAAATGCAGGAAAACTGCTGGAGTTTGTTTGGGTTTTTTGGTTTTGGTGGGTTTTGCTGTTTTGTTTGGTTTGGTTTTGTTTTTAAGGTAGCTTTTCCAAGTTCTTTTAAAGTTGAGGGTGTAGAAAAAAGGCTCTGCCCCCAGGGCCTTTTTTTGTTTTCTTTCCCTACATCCCAGGCATGTTTTAGGGTGAATGGGGAAGGAGAAATCYCATGTGGAGTTGGTTCTTCTCAGAGGTAAGGCCTGAACAAGTTGGGATAGAGGAAACACTTCAAGATGAGGAAAATGTGGCATTCATAGAATCCCAGAGTGGTTTGGGTTGGGAGGGATTGTAAAGTGCATTCTGTTCCATCCCTGCCATGGTCAGGGACACCTTCCACTATCCCAGGTTGCTCCAAGCCCTTCCTTAAACACTTCCAGGGATCCAGGGGCAGCCACAGCTCCTTTGTGCACCCTGTGTCAGGGCCTCACCACACTCAGAGTGAGGAATTTTCTTCCTCACTGAATCTCTCCTCTTTCTGGTGTAAAAAATTATTGTGGAATAGCCCCACCAGCAGCTTCAAGCAATGCTGGGTTACAGCACAAAAGGTGATGCTCCTGCTYTAGGAAATCACTAAAATCCCATTCCTGAGCTCAGGGGCCATCATTCCTAGCTGTTTTGGGAATAACTCCCCTATTAAGTCCTCTGTGGCACAGATCAATCAAAAGATCCATGGTCAGGTTTGGACACTTGGCCTCCCAGCATCCCACGGGGTGTGATCCCCTCAAAAACCTCCCCAAAATTTTSCTGCTTGAGCTCAAACTTTTCCATGCCCAATGGTGATTCCTCTCTTGCCATTGTTTTTGTCTTGTGGGCAAATAAAAATACGGCCCAGCTGTTTCAGGGTATGGGGAGAGTGGGAAACAGCCAAAATCGCTAATGGCATCCCCGTGACCAGGAGGATCGCTGCTGAAGGGATGTTCCCAAATTATTTCATGGAGTTCTCAGCTGTCCCTGGAGCCAGAATCGATGGCAGCCACTTCACACGGTGGTTTGGGCTGGAAGGGACCTTAAAGCTCCTCCCATTCCATGGGCAGGGACACCTTCCAGCAGACCAGGCTGCTCAGAGCCCCGTCCAATCTGGCCTTGCTTAAATTTAAAGTGCTCAAATTCATTTAAATTTAAACTTGCCTAATTTAAATATAAACCTATTTCAATTTAAGCCTTTGTTTAAAGGTAAAACCATTTCGTGATTTGGATGGTGCAAAAAAAAAAAAAAAAAAGCACCTTAAAGCGAGAGAATTCCCTTGATTTTTTTGGGATGTTTCCCACCACAAAAGCCTAAACTCAGAAGAAATCCCTTGATTTTTGGGGTGTTACCAGGAAAGGATAAACCCAGCAGAAGTCCCTTGATTTCCACGAGCCAGGAAAGTAGGGAGCCCTGGAAAAGGCAGCAGGACCAGGCTGCAAGGCTTCAGAGGGGAGGAAGCAGCAGAGAAAGGAATTCAGATAATTGTGTCCGTGCGAGGGGGCGGAGAGAGGGCCAAAATCAGATCGAGCGCTGCGGGTAGGGACAGACTGAAACCAGATCCCCTGGCTCGGGCTGTGCTGCCTCTGCTGCTCTACCCTTATCAACCATCCGCTCTTGAAGTCTCCCAGATGAAGGCAAAGCCACAATTATGTGCATCTTACAGCTGGGAAACCATTTCAAAACACATCCCTGGCAGAAGCTCATTCCTGAGCCCCGGGGAGAAGCCTCTCTCTGACTCACCCCAGCCTCTGCAGAGCTTGGGGGATTTATCTGCCCATGGCTGGCTGGAGGTGAAACATCCTCCCCGTATCCTGCAGCTCCCCAGTTTGTTATCAGGAGCAGTTTGATGGGTGTGTGGCATGAGGAAATGGAGATTGGAGCCTTGTCTCCTCCCCCTGGGGCTGTTTCTCCCTCTCCAGACCCTCTTGTGCTGTGCTGACACCTCGCTGGCCAGGGAGAACAGATGATCCTAAAGAGATGATGCCACAAGAAGAAATCAAGGGGAGAGCCCTGGTCCCTTCCTGCCTGGGTCTGCTGCCAGCCAGTGGAGCAGGATGGAGCATGGCCATGAGGTTAGGGAGTGGACAGAGAGCTCCAGTTGTGAGTGCTCCTCTCACATGTTGCCAGAAACGGTTCCGTAATTTTGCTTTAAATATTTTTTTCCCCCCCTCACACAGCTGCAGAAAGAGTTATTGTTGTCCGTAGAATCCCAGAATGGTTTGGGTTGGAAGGGACCTTAAAGCCCATCTCATTTCACCCCYTGCCAAGGGTAGTGACAGTTTCCACTATCCCAGGTTACTCCAAGCCCAGTCCAACCTGGCCTCGAATGGGAAAAACCCCTCGAGAAGAAGAGAGGGATGCTCACCAAAGACAGGAATTCAATGGCTTCTATCTGTGGGCTCGACAACTTCCCATGGAAAAACTCTGGGCCCCAAAACACCTAGAAGGAGCCAATTCTTCAACATTTCAGGTCGTAGCCCAGCTAAAATCAAACTTGTGGGCCCGGGCTCACCACAGGGAGAAGAAGGGAATGCTGACAAGTGAAGCATTTTGCTGCTGGGATGCTCAGATGTTCTGTGTTAGGTTCTGCCTCCCTGCAGCAATATTTGGGCAGCCAGGAATGTTGGCCCCAAGGTGCTGCGTCCCTCCCTCACCAGAAAGTTAAAACAAATATAAAAACAGCTTTAAACCAACATTTAAAAAAAGCTTTAAACAGCAAAGGCGCATTTCCCCCAGCCCTGCACTCCTCCACAGGCCGAGCAGGGCTGGTGGCAGCTGGAGGAGGAGGAGGAGGAGGAGGAGGCAGGTTTGTGGGAGCCCCCTTTTGAAAACCTTGGCAGCACATCACTGGAATGGCAGCTCGGAACTGCCGAGGGGCGGAAGCCACTAATGAGCAGYGGAGCAGGGAAAAGCAGCAGAGCCGCCCCGTGTAGTTTGGGAGAGCCAGGAGCTGCCCGGCTGCCTGGTGGGTGGTTTGGGGGAACAAGCACTGAGGGACACCAGCGGCATCTCCTGGGCCAGGGATAGGGGCAAAGAGGGGCAGGAGAGGCCCCCACTGGCTCTCCTGGGTAGCAGAGCTCATCAGCGCTTTCTTTGGCTCAAATCCGCTGCTCCACACCAAAACCGGGAGAAAGGTGTGGAACAAAGGGGCAGGGAATGAGGTGTTCTCCTGGTGCAGCTCCAGGGAAATACCCAGGCTGGGGAGGAGAGCTTGCACAGACACTGATGTGTCCCTAAAAAGCGGCTCTGAGGCTCACACCAAGGGAGAGAGCAGCCACATCCCACCTTCCTCTGCCTCCCGGGTCCCACATCCTGCAGCCTTCTTGGATCCAGGCAGGCTCCAGCTGCCAGGCACTGCCTGAAATGCACACCCAAAATGGGGCCAAAGCAGTGGGAATGGCTGCTGGAAATCAGGGAAGGAGGGTGGAGTTGTCACAGGTGGCCCATCTGCTTCTGCTGAGATGCTCACAGTGACAGATCCCACCCTGCACAGACGCAGCTGGCAGCCCAAGGGGGAATTGAATCGAATTGAATTGAATTTAGGACAAAGCTGGCAGTCACTGGGACATGGTCTCTGGTCCTTCTATGCCTCTGCAGGGATAAGCACCACAGAGATATGAATTGGGCTGTGAGAACACCCCCCTGCCTCCACCCTGTTTTAGGAGAGCAGATACTATTGGCCAAAGGGAAACCTTTCCTCCACCCCCTCAGCGCTCCTGCCAAAGTAATACAAATTCTAGGAAAGACACCTTCTCTAAAAATAAACATATACATCTGTGCCTTTCTTCTTTTTCCAAGGGAACTCTGTGGGTCTGGCCTGCTCAGCCAGCAGCTCYTCTGCTCTCACAGTTTTCCTGTGTGCAGCTGCAGTTCCCAAACCCCAGAAGCAGCAGCATCCCTGTGGGATGCTCTGGGATTTTCCTACCCCATGGATGAGACTTTTCCTATGTTTTCCCACTTTGCCTGTCCTTGCATAGATTAAATATTTTGGGAGCAAGTCTGGCTSTACCTGTGGCTGAGCATAAGGAGGAGCAGCCTCAGTTTTTTTCATCAGTGCAGCACAAAGGCTCTGTAGTAACCTCTACTCCTAGGAGTAAATCAGGGGAAAGGATGACAGCCATCCATTATGACTGACTCAGCTGCGTGGATTAATGCCAGTGGAATTAATAACAACACAACCCCCCTGTTTTAAAAGCATCTAGGGTTTAAACTCCTTCTTTCAAATAAAATAATGGAAAAACAAACAAACAAAAAAAAAATTGGGGCCACCCACTAAAAAGCAGAGACATAAAACCCACGGAATTCTGGGGGCTTCTGGGAACAATCCACGGGACAGGTACGACTGCCCCGGGAACTCGGGGTGCTTTTTCATGTCCCTGACACAAAGCAGCTGAGACACCTGCGGGCCAGATGTGCACAGCTGTACGTGTGCTGCTGCCCATCAGCCCTCGGCTCCCACCCCGCTCCAGATGCTGGCCCTCACAAACACAGCTTGGAGGGCCGGGCTGGAGGGGGGAGCTGGGAGCCCAGGCGTTTCCCCCTTCTCAGGAGCCTCCTCCGCACGCAAAGCCCTCAGCGAGAGTCCCCCTGGCCTGCACCATGCAAATCTGGGCCAGGCACCCCCAGGGGAAATTTGGGGAGAGACACTGGCATCCCACAGCTGCGAAGTTTTTATGCCCCTGCATTAAAAATCGCCCCTGGTGGGGRAGGTACCACCCCCCTCTGCATTTAAGACCCCCAAAACTCATCAATACCCGCCGTGGAATTGGTGTATTCTGGYGTTTATCCACAGTTTTACCATTTCTCCATGGGCACATGTAAAGGATTTTACCTTTTCCTGCAAAAAAAGTATGGCACTTCTGCTTACAACTCTGGGAAGCAAAATCYTGCCTGTCCTGAGTTAGCCTTGGAGATGATTGCTGAAAAAAGATCCTTTTTCCTGGCATTTGGAGTAGGAATGAAGCTGTGTTTGCTTCTCAAAACTGCCAAAGAAAGGCTGGGGCAGCTTCCCTGCAGCATGGACGAATTTAATCCTGTTTTTATTCTTATGGATCCTTACAGAGCACCACAAGGAGCCCTCAGTGGGAAGAAGCCAGGAAGATTCCCCATCTCCTTGCCCGCTGTGCTCAATGCCCAGGTTTTGGACTCCCATCCCAGGTGACATTCCCAGATGTCTGCATGAGAAAGGATGCTACTCTGRCATCTTCCCCCCACTATAAGGCACACCCTGAAGGTCCCTGAATTCCTCAATCCCAATTCCCTGGCCCCATCCTCAGTGTTTCCCACGTGGCAGGTGCTGTTCCTTGTTCCTCGGTAACCGCCTGGGCTCTGAGCAGTGGAGGTGATTCAGCCCCAGGACTTTGGGAAGGGATTGTGCCTGGCCAGGTCTCCATCTGGGATTAATCAGCATGTCTTCCTTGAAGTCAAGGGGCCAAATTCTCACTTGGAATAAACCGGCTTAACCCTGCTGCAGTCAATAAAGGCCCTCTGATCTTTTTTTTACGGCAAGAATTGCTCAACTCTTTAAAATACCTGGGGTTAGAGGGTGCTGCCCTTGTGAAGGGGGAGTTATATTTTATATGACAGACAATCCTGCTGGGGGAAGGAGTCCTCAGCATGGAGTGAGCCACTCTGGATTTTGTGGGGCTGGGGTAAATCATTGGGGTTGSGGTTTTGGCACACTGGGAATGGTGACAGTGACTTGGAATTTGAAGAGATGTGATAGCCCCAGGTGCCTTATCTCCTCCTGCCCCAGGGCTCTTTCTCTCCCTTTTCCTTGGCCTGGCAGCTACATCAGCACGGCACAAGCCTGGCAAAAGCCACCTCGATTCCCACATCTCTCCTTGTCCCCACATTGCTTCCAGCCTTTAGTGCAAGTACCACACAGTCYGCTTGTTTTCCTAAGCTTTACAGCACTGCCTTCCATGCAGATGGCTTTGCACATGCTTAGAACCACAGAATATCCCATTCAAACCAGGTTTAAAACCCTTAAACCTTGGCTTCTTACACCAAGCCCTCTGGATTTCAGCCCCAGCCCTTTAAGGTACTCAGCCCATTCCCTGACCTGGTGTTTATAATCATCTCTCTCTTTCCTCTTCCTCCTCCTCTCCTTGCCAGCCTCTTCCCAAGGGCTTCCTGGGAGTGCTCAACTCCTTGGGGTCCCTTGTGCAGGGCCAGGAGTTGGACTTGATGCAGGCAACAGCACAGTGGCTGGTCAGGGTGGGGATATTTTATTTTTATTTCTGTGGGTTTRGATGCTGCCATCCTCCTCTTGTGGTCAGCGTATCCCCCCAGTCCCCGTCCGGGCTCTGAGCATCCATGAATCATTTTTCCAAGACTCCCAGGAGCAGCATCACTGCCTTGAGCCCAGTATGGGGCTGGCCAGCTGTTTATGGGCTTCCCTGAAACTGCTCCATGGGTTCTGTTGGGCAGGCAAACTGCAGGGAGTGGGACAGGGAGCCAGATCTTACTCATACCCTCTTCAGTTTCCAGGCTGGATAGTGCCGGGAGCTTCCCAACCCTCTGCTCTGCTCCAAAAGCCTCTCCTCCCATCAGTGAACACCCTGAGGGCTTTAATTCCCGAAGCAATGACTGACTAAAGACTTCTAAAATCTTGTTTTATTCTGCTTGCTGTCTGTGTCGCTGCTCCTATCAATATCAATAAATTATCCCCTTCAGAGCTCCTGTGTCACCTTCTCATCGCACTTCTGGATTTTAGAGGTAAAACAAAGTTATCACTCCCTTGCTGCTGCTTTCCAAAGGGCAGCAAACACCAAGGTTGGATTTTCAGAGGAAAAAGCGTACAGAGGTGGAACCTGTCTGCTTGAGGAGCAGGCAGATTGGCTGGTCAGTGTTTAGCAGAGGATGCAATCCCATGTTCAATATTTCAGTGTGTGCTGGTCGAGTGTGCTAACCCAGGGCACAGGGAATATTTCTCTGTCTGCTCTGGGGTGCCCTGACCCCCAGGGGAGCACTGACTCTGACCCTCATTCATGGAGAAAGTTTCCTAGAGGTCAAGACAGACTGGAATCCACAAAAGTGTGCAATAGATTGTAGAGAGCAGTGTAGGTGTGTCACTGGGTGAGAAATTCAGGTTTTGGGATTTTTAGTGTGTTGTGAGTGGGAGCAAGATGGAGGGCACAGGGTGTCATCCTGGGTTTCTTCTTCCTCCTTCTTCATGGGTTTGGGTGGCGTTTTGTAATTGGGCAGAAAAGTCTGCATTGGGGGGTCTGTGGGATCAGTTATTGGGTTAAAAGGGAAAATAATCCAGGTGTCAGCTCTTAATTGGATAGCTTAGTCTTAAAAGACCTTGTAACAAGAGAGTGTTGGCCATTTTGTGCCTTCTAATGAAAAACTGCCCAACTCACAGTAGTGAGACTGTTTTACTGATAAGGAATAATAAACACCTGAGTCCAAACACGAAACACTGTCTCGAGTGCCTTCAGTCCAGACCCAGAGAAACCCACAACTGGTACCTCTACACTCAAGGAGCAAA